>PVJD01001018.1:0-169935 GCA_004026545.1 Mormoops blainvillei
GTCGAGCTTAGGCAGGTTCGGTAACTCTCCAGAGGGCACACAGCTAGTAAGCGGTGAAGCTGGGATTCCATCCAAGTTGGCAGATCAAAGAGCCCAGCTTTTAACCTTTAAACATACTGAGTCCATTTAACATGCTACATGGCAGTGAGCAAATGCTCTGGCCATTGTAATACTAACTTAAATTTGATTATAAGTTTCAAAGAACTTACAAGGATATTGTTGGATTTGATACTAGCAACAATCCCACGAGAAAGGCAGTTTAGATTTTCTCACTGCTCTCCCCCTTACCCCCACCCCAATCTCTCTCTCTCTCTCTGTCTCTGTCTCTCTCTCTCTCTCTCTCTCTCTCTCTCTCTCTCTCTCTCTCTCACACACACACACACACACACCCTTCCGCCAGGAGAGTTTGGTGACTTGGGTTAAGTCAGAGAGTTACTAAGTAGCAACCTGAGCTTGAATCCAAAGTTCTCATTCTTAGCCCATTGGCTTTCTCCTACAATAAAAACACCCCTTTATAGTAAATAGTATATTTTAAGGTAAAATGTCCTCCACTGGCACTCAGAATACACTATGTCCAAAAGTCTCTGTTAAAAATCATGCATGCTACTTAGGAAAAACGGTATGACCATCAAACAATACTTACAGGTATATATTTTAAATCACTTAAAACTCCCTACAAGGGAAGAAGAATACTCACATGAAATACTTTTTCAAAAAATTTACAGGAGTGATTTTAGAGACATGTCATGAATCCTATAACTCTATTTAGAATCCACATTTGTTTTTTGTGTGTTATGAATAGAGATATTTATATTTTATCAGCACAAACAGAGCATAAATAATAAAAATATAAAGATAAAAGCTCTATTCAAATATAGCCTAAGATATCACAATGAGTTTTCTCATAGTCCCAATCCTTCCAGTACCCTTTACGCTGCAAAAGTCAGAGGAGAGTTGTCCAAAGGACGTGGCCTGAGCGTAGTAGTCAGGGGATGTGGAATCAGGGGGAGGCGATATGACATCACTGCACCGCCGTGGACCACAGGTTCCTCACCGGTAACGGGAGGAGCCTAGAAGACTTCCAAGACCCCTAAAATGCTACAGAATAATGCTAATCTGAATGAGTTCGGAGACATGTTTTCTTCAGTAGAAGATCCAAAAATTTTGAGAATGCTCCAGACTGAGAAGGCGATTAAGAGTTTTCCATTATTCTCTTTTCAAATTAAGTTCTTAGATAGTGAAATAAGTATTCACATAGGAAACCTGGGTTTTATTTTCAGAACCCAGAGCCAGCCGCCCGGGTGTGCTTCCGCTAAAGCAGGCAGGATGTGCAGGTACAGGCGCTTTGCCGTGGTTGGTGAAAAAGTCATTGCCGCGCGAATTAAAAATGCTGGTGATAGGTAATTTACCCTTCCTCCGGCCGGCCCTGGCCCACGGAGAGGCAGCGTCGGTTCACCGATGAGAGGGGGCGCTCTTTGCCAAAAGATCATCGCAGCGAATGCGATGGTGGGCCTGAGGCTTATCACTTCATTCCTTCCTCTCATGGGCCACACGTGGTCGTATAAATGAGTGTGGAATGAATGGGTATCGAAGAAGTGCTATGGAGTACCACATTCCCTTGGATGAGAAACTTCATTCAGAATTAAAAGAAGGAGAATGAGGAAGAGCGGGAGAAAAGGGGGAAGGAGAAAGGGCAGCAGGAGGAGGAGGAGGGGGAGCGGGAGGTGGAGGAGG
Source organism: Mormoops blainvillei (assembly GCA_004026545.1). Lineage (NCBI taxonomy): Eukaryota > Metazoa > Chordata > Mammalia > Chiroptera > Mormoopidae > Mormoops > Mormoops blainvillei. The sequence continues at coordinate 1,735 of PVJD01001018.1, forward strand.
AGGAGGAGAATATCCTAAAAGATTTCCAGTGTTTCCAGAAATGTTGGATTTCTCTTATGGACCACTCTTTGGGCTCCAAATTAATGTGACAAAGAGGTAGGCATAGACTTTGGTCTTGCGGGTAAAACCTGCAACCTTTCAGGACTCAGAAGCCACAGCTCTGAGCTAATATGTATCAGCACTCAGACAGGGAAGAAGAACATGTTGTTGGAGACTTTCCAAGATACAAATGTTATTCTCAATAAAAAACAAATCAAAATATTATACGTAGAAATTAAAAACTTGAGACTTAATAAACTGTGGTTCAAATTTAACACACGACTTCCGGAAAGCAAGGTTTAATGATATTACAGGATACATCTTTTAATACCCTTCAAGTAATGAATCCCTTCGTGGTCATGAAGTAGAAAATGCTATAATTTTTCCCTGGGCTTGGAGCCCGATTGACTGCCACTCTGATGACCTCACAGATCTGGTCCAGCCCCCAGCATTTGCGGCAGGCCCCCAGCTTGTGCTTGAACTCCTCCAAGGATGGAGAGCTCACTGTTTCTCATGGCACCCGCCTTGCACAGTGCTTTTTATTAGGTCATTCTAATATAAAGTAAAATGAAATTTGATTCCCTGAAGTTTTTTTTTCCTGTAATTCATCAGCAAAACAACACTTAAAGAAGGGTTTTTGAGCATCTGCCACATGTCAGGCCCTGTGAGACCTTAGGAATAAAAAGATGAGGAAATTATATGTGCGCAGTTGATTTGTGGAATTTATAGTCCAATTTGATTGACTTCTCAATTTTTTCAGTTCTAACATGTGTAAGAAATAGCACCCCCCCCCCCCCGCCATGGATAGCAGCGGCACTCTGCTGTAGGCCAGGAGCATCTCAGCAGAGAAAGGAGTTTGTACCCTGAAATGCCCAAGTGACACTGCCTCCCACCACACCCCTTTTTAGAAATCACCGCTCTAATGGTTCTATGTTTTTGTCAAAGTCCAATCTTACTTCAACAGGTTGATAGGTCAAAGATCCAAAGACCACTGTCACATACCCTTTAGCCCACCTCAGTCGTTTGTTCTTTGGGCTACACATGCCTACATTCAGAATTCAAACTATGGTCGCTGCAATTCTGAAGAAAAGATTGGCTCAGAAAAGACTGTCAATAGCAGCTGTAAATGCGTTTCTGTCTGTGGAAGTGGAACTGATTCCATCAGGCTAAAGCAATAGCTGAGGAGGAGCTGGGAGAAGCCTGAGCTAAATGCCGTGCCCTGTGGATGTGATCTTTCCACCAGAACGTAGTCTGCGATGATCAACCCAAAGAGTGAGGAACGTGGACAAGGGGAGGGAGACGTGGCTGTACTTACTGCCCCATTTTCTTGTCTTCCTTCTAAGGCACAACAGATTGTTTCTTGATCGGGATTAGGAAGGAGGTAAAAGAAAGCACGTTCCATACTGATTGGCAAAAGTTAAGATTTAAAGGGGGTGGGGGAGTAAAGGGAGAGAGCGAGAAGGAGGAAGAAGAAAAGACAAGCTGAGATAAAAATCGCTCCAGTTTATATAGCTGCAATGTTTATGATGTAAAGAGACAGCTGCATTAAAGGATTAGGTCCCACTGCCTGATTAACATCATTTGATCTTTTGCTATTGAAAAGGCCCTGTGTGTTTTCAAAGGCAAGGGGCTTCTTAAATAAAACCAGGAGTCTGGGTTAGAAGAAAGCTGTTAGAAAACAACACAATGTTTGTTTAGTAATCTTTTGTCCTACTTGCTTCATAATCTTCAGTTTCCTTCTCTCTGTTATTGGGGGCTGCATCTAAATCTGAAAATTGGAGTTCTGGAAGATTTGATGTGACAAAAACAAACATAAAAAATCATTTTGACCCACACTGCTCAGATCAGATTTTCCCCATGGATGTCATCATAGAGGAACCTCTTTTTCTCTTTTGTTTTGAGTTTATTTTTTAATTCTTTACCCTCACCCCCAACAACCGCAACGTAATTTCAGTAGAGAGATTAGCACATCATTACACCATAGCACTTTCATGATTTACTTTCTTGTTTATCTGCTTTCTTTTTGCAAGTTTCAAGTGAGATTGGTGCTCCTACTGAATTAGGTTGACCATCAGAAAGGCAAAATTTCCCATTAGCCCACTGGGTGCAGCATGTTGGTGGGAGGAATCTGAGCATCTCCACACTGGTGCTGTCATCCCAGGGGCGCTGGACTGGGCGGGGGGCGGGCTTCTGGTGCTTCAAGAGGACCCAGCAGTCGTCATAACTAGTTCAGTCTCTGTGGCCCATTCAGCTCTGGGCATCGCTGCCAAGCCAACCAACAAAAGGGTATTATAATCCTGACAGTTTCCCAGCATTGACTGGACGGGCACAGACCACCAACCAGCTCCTTTTGCTTCTGCTCTTCACAAGTGAGACCATGAATGGAAAAAAGTCAGTGGCAAAAATCCCACATCCTGCTGAAGTCGGTGTGTGGATGTTGTTCTAGCAAGTGAGCCTCCCTTTAAGCTGGTAATCCTCATACCTGTTTTCTTTTTCTTTTTTTGTTTGTTTGTTTTTAAGTACAACATGCTTGAATGGTAATGCAAAATCCTCATTGAAGTCTGCCAAAATATTAGATTTGAGTTTTGAAAAACATGTGTATGGCACTCAGTACTTTAGAGAATGGAAAGTGTAATAAAAATGAAATGTTATAAATGTAAAAGGATAAATTGAGAAAAGCTTCAGAGAGAAGAGGCAATAATTCCAGCTAGTACTAGAAACCACTGTGGTTCTTAAGAGATTGAATTTTGGGTATAAAAGTAGGGTTTGAGGTATAAAATGAAATCACTTTAAGTCAATTTCAAATTTTGAATATGCAACCAAATGTCTGCCCTTTCTGTGGACCAAGTGAAGGACATTTCCAACTCTGATATTAAAAATAGCAATAAGTAAAAGGAAATGTTTAAGAATAAGTAAACTCATAAATTTAACAATCAGATAAAATGATCTCTTAATACTTAGAATGACAAATGTGTCATAATTCTATTTATTCAAAATTACTTTCCTTATACATATAAATAATAATAATGAGATGCCATATATACATATTAGATACCAAATTCTCAAACAAATGGTAGTGGTCCATGCTGGTGAAATAAGAAATATGGTGTTCAAACAAGATCCAGTTTTAGAAAGTAGTTTAGAATCTTAGTAATATTTGGCCCCTTTGACCCAGTTATCTTACTTCTTTTTATTTTATTTTATTTTCAAAAAATTTTCAGAGAGAGGAGAAAGGGAGGGAGAAAGAGAGGGAAAGAAACATCGATTGCTTGCCTCTCATACCAGGCACGTGCCCCAACCGGAATCTACTGGCCACCTTTCAGTTTGCTGGACAAGGCCCAGCCGAGCCACCCCAGCCGGAGCCCTCCTTCTTAAAATATAGTTTGCATGTGCGTGTATTCTAATATATTAATATTACATTAAAGGCAAAATAAGAAAATAAACACAATGTTATACATCAAGGCAAATAAAAAAGCAAAAACAGACAACAGGAAAAAACAAAGCCACCCACCCTCCATGAGAAAAATAGAATTAATTGGTAAATAAATTGTTAACCCAAAGTAAATCAACGTGATGGATGATACCATGTAGCTATTAAAATTGGTGAATGTATCTAGAGATTCTTAATAAATGGAGAGAATGCTTATTTAAATGTTAGGTGAAAAGAGGAGCTGCAATTGAGTAACTGGTAATGATTTTAACATGCAAAAGTGCAGCAAAATATTAATTGTCATTGCCTTGGCAGGTGGGATTATGGTTAATTTTTCAGTATACATTTCCACATGTTCAAAATTATTCCCCAAGAGCATATGTGATTTTTTTGTAGCCAGAAAAGAAAAAAATTTATTTAAAAAAATCATTCTTCTGTTGTAAAAAGACTCTAAGCTTCCACCTCCCTTACTCTAAAGGTTATTTACTTAAGGACAATACAAATGGATGAACACCTTAACTTGTTACCAGGAGGTTCTGCGGGGACAAATTTTGATGCTGATTAGATTGAATTCAGTTCCTTTATTTCCCTCTTGATCCACCCCTAAAAGTATACAACAGGCTGAGTGACATAACCTGGGATTACTCCTCTCCTGTTACCCAAGTATTGACTCTGGCTTGCTTGAAATGGACCGTCCCATGCAGAATGCCGCGTCCTGAGCTGAGGTGGGGCTCCAGCCCGCTGGTGCCTGCACACTGGGAAATAAGGGCTTTCACTGACCGCTAAGCCACACGGTGCCCGCCATGGAAAGTCAAACCGAATGTTGCAGCTATGAAAATTGATGAGGCTCAGAGCTCGGGTGCTCTTTTAGCCCAGCATTTTTTCAGTTTTATTCCATAGATAATATACAAATCTCTTTCTATAAAACTCCGAGAAACCAGTTACTGACTCTCCCGTGCCATCACTCAATCAGCTAGCAAATTTTGAATGCCTACTGTGTTCTATGGCGCCATTTTGTTTAGTTAAGAGCATAAGCTGAGTTAACCCAGGTCGATGGCACACGGGGACCTGCCTGGGCTCCACATTTTAGAAATCCCTGTTCTGGCCTCTGGGAGGATGCAGGGTCAAGGGGCACACTGCCATGGAGCCTGTGGCCCCTGCACACATCACCCAGGTACGAGGGACCCTGGCTTTTCCTGCTCAATAGCCCAGGCCTATTTACAATCTGCTCAGGCCCCTTCCCAGCCCTGTTCTTCTAAAAACGTCAGCACTGGGGATCACTTACAGGCCCAAGAGGGGGTCGGGGCAGGCATTTTGACGGATGTGGAGAGAGTTTGGCTGGACAGACTGGTATGGAAGCTTTGAAAAGACTGAGGATATTGAACACAGTGCAGTGGATGCCTGACAAATGTTATTTTTGATATATTCCCTTAGTATCTCATCACATATTTTCTGATTTGAGGGGGGGAGCAGAGTGAGAAAGAGAACAACTATGAGAATTCACGCTTTTACTGGGGAACACTATTTTAATTTTTTGTATTCAGAATGGAATCTTTTTGTTTTTTCAGTAACTTGGCTATTGTCCTTCCAATACTCTGTATTCAAGCTAATTACATTCCTCCCCCACTAGATAAATTATTCTTCACTTCCCCCATAAAAACCATCATGTTATACTTGTGAAACAAAATGCTTTTGTGTTCTACCACACAAGCAAAAAATTGTTGTATTTCAATACATAGCTCATTTCTCTGTGTGTGATTTAAGGGCTGCAGTGGAATTTATTACAGTGAGACGTAAATTTAATTCAATGATGTGTCCGAATAATGACAGATTCCCTATTAAGGGGGCATTATCACAAGACACATTCTCTTGATGATATGATGTGAGGTAATCTTTTAAACATTATTTGAGTGGAGACTAAGCAGATGTGAACTATTGAGCTTACGTCTAAGTCACTGCATCCCCAAGTAAGTTATTTACCTCATCACTTTGAATATTTTTAATGTTAGAGGCTTGAGCATTCATGAAATGGTTTTCTACATTCATCCCAAATAATTGAGAGATGTGATTGTAAGATAAAGCTGATAAAGCTGGAAAGAAAAATATTGAGGGTTTTAAGAAATCACTCTCTTTTTTCTCGCCCTTTCTTTGAGCTTAGCGGCACTTAGGTTTAAAATCCCTTTTTGGAATGTGAGTTTCATGTCTTGAGATCACAGAGCATGGAATAATAGTGGCAAAAAAATAGTGGCTAAATAACAGTGGCACATTTTCATGAGGGACTAGCAGCTTAGGGCCAAGGCAGGGCCGAGAACACAGCGGGCTCCCCTGTGAGGAATATTCCAAGAAATGTTATCTCTAAATCGAAACTATTGTAAATCCTTGGGTTTTAAAGACTTTATACAAGAGACAAACTTCACCAAGGGTCACCCTTTCCTGCATCGCACTTGTTGGAAAGGGACCTGGTTACTGTGAATCAAGAGTTCATTCCTCGAGCCTGGATTGGTGCAGCTGCTGTGTGCCAGCCCCGCTCTGCCCTTCTGCACCGAGCTCCCCGTGAGTGGAAAACAGTGGTCACGCACCTCTGCTCCCCATGAGGACTTACTGAATTATAGTAAAGCCTCACTTCATGGTGCAGATGGGTTCTTGGAAACTGCTGCTTCATGTGAAATGACATACAACAAAACCCATTTTACTATAGGCTAACTGATACAATAAGAGTTAAGTTTCTACAGCTTATTTTTGGTCACAGAAACATCATCAAGCTTCTGAATCAAGATCCAAAACACTTCTAATATTAAACATTGAAACAAATGTGAGCTATCTATACATTTAAGAAAAGTTAATAAAAACAAGTAAGAACATTATTTTCTAACCCACTTATTCTCGTTCACTGGTTCTGGTTCACTTATTCACTGGTGATGGGACCCAACCCAGCAGCTCGGGGGGCAAGGCGGGAACCACCCCTGTCAGAACTCCCTTCCGTTGCCGTTTGTGCACTCACACAGACATTCACGCTCACTCAGATCGGGGCAGTGTAGACATACCAGTTCACTTCACGTGTACATCTTCGGGATGTGGGAGAAATCGAAGGTCCTGGGGAGAAAAAAAAACACAGACGTGGAGAGAATGTGCCAGCTCCATATGGACAGTGGGCCCAGCCAGCAATAAGTTTCTTTTCCTCATCAACACTGTAACAATGACGTTGGGCAAAATAACATTATTTAAGGACCTGCTATATTTTGTTCCATGATCAGGCTGAGGTAACCCTGGCCTGTGACTTAGTCTGAAATGTTTTTCTCATTCTAATTTTCCACTGCTAAAGCAAAGCAGATAATTGAAGCAATGGTACCGGTAGTTCAGGCCCAGGTAACTATTTGGTAGAGGAAATAACTGAATGAGTCAATGAAATCTAGTTGTTTTATCCGATAAATCCTGAAGAAGAATCTCAGTTATTTGTCTTTGGCAGAGGAAAGAAGTTACACTAGATTATTGTCCCCGCTATGGTTGTCATTTTGGGTACTCACCAAAGCCCGATCTCTAATCTGGACTCAGGTGGTAACTGCGGAATGGACTTTTGCTAAGAGTCTCATGGGAATTCTGTGTAATGATGTTCTCGTATGATTTTGGAATGGCGTACTTCATTCCTCAAGGCGCGCTTCTCCACAGGTGAAAAACTGTGGACATAGAAAGGAAGTCCCTGTTTTCATTCTTCATTTTATTTTTTTTATTTAATCTCATATTTTTTTCCCATTATCATTTTGTCCCCTTATACTCCCCCCACCCCACACCCCAGCAAAGTCCCAGTTTTTAGTTTCTTTGGCAGAGTGATGTGCTTGGCACATGGTAGGTGTTAAATGACTTCATGATTTAAGAAAGAAGGACTTAAGAGCCTGGACTAAACTGATTGATTAGCAATTAGCTAAGCAACCAGTATTAGGATCTACTTGAAAGGATACCTGTTAATTCTGTAGTGACCATCTTAGCAAATTTGTGGGTAAAAGCAGGAGAATGATAGATGCCATAAAAATGAAATAAGAACACCATTTGTAACCATGGGTGAGACATGTGAACGTGAGACCTGTGTTTGAAGCGTAGGTTGGCCATTTACTAGCTATGTATTTTGGGATAAGCTTTTAAACCATTTAACTCCTCGGGGTCTAAATTTCATCATTAGCAAAAGGAGAACAATGATAGTCTTCATTGTGCTTTTTGTGAGCACTAATTGCTTTAGTGTGTATGAAGTGCTTAGCACGATGCTTGGAACAAAATAAGTACTTAAGAAATAGAAACTATCATTCTTATTAAGGAAACCATATCATTTGTTGTTATACCTTCTAAAAAGGAATATGAGTAGGTTATATGTACCCTCCCTTCAAAAAAAATCTCTCTAAGGAAAAGACGCATGAACTTGGAGGGAAAGTTGCATATTGAGTTATCTGCCTTCACTGAAGCTTTCACGGTAGCGCGGTAGGAATTTCACATTTTATTTACGTTTGTGAGTTTTGCCAGACTTAGATGTCTAAAAAGAGGAGAGAATAGTAGTCTACTCAGAGCAAGCGTCTCTTTCTACTTCCCATAGTTCTCTCAGTACTACCATTCTCATTATCTTTGGCTCAAAACTCTCACTTTTGAGGGTTTCTCTCCTTCATCTCATAAGCAGCCATCGTGACCTCGTGTCAAGGCCTTCCTTTCTGCCCCTGTATCCTCCACCATCACTTGTGTTGTGATCACCTATGCTTTGGCCATGGCAATAGCACCGACTGCCTGCAGGTGCAGCTGGAAGCCCTTCTCTCCCCAATTCCTGCCCATGAGGAGTGGTGTCGCCTGGTCCCCAGGGATGGGATTGTAGCAGGAGGGCATATATTAAATACATTTCTAGAGATGCGATTCTGGAGCCTCCTGCTCTCGAAGCTGCTTGCTCTCCCCTCTCTGAGCTGCCTTTCTCAGACTTCTCTTGTCACTATGAGGATGGTCCGCTTTGGGGGGTTAAGAGTTATGAGCTTTCTTGATACTTTTTGGTTGAGCTCTAGTCCTTTACCCAATCCATCCGTCTGTCTTCAGTCAGCAGATCTCATGCACTAGGAGTCAAGACTGTATGGTGTTAAAGGACATGCTTTGGCTGGGCCCTGTCCTCCATACACAAATCCTCTGGGAACTGCTCAGCATTGTGATCAAAAGTAGTATTTGACCACAATACAATATACAGATCATGTGTCATAGAAATGCAAACTTAAAATCTATAGAATCTTACTAACCAATAAATGTAATTTAAAAAAAAAAAAGAAAAATAAGTATTTGAAGGTTCTGGCTCCTGATTCAAAGTCATCTCTTTTAAATTCATTGACTTCCCCTCAAAGTCTCCTAATTCACCTCCTATCTTCTAGTTCTTTACCCAATTTTCCAGCCCAGTTGATTTTTATCATTTTATAAACATGACTTTCTGCTTATTACTTGCTTGCTCAGACATGTTCAATACCTACCAAGGATTAAAGGGAAAAGACCAGCACTTTTTGCATGGCATTCAAGGCATTTCTGAAGCTGGTCCCAATTTAGCCTTCCACCTAATCCTAAAGGTTGACTGACCTTCCCCTTATTGTCCTTGTGATTAGCTGGCATGAGTCCCACCTTTCTTACATCATCACCACCACCAGCCCTGCCTAAGCAAATCCACAGAGAGTGAGGCATTATTAACTAAGGGCATGGGCTCTAAAAGCCAGGCAGTCTGGATTAACATTCCAACTCTGTCACCAACTCACTGTGCAAACCTCAGATAAGTTACTTGTACCTTGGGTTTCTCATCTACCAAATGGGGAAAAATATTGATAATAGTGACTACCTCAAACGGCTGACGAGAGGGTCAAATTAACTAATGAACATAATGTACTTTAGATAGTGCCCGTTGTATGTAAGAGCTCAACACTTGTTAGGTTTTAACTACATTACTCAGCTTGACAGCTCACACCCTCATCGCAGAGAAATTCTTCCCCACTTTGTCTAGATTCTTTATTAGGCACTTATTAGATGCTGCCTTATGGTACTAGTTAATTTAATTGCTTTTAGTAAATACTGAACACACAATAGAATATGTCCATCATATTTGAAGGGTATAAGGATGAATGGCAGTAAAAATTTCTGTATTTCCATGACCAAACTTTGGAGATAGAGGTCCTTGCATGTTCCTTCTAAATGTTATCTCCTGTCATCCTCATTTCCATAGGTAACCTAGATTCACACATTTTTCTTTAAATCAATAGTAATTATCAATGCTGATGATTCAATCTATAGTTTTAAGCTTCTTTTTCTCAGGAAAGTTTTCTTGAATTACAAATTTTAACATTTGTCTTGTGCCATTACACTGATTTCTTTTTCCTTTTGGGTTTCTGCCTGCTCGTGTTTCATTTCTATCCCTTTTGAGTCTTTTTTTATCCCTTAATTTCATTTTGAATTTTAAAATTCCTTTTTAAAATCCAATTCTTTTAAAAATATATTTTATACCAGCTTTATTGAAATATAATTCATATGCCATTCAATTCATCTATTTACAGTGTACAATTCAAGGTTTGTAATATATTTACAGTCATGTGATCAACATCACAATCTTGCTGATCACAAAATTTGTGCTGATCACAAATTTTGAAACATTTCACCATTCCAAGAAGAAACCCCTTACTTAGTCATCACTCTCCATTTTTCATACGCCAACCAACCCTTAGGCAACTACTAATCTACCCTCCGTTTCTATAGATTTGCTTATTATGGGCATCTTATATCAACAGAATCATGAAATATGTGGTCTTTTGACTTTGGCTTCTTTCGTGCAGCATGTTTTCAAGATTCATTCATGTTGTAAAATCCATCAGCACTCCATTTGTTTTTGTTGCTGAATAATATTCCACTGCACGGATATATCACATTTTATTAATCCATTTATTCATCAATAGATTGACATTTGGGTTGACTTCACTTTTGTCTGTTATGCACAGTACTGCTATAAACATTTGTGTAGCAGTTTTGTGTAGACATATATTTTTGTTATTCTGGCATACGTGCCTAGGACTAGAATTGCTGGGTCACATAATAAATCAGTAAAACCTTTTGAGAAGCCATGTGACTCTATTCAAAAGTGGCTAAACCATTTTACATTCCTACCAGCAGTGTATGTGGTTCCAATTTCACCACATCTTCACTAACGCTTGTTAATATCTGTCTTTTTGATGACCTCAGTCCCAGTAAAGTGGTGTGCCATTGTGGTTTTGACTTTTATTTCCCTGATGTCTGCTGTTGTTGTGCAACTTTTCTTGTGTTTAGTGGTCATTTGTATATCTTCTTTGGAAAAATGTTTATTCAGATCTTTTGCCCATTTTTAATTGGGCTGTCTTTCTGTATTGAGTTGGGAAAATTCTTTATATATTCTAGATACAAGTTTCTCATGAGATATGTGATTTGCAAATATTTTCTTTCATCTGTGAGTTGCCTTTTCACTTTTTTGACAGTGTCATTTGAAGTACAAAAGGCTTAAATTTTGATGAAGTCCAAGTTATCTAATTTATTTTGATACTTGTGCCTTTGGTATCATAGCTAAGAAACCATTGCCTAATCCAAGGTCTTCCAGGTTTATGCCTATGTTTTCTTCTAAGAGTTTTATACTTTTAGCTCTTATAAATGGGCCTTTGATCAATTTGGAGTTAAATTTTCTTTATTGGGTGAGAAAAAGGGCCAACTTCATTCTTTTGCAATGTGGATACCTAGTTATCTAGTTGTCCCAGAATCACTTGTTGAAAGATTATTCTTTCTTGTCTTGGTAACTTTTGGAATTGTCTTGGTAACTTTTTGAAAATCAATTAACTGTGAGTGAGAGGGTTTCTTACTGGCCTCGTTATTCTACTCCATTGATTTATTTTATGACTCTCTATATACTCTTATCCCATTATTGTGCTGTCATGATTACTATAGTTTCCTGTTAAGTTTTGAAATCAGGAAGCGTGAGTCTTCCATATTTGTTCTTTTTCTAGGTGTTCCTCCTGACCTCATTCTGAGTTACTTGAACTGTCATATGATTTTAGAATCAGTTTCTCAATTTCTGCAAAGAAACCAGCTGAGATTTTGATTTAGATATTTTTAAATTTCTTTTATCAATGTTTCATAGTTTTCAGAGTATATAATTTGAACTACTTTTATTAAATTTATTGCTAAGTATAATATTCTTTTAATGCTATCATAAATTGAGTTTTCTTAATTTCATTTTCACATACATTGTCCATTGCACATATATTGTATAGAAATAAAACTGATTTTTGTATGTTGATAGATATTACACAACCTTGCTGTACTTGTTATTAATGCTAATGTTTTTTAAATTGATTCCTTAGGGTTTTCTGTACACAAGATCATGCCATTTGCAAGTAGAGATAGTTTTACTTCATTTCCAGTCTAGATGCCTTTTAGTTCATTTTACTGCCTAATTGCCCTGCCTAGACCTTCCAATACAATGTTGAGTAGAAATAGTGAAAGTGGATATCCTTGTCTTGTTTCTCATTTTAGCAGAAAACCTTTCAGTCTTTCACCATTAAGTGTGGTATTAGCTGTGAGTTTTTCATAGATGCCTTTCATCAGATTGAGGAAGTTCCCTTCTATTTCTAGTTTGTTGAGTCATCTAATTCTTGGAAGATATTAACTGTTGCATTTACTTGCTCTTGCATTCCTTCTATTTAGTCTTAAAATTGAATCATATTTTCTTTTCTAATTCTTATATAAGTTCTGTCACCTCTCTTTTCAAATTTTTCTTTAATCGCCTCATTTTTGAGATTTTCCTCATTCTAATTTTTTATTCTTTGTGTGTTCTATCATTTTTCTCTTTATTTAAGTTTCTTCTAAATATTAGATTATACTTTTAAGCTTTTTTGTGTCTTTTGACATTTTTATTGTTTGTAAGGATGTTGTTTTTCTTCCCTCTCTTACGACCTCTCATTTTACTTAGTACAGGATTTAACTCTTGATATTTTTTCTGACGATAATTTTTAAGGGAAAATAGTTTTCCAGTATTTTTGGAAGGGTGGGGGTAATTTTGGATGCCTTTTCTGCTTTGATGACTCTTGCACTCCCTCTTCTCTTATTTTCATGACACTTATCTGGACTTTGCTTTTTCATTTGTGTTGCTCCCGCCTGCCCAAATTAGGTTCCAGCCCAGCCATTTCTTCTCATTGTGGGGCTTTGTCCTGGAGAGGAGCTTTGGTGAAACCCCCTAATTTAAGCCATTCCTTCAGGTGGCTGTGGAACCTCCTTTGGGGGCTTGTTGGGGTTCTCCTATTTTAGGGCTGCCAGATGTCCTGCTGACTTCCCTCTGCTTCCTCCTTGCTAAGGACAATTGCACACGAGTCTTGTAATTGCAGGTCCTCTGGTTCCTCATATTTTGGGCTTTATAGTGATACCTTGTCACCTAGCTTGCTGCACATGTTGCCTGTGCATTTTGGGGCTTGCTGTCATAGTTGCTCTGCCTGTTATTTAAGAGGTGATTCAAGACCATTTAAATAATGTGCTTCTATCACTGCCGTCTTCCCAGAATCTTTGTAAGCCATTTACGATCCTTTCTGATGTAAGGCAGATTATAGAACATAGGAATACATAGAACAAAGCTCTCCTTCATATACTTTATAAGCCTCTATGTTACATGTAAATAATTCATATATAGTCAAAAGAGAAATATAGTATGCTTTTGCAGTTCCCAAAAAGCTGCCTACTTGTTAATTAGATTTTCAAAGTCAGCGTTTGGTTTTTCATTCTACCTATTTCTAGGAAGGACTGCACTGCCAACATTTTAGAAGGATGAGAATCTGATATCATCTCAAACCTGAGAGGCAGCTTTCATTTTTTGTCTGTTTCCTTTAGCCATTTGCTTTCCCCCACCTGTTTGTCCCTTGAGTTTATTCTCAGAGGAAGTGGAAAATGGTGTTTGGAGTCATGTTATGGATACAACTAGGGGGTCCTTAAGATGAAGTCTTCCAAGAGACTTAATCTTAGCATGGCAAATGCGAACATATCTGTGACTTTTCTATAAGCTTCAATGGGCGTATCCCTGCGGAGCAGTATGCTTCGGTAATACTGTGTGTGAGTGTCAAGGAAGAATTAACCTTCGGGTTCCTACAGCCTGTTCTGCTTGCCCTGAAAAATTATTATTCTACACTGCCATAGCCATCATTTTATATTCACTTTGAGTCCGAGACGAGGCGATATTTTTCTGTCATTCTTTCACATAAAAAGCCATTTTCAGTACTTTTATTTTATAGTGTAATTTTCTATTTCTAAATTAACAAGCAATTTTTCTCATTAATTCGGTTCACTTTCCACCTGACCATATTTTCAATTTATGATGATCACTTGGAATCCAAAACATATCCTTGAAGACAGAGGAAAACAGTTTTGGCCTCTATATATTGATAACCAGGCTTATATTCAATCATTCATCCTACTGATGAAGTTATTAAATAATTCTGGGTCAAAGTTGTTCTATTTTCTAAACTTAACCATGTACATTTGCAATCTAATACCACTGTTTTATGAAACCCTTTAATAGAATAGTTGTGGTGTAATTGTTAAGCCTACTTTTGAAATCTGTGTACATAGCACCATGATAAACATGTAATTATTCTTGGTCAACATTGTTGAAGGAAGAGAGAGACATAAGAGGAGAGAAAGGAAAAAAGGAAGGAAGGAAGGAAGGAAGCAAGGAAGGAAGGAAAGGGAGGAGGAAGAAGGGAAGGAAAGAACTGTTATTTACTGGTATGAAGATGGGTGGTAATATACTGGAGTTCTTTCAAAATGGCCTTAAAAAATTATGACTTTATTTTTTATTGCTTTGCAGGAAAATGCTAAGTGAAGGTATACAATATTTCACTAAGCAAACTACTTAAGAACTCTTCATGTTATAAAAACAAATGCAAAATCAGCAAATACCCCTATACTATAGGAAGTAGACCTGGGAAAACCAGATTTTTTCAAAAAGAAAGTTCAAGGGTTAAAATGATGCTTTTATAGACTATTATGTTTTTAGATTAAAAGTAAACATTGATGGAAATATTTTATGAAGTGCTTCTTTACACCACATCGTTTACTATTTCCTTTTAAGTGGATTATACAGACATTCTTAAAGCTAACACATCATCAATTTTTATAAAGTTCTCTGTTGTTGTTTTTTTTATTTTATAAATTCCCTGGGATTCTTTTACTTTATTGTTCATCTTTGATGCTAAATTAAACTGTAATTGCTGTGTCAGATGAAATTTACCAAACACCCCCCCATCAAAGATAATATTGTCATTCTCAATGACTTTTGTTTATTAAGATTATAGCAACACAGTCAAATCTCATGATACAATGGCTTATCATTACATGGGTCCACATCCATGTAATCTGAGGATCACTGAGGATCAAAAGAGAATTTTATTTGATACACTGATTTCACAAATTAGAAAATTTATGCTTGTTTCTATTGCCAACATCATGGAACATCATCATTAAGGCTCCAGTACAAATATCTGTGAACATCTTTAGGTTTTTCAAAACGAGAGCTTAAATGCAACCTTGTGGATTTTTGATGTGATATTACATCGTTCGGTCCCAATTTTCTTGACTTAATCACTGAACTTTCAGTACTCTTTAGCACACTAAATATTCAGCTCTGCGTGCTCCCTGGCCACATGTGGCAACTCCACAAGTATCTGAGCTAATCCTAAATACCGTATGTGACCCGTATATGAGTTCCCAGTGCAGCCTGTATTTATTCCATCATCGCTTCTCGTATGCTGTGCTGTAAATGTGGCTACTGGTTTGTCTCTTGCTGCTTTGGGGCCTGTGACCAGTTTGTCCATTTCTGTGTCTCTTATGTCTAGGACTTTTCATGGCCAATGAATGTTTATCGAATGAAATAAAATTTACACTTTATGGGACAAACTAGAATTTTCTTCAGTAATGACCTTGGTTCTCATTATTTTATAAAGTATGAATAGTATTCCCTTTCTCCTGAATGGTTGAAGACACTAAATTATAATAAAAATATACAGATGAAAGAAAACATGAATGACTATTGGTGAACACATTACTTGATCACCTTTGTCCAAGGTACTTTTTGCAAATTGGCATGCAGCATTTTTCATCAGTGTGCATCTTATATACTGACTAGTCACTGTGATGACATTAGGAAGGTGAAAGGGCTAGAAAAAATGACTCAACAATGAAACACAGACATTGCTATGATGGGTACTTACTTATTGAGTGACTCTAGAGAATGTCACAAATGGATGAAGTTATTGCTTTTTCAGGCAGGGTTTACAATGTTTAATAATATGTTAGACTTGAATTATTATATACCCTGTGGTCAAAAATAGGATGATCAAATTCACATCTTATCTCCTGGGTATTTTTGTTTGGTTATATCTGATAGTACAACTATGGTATTTTTACAATGTCATTTTCATTTCGAAACTTGGTGAGAAGTAATTTAAGTCGACAACCTTAACACGCATAGCTGCCCGTATTGTGGCGGCTTTGTTGTGCGATATGAACATGTTGTCACCAAACGTTAAACAAGAATGGGCCTGGTTTTCTCTGATCAGGGACCGAGGAAACACAGGTTGGGTTTTTTAATTTTACTATTAACTGAATTTTAGTAATGAAATTATATGCATTTTTCCTCATCCCAGCAGTAATGAAAAACATGATATGTACATTGTAACCCAGAAACTCCACCACAGGGAACCTCTTCTCGGCTATAACTGTGCCTGTGCATGAAGGCTCACGATTAAGGAAGTCTCCTGGAGCGTTGCTTGTAGTGGCAGCAAACTGCAAATATCTTGGCTTACCATCTGTAAGACAGTGTTTGAATAAAATGTGGTACATCATGCTATCAATCTATACATTTATAGGCAAAAGTAAAAATAGCAATAAGATCACATTGTTCTTTTTTATTTAAACTATATCTTGAGTATCCCTCCGGGTTAATACATATAACAGTTTATTATTCTTTATTATGGATGTACCATATTTTATTAGTTCATGAGGATAAGGTTAGAGGGAAAGAAGAGGATGGAGATTCTTTTTCTCATAAACTTTTTTATCGTGTTATAATAAGCATACATTACTGTTTTTTCTGTTTTTTAAATTTTGTTTTTCAATTACAGTTGACATTCAATATTTTTCTGTATTAATTTCAGGCATATAGCATAGTAGTTAGACAATCATATACTTTACAAAGTGATGTCCTTCTAATTTCAAGTACCCACCTGGCACATGTCACTTTTATTATTAAGAATACCCAAAAAGTTAAAAACGTGATAGTAAATGTTCATTTAAAGAGGCTGGCTCAAAATAGAGATACTTAGAATTAACTCTTTGAATATGATGAGTATTCAAAATGAGTAAACAGCTTGATGACAAATTTAAGATATACGCACAAAGTAATGAGTATGCTTTTTGTTTTTAGTTTTCACAAACCAAATTCAAGTGTTTCTAAAAAGGCAATCTCACAGGTTTTTAGATAAATCCAGTAGCGTTGGAATAACCACATACTTCCAGGATTAAGGAAAATAATATTTTGGATGTTTAAGTTCTGGCATTTTAGGAAAAGCCAGTCTCAAAAACTTACAGTCACATTTATGATGTATTTGTATATTATACAGAGGTATGTAGAAAGTGGTGTTAGCATTTGCAAACTGAACAGCAGAAAAAGGAGAATGAGTCCAAGCACAACATCTTGACCAATAAAACCCACTACTGAACAGCTAAAATTCATTCTAACTTATACTATTTTCTTCTGCCCTTTATTCATTATAGTAATACCTCTTTCCCACTGTCGTCGTTATCTATTACTTTGGCTGGATAGTCTTGTGATTTTTCACCATTCAGATGTCATCTAAAAAATCATATTGACATACATTCCCTTGTCATGCTGCCCTTGTGAGACAAGCATTTTAAGTGTTACAAGGAGGTGCTGTTACGACTACAAAAGTTATTAAAGGAAGGATGAAAGAACTTTGTTGGGAACAGTAGCCTGTACATGACAAAAAAAATGTTACACAGTTCCAGACGCATTGTAACAAGAGTGGAGGGAACATAAATGATCTCAGGTTACCAGATTAGTGCAGATAATAGAAGGAAACATGTGAACCCAAGTTCCCTCTATGGATATAAACTGGGAAATGCAGAGGAATCTGCGGCATGGTGTACTAGGAGTAGAACAGTGTGCAAACGTATCCTGTGACCTGGTTATCTACAGAACATTGGGACTGGGTCCAACTACTTTGATCCTCTAGAGAAGCAAGACGGCTTCCTCGTGTAAAGCTAATTTAGATGAGTTCACTGGGAGTGGAGACTTGGGTCCCAAAGCAGGCTGTCCAAGTGACCTCATTGCAGGGCACACAAGGGCTTGGGCGTCTGCCACTCTCCTAATCAGAAATCCTTGATATTGCTTGCATGGTGTTTCTTCCTGAGATGCAATTTCATCACTCCCAGAACAAATTCTAAGGCTAATAATACTAATAATACACTATGTTCTGATCATTTAGGGGTTTCTGGTGCTTTTTTCTGATTTCAGGATATAAGCAATAGTCCTTATTCAAACAGTAGTCCTCTGTCCCTCCCAGCAGATGGTACTGTGGTTGGAAATCTTTACAGCACTCCAGTGGAACCATTGTGCCTTTGATGCGTCATCATGCCAAGGCCCAGGAGCTATGGAACATATTACCTTACCAAGAAAAACCTGCCTTATACTGGTTTGGTACTTGCAAATGTGGTCTTTACACTGAGTCCCAGAACGTGCCTTATGGAGTAATAAATTTCTTTACCAACAGCCATTATGACCTCAGTGAGAGATGCACGCAGCCAAGAGCAGCTACATGTTACTGACAGTTAATTAGTGTTGGTATTCATTAGAGGTGGGAGTAAGGGCCTGGAAATGATCCATTACTCATTGTGAGTGGAGTCAAGGGACAGCATAAAATCTATCCAAGCAACCTAAAGGCAAGGACCAGGAAGCAGAATAGAGCTCAATGAATGAATGGGTTACTTGGTTATAGTTCTTTACTGCGTGAGCACACATTCACACAAACACACACTCTCGTATACTGAGCCCTCACTTACACATTCAAACATGCATTTCCATTAGCTCCCATAGTTCATGCTACATATTGAATTGTGATCCTCCCAAAAAAGATGTGTGGAAGTCTTAACTCCCAATACCTGTGATTGTGAACTTGTTTGGATATAGGGTCTTGGCAGGTATAATAAGTTGGGATGAGATCATACTCGATTTGAGTGGGCCCTAACCCAGTATGACTGGTGTCCTTAGGAAAGCAGACACAGAGAGGAAAATTTCATGTGAAGACCCAGAGACACACAGGCACAGAGGGAAGATGGCCATGTGATGTTGGAGGCAGAAACTGGTGTTGCAATGCCACAAACCAAGGAATGCCTGGGGCTACAGGAGACAAGAAAGGAGCCTCCCCTTAGGGGTTTGAAAAGAGTGTGGCTCTGCAAACACCTAGATTTCAGACTTCTAGCTTCAAGAACTGTGAGACAATAATACATCTCTGTTGCTTTAAGCTCCCAGTTGGTGGTATTTTGTTACATAAACCCTAGGATGCTGATATTGCTCACTTCTATAAAAATGGCTCCCTCACATTGAGCGGTGCTTCTTCGGTGTATCTGGCACATTTTCCACACTCATGTTATGTCTCACTTAAAACAATTCAAATCTGAGCCCAATAAACTCATGCACTCCTACTGCAGTCAATTTATGTCAGACTGTTCTATCTTGAATAAAAGGAAAGGTGAGTTGGATTTGCAAGGTGGGCACCTACTACTTTGTACACTACTTTGGAAGTAAGGAAAAATGTACCCCTTTCATTATGATTCTTCCACCTGGAAAACTGTTGTGATAGAAATATAGCACAAATCTTTATTTAGAAGATATTTGCCTATTACTAACTTAGTTTTGGAACTCCAGGGAAGTTGCCCAGAAAGAAAATAGTCATTTGGGGTGTTGTTGATGTGGCAACTTTTAACCACCTTGAAATTTTGGTAGAAAAAGAAGCCGTGGCTGTTCATAGCAAACTAACAATATGTGATTTTTTTGTCATTAACTGTTTTTTTTTTAAACTACATCTTCCAAAACTTTCAAAATAAATATTTATTTTGCTTCTTTAAAATAATCTGTAAAATTTGCCTTCAAACCATATTTACTCCTTGAAATGGTCATGGTAGGTTGTATTTGTGGTTTAAAATCTATGGCAAGTATAAAGGGTATAAAGCGATCCTTGTCCTCAAAGTGTTCATAGGCTGTAACAAGAGTTCCCCAGTTTATACCCCCTGCCCATCATACTTTTTCTCTGATCTCCCTACTTCTGAATGCAGCTGTCGACGCCCACATCTCCACTTGGATGTCTTAAAGGCATGCCGACTTAACATACAGAAAACCAAGCGTTGGGTACTTTTTATTCTAATTCTCTTTTATGTTCCCTTTAATGCCACCATTCATCCATGTATGCATGCAAGTCAAAAACCTGAACTTCAAGCTTAATATCCCCATCTCTTCCTACCCTCCACACTCCACCTTTATCTAGTTTAACATCATTATTTATTTTACCTCCCAGATACTTTGGAGTCTATTGCAGTTTCTCCATCTCTCCCAAGACTTTAGGCTGCTGTGACCTTTCCCCTGGATGAAGCAGCAGCCTCCTCATGGCAGGGAGGGCAGCAGGCACACTGCCCACACCCAGCCTCTTCTTTACGCTTCAGCCAAAAGGGTGTTTGTAGAAGACAAATCTTAAGATGTTATCTGCCTGCTTAACTGTGCAATGGTTTCCCCAAACCCTCAAAGTAAAGCCTGGAATCCTCAGCATGGCCTAGAAGCCCTGCATACCTCTCTAAGTCTCAGTTTATACCACTTTCCTCTTTGCCTTGTCCTCCAAACACGGTCCTTTCTTGTGGTGTAACAAACGTGCCGCGCTTCTCCCAGCCTCTCTCCTCTTCCCCGCCCCGATTCTTCCAGTTAATTACTACTCATCATTTAGGAATCTGCTGACACAACACATCTTCTGGAAAATCTTTCCTTATATCCTAGAACAGATCTTCCATTCAATAGTTATCAATATCACTGCATGCCAGGCACTCTTCTGGGCACTTAGGCTACATCACGAGGCAGGAAGACAAGGCCTGTGCTCACATAAGCTTATGATATAGTTGGAAGAAGAGATAATGCACAAATAAATGAACAAGAAACCACCAGACAGTGATATGTTCAATGATAGAAATAAGACTGAGTGAGGAATTAGGCCTCTCTGAGAAGGTGACATCTATCCTTAGACTTGAGTGCCAACAGGAAGCCAAGGGTATGACATTCCATTGGAAGAACATTCCCAGCAGAGGTTCTAGTGGGGGAGGGAAGGCTCTAGAGAAGAGAAGGAAAGGCTACAGTGTCAGAAGGAAGAGGATTAGATGATGCAGAAGAGATCATTAGGGGCAGGATTTTGCAAGTGAAGGTAAGGTGCTTTGATTTTAGTCTGAGTGGAATATACTCAGAAGTGGGAAGATACTCAGTAGCTTTAAGCAAGGAAATGATATGCTTCTATTTACATTTACAAAAAAAAATCATGATGGCTGCTGTGTATAGAAGGGTTTTAGGTCAGCAAGTATCTAAGTAGAGCTATCAGATGGGGCTACTGCAGTGGTCCAGGCACAAGAGAATGGTGGTTTGGACTAGAATAGTAGCCACGGGATTGGAGAAAGATAGACAAATAGAGGATGTTAGTTGGAAGTAGAAAAATATAAAATAAATTGTTGGAATGCTGGATATAAGAGATACAGGAAAAAGAAGACCTGGGGATGATTTCCTGATAGAACAAGCAGGTAAATACGGTAGTAACAGTTGAGATACCGACGCCAAGTAGGAGGTTTGGGGATGAGGAAACGAGTTGTTTTTGGCATACAAAATTTGAGATGTGTATTAGATGGCCCATTGAATGTGCCAGGTAGACTGTGGCTTTTATAAATCTGGAATTCAGAGGACAGATAATACTTGGAAAGCCATCAGCATGTAGGTATTATTAAAGCCATGGGCCTTGCTGGAATATGAAGAAGGGCCAGGATTGATCTTTGGGGCATACTGTCATTTGGAGGTGGATTGGAGGACAAGGGACTAGCAAAGAATGCTAAAAGGAGAGGCCAGTGAAAGAGGACAACCAACGGGCATGCTGTCAAAATAGACAAGAGTAAAAATCATCCCATTACCTTAATTCAGCTTAGGGAGTTCTATTATTGTTGCAAGTTCAACAAAGAAATCTAAACAACTCCTTGTTGATACATTTGATATAAATATGGACCCTACTTCAACTATCAAATTTAAGTTTATTTCTCCTGCCAATAGGAGACAATTATTCCTTTGAACAGCGCATCTCACTCTCATTAGTAAGTGGGCATCATAGTAGACACTCCCCTGACTCCGAACCCAATAGTCCCCATTAGTTCCTTCTTCCTTTCTTTTTACATATCAAACACGAGTCAGGCGAAAGGTGAGTTTAAACCATCTAAAAATAACAAATTTATGTCTGAGGATCATGAGATCATGGTCGAATATATTTTCCCAAAACAAGTGGACACATCATCAAACGTTGAAAGTGGGAGGCAGGATACCCAGTATATAGTTAGTAATGTTACAGCTTTTCATTAAATACGAGTATGTATGTATCTTTACATAGTTTTAAAAACAAAGGAATCTTCCAAAGGAATGAAGTTTGGGAGAGCAGGGGACAAGAGGAGACAGTTAAAAAATAAATGAAAATCATTCGAGTTATCAAGGAATTTTCAAACTTGGGGGCGCGTGTTTGCATATAAACTGGTGTGTGTGCCCGTGCGCTTAAGGTCAAGCTCCAGCATGCTCATTTGAGGTAGCAGAGGCTTGCATCAAAACACTCATCAAAACACAGGCTGCATTCCATTTGCACAGCCCAATATCAAGATTGCCCAGAATTACATCTTTATGCCATTAGACATCTAATGCAAAGCCATCAGGTCTTTCAGCTTTCCCCGGGGACCCCTCGGGAGGAATTTCTGCCGAGAGCCGGGCAACTCAGACCCGATGCCTGTCAGGAATGAACCGTGTTACAAGTTTCAGGGAGGGCTTCCGTTGTCAAAACAATCATAGCTGTAATTTTCTCTCCCTCTATTTACAGGAAACAAACTCTTCCTTCCTGTCCTCTGCCTGTAGCAGAAAATAGACAAGCCAAGCAGATGTCCAGGGATGGCGGAGGAGTATCTCAGGCTGCAGCTTCCTCGGAGAGAAAACAAGCGCTAAGAAGGCCTTGGGGGCGGGGGCGAGGATAGGGGTGGATGAGGGGGAAGCATTGCATCCTGATTCCGAAAGCAGGTCCTTGCCTTCTTTCACCCCCTCCAACTCCTTTTGTCTCTTTCCAGTTTTTTTCCTACCACCGTGAGCTCTGTGAACTAAATATGGCCAGGGAAATCTCCAGCAGACACAGTATTTTTAAACTCTTGTGGCCTCCTGTTTGCAGACTGCTGTGACGTAGATGAACTAGATCCAGAGAGTTTCTCATGGGAATCCAGAGTGCTTCGCCATAACTGCTGGCCCTTGTAATGCTGCCCTTAGTTTCATTTCACATCTTCGAGACTTGGGAAGCAGCAGACCCTGTGAGCGCACCAGGAATGTACCAGGGAGGCCGTGTTCGCCGTGCTTCGCAAGGACGGCCTCCGTGGGCCTATGAAAACTTGCAGGCTTGGCAGCGGGAGCCCAGTTTCAGCTAGAGGGCAAATCTTAATGGAAATTTGGTCACTGGCAAGAGAGAATTAGTCTCCCAACCTTCCAAGAGGCCTTCATGTTGAAGTCCTTATTGTTGTCGTGTTTTGTTTTGTTTTGCTCTCCTTGTGTATTGTCCAGCTTTAGCCAAAGTATTCTAAAAATACGCGTTCTTATCTCTTCCCTTCAACATTACTGTTTCCAGTGACTGTTATTTCTCTTTCTGGTGCTCTTGCATAATGTCCTGGAATAGCAAATGCTTTACTTTTTTAGTTTAAGAAATATCTTCATTTTGAAGCAATCTCTTCACAGGAATTAAAGTATATTTCAGGATAAAATGAAGATGGGGAAACCAGTCACATATTTACTGAGAAAAATCACCTTTGAAACAATGATGGAAAAATAAAATATTCTCACATTATGAATTTAATTAAATATGATGATTTCCTGGCGGATGTCACCGAAGTGTCTTGAAGAAGGGGCACCTTTTTCTATTTTGTGCAAAGGGCCTATACAGACTGGCAGCACCCACTTTTTTTCTTCCTCCTGTACTTTACCTCTTATAATAACTACTTTTACCAATGGCTACTTTGTATCAAGCACTAGTATAAGCAGTGTAGGGCTGGTAATCCAGCTTTGGAAAACAACAACAACGAAAAGCCCTGAATTGCAGTGCTTGCAGATTTCTGTGGTGATGGGTTCAAGCTACCAAGGTCCCTGAAAGTGAAAGTGGAATTGGGAAGGGATGATTATAATTGGCTTTCTTGATCCAGCACAAGTTGGCTTCTGCACACCGGGGGTAATAAGTATTATTAGTATTAATAAGTGTTGTTACTCTCTAAAGTGATACTGTTATTAGTATTCACTCTCACACAGGTGAGGAAACTGAGGCACGCGGCAGCCGTGTTACTTTGCCAAAGGCGATGGAACGGCAGCAAGTGAAGCCAGGCTTCGAGCCCCCACAAACTTAACCACCACGCTGCAGTGCAAACGTTAGTGCAGGTGCTCAGCAGATGGTTTCCGAATGAGAAACTGTTGATTTCAACAGATATATACTGCTTCCGGTATTGTAGCAGTTAGGGTTCCAGCAGAGAAAGAACCAGTAATTTGTATTTATAGATGTGAAGCGATTTATTGCAAGGAATTGGCTTGTGGGATTGTGAAGACTGGCTAGGCGAGTCAGAAAATTCTGTAGGGCAGGGATGAGGAAGGGCAGACTGCAGACTCTTAAGCAAGAGTTGACACTGAAGTCTCCAGGTATTAGGTTGGCCGAAAAGTTTTGTTTTTTTTTTCCGTAAAATAAAAGACACATTTTTTATTTCCACCAATAACTATATTGATTTGGAGATTTTGAGTATGTTGGTTATCTCCCGAGTCGTATAACATTGATTGTTCTTAACTCAGGTCTTGATTTGATCACTATCAGCTTCAACTGGTCCCCCCAGCTGTGGAGCATCACCCAGCGAGAAATCTCCAGTACGGAACTTCGCAAACCACTTTTGACACGTTCGATCAGTCACAGCAACTTTTCTATACGCTGCACAAATCTTTAGCATTTCAGTTGCATTTTTACTCTTCTTGAGATGATAAAGCTTGATGTGCCAAAATGTCCTGTGTTTTCTTCCATCTTCACTATAAAAATGGCTACACAAAACTTCACTAATTTTGATAAATTTTTTAAAATCCATGTTCATATGACAGCTGTCACAATACAATCCAACAAAATTGTTTCAAATGAAGTTAAAGAGAACTAAGCGCTTTTAGACAAAACCAAATTAACATTTTGGCCAACCCAATAGAATATTTTTCCTTAGGGAAACAACAATTTTGCAACTAAGGCCTTTCAATTGATTGAATCAGTACCACTCAGATTACCTAGGATAATCTTCTTTACATAAAGAAAGCTGATTATAAGCTTTACTCACACCAACAAAATACCTTTAGAGCAACGTCTAAACAGGCACACCTTGTCTTATTTCACTTGGCTTTATTGTGTTTCATAGATGTTGTGTTTTTTACAAATTGAAGGCAAGACACTCCAACAAAAGGATTATGACCCACTTTGTTGCAGTGGTCTGGAACTGAACCCGCAATGTTGAGGTATGCCCATATTAGTGTTTAAATAACTGGAGACAATAGACACATACAGCGTTGAGTTGAATTGTGTTTTTGCAAAATAATGTTGAAGTCCTAACCTCTGGTAACTGGAATGTGACCCTATTTGGACACAGGGTCTTTGCAGATGTGATCAAGTTAAGATAAGGACATATTAGAGTAGGGTGGTTGAGTATGACTGGTGGTCTTATTTAAAAAGGATGGAAAATTGGACACAGATATACAGAGAGAAGGCCATGTGACAAAGGAAGCAGACATTAGAGCAATACCTCTACAAGCAACAAATGCTACAGATTGCTGGAAACCACTAGAAGGTAGGAAGAGGCAAAGAAGAATTCTCCCTTAGAGACTTTAGAGAGATCATGACTCTGCCAACACCTTGATTTTGAACTTCTAGCCTCTGAAACTATAAGACAATACATTTATATAGTTTTAAACCATATTTTTATGGCAACCTTAGGAAACTAATCCAACAGGGATCTTAAAAATACCACTAAATGACAATAATTTTTTTAAGGTAAATAACTGCAATTTTATTTTATTTTTGATGGTTTTCTTTATTTTTATTATTTTTATTGTTCAATTACAGTTGTCTTACCTTTTCCCCTATTGGTCTTCCCTGCTCCACCCCCTACACTTAATTCCCCACCCCCCATTGTCCATGCCCATGAGTCCTCTATTCTTGTTCCTTGACTTGCCCCTTCCCCTTCTTCCTCCCCCCACCCCGTTATTGTCAGCTTGTTCTTTATTTCCATGTCTGTGACTCTATGTTGCTCATTTGTTTGTTTTGTTGATTAGGTTCCACTTTAAATAATATCTACTTCACTAACATCTAACACTTTACCTCAATTAAAAAAGCAGTGTGTTTACCATGATTTTCTTGTGGCATTTTTAGCAGTGGGATTTTTGCGAATCCTTTCACATTTGTCTATAAACTAATATGAATAGCTTTAATTAAATACGTGCTGGAATTTATACACATTCTTATCAAAATAATTACTTGAGAATATATTTCAATTAAGACAGTGAGATTGATATTGTAAAGGAATGTTTAGTAGTGCATTGAAATAAATATTTATGGGTGAATGAGGAATACATTTATTTATTCTTTTCAGAGCCAGTTATTCATTCTTTGAACTTTTATTAGTGTTAATTTCTTTCAGGCTAAAAAAAAATTCTTTTTAAGGGAATAGTCACAATGTATCAGATGTGATAGGAAACTAAAATCAACTTGATTAATTTTTGTCTGTAACTTATATACTATTTCTGAAGGGTTTTCCTAAACTAAAGAATCAAGAAATTTTCAGCAATCATAGTAGCATTAGAATACATGTATAGAAACATCTTCTATGGGAATAGCTTTGAAGGTCCAATAGTCCTTTGAATGTATAAATTTTGACATAACAGTTTATATTTTTTAGTATATCTTGCCATTTTATAATCACATCTGTAATGTCATTGCAACAGGTCACTGAATTACCAGACAATTGCATGCAATTCACTTAAAGACATTTTACCTGGAGAGCTATATGGTTACCCAAGATTGAATTAGACTGATTTCAGAGCCCAAGGCTCATCACACACAGACCTTAATTGTAATGCTGGAATTCTTTCCACTGTATAGCAATTGACTTTTCATTCTGGATGTTTGATGCTTCTATTATATATAATGAAGCTTGAGTAGTTGCTATTCGTTAATAGGTATGGTAGTATTCATCCCCATTTATTACATATGAGGAAGTAAGTACAACTAGGTGAAGTAATATTCCCTGATTACACAACGAGTCGATGGCAGCTTTAGGACCGAATCCTTGGCAGTCTGACTACAGACCCTGTTCTTTTTATCTTTTTGGTATGTGCATAGCATGGAAATCACATTGGGCAAAATTTAAAGCACTTTATGTGTCCACTTAAAACTATTTTTCAGTCATTAGCATTAAATCAATAATGGTTATAGAGAACCATTTGAATCCAACTGTCTAATCAACAATATCGGTGAGTGTTTGACTTGATTATCTAAATGCAAAGTGAAAACTAAAAAGGATTTTATCCAGTTAATTTACTAATGAAGGGTTAATTACAAACTAATTAAAAGTAAAAACGTCATATACCCTTCAATGTTTCGTCTTAACTGAGTGCCAAGTAAGTGCTGTCTGCAGCTACAGTAACACATTGGATCAAGCCAAGAGCAGCAGTAAATTGCTAGGCCATTCTGAGGAGGCACCACCCAGTGCTGAGTCTCCTGGATGGGATGATTTCAGGGCACTCAGCACCCTGACTTTATAGGCTCCAGTGCAGGGCCTTGCAGGCTTAGTCTGAGTGATAATGAACCAGGCTCCCTTTCTCTAGCTAAGACTTTTTGGACTCACGACTCATTCACTGTGCCTGTGAGGAAGTTAAGCCCAAAACTACTGAAGAAATGGCTTCTTTATATGTTGAGATACACTGAGGTTATCGACATGACTGGTAAACATTTCTGTGTGCACGTTTTTTTGATTCAGCCACACTGAGCTTTATACTGGCAAGCTTTACAAATGGCCATGCTTTAGGACATTAGACATTCAGCTGACTTTCTTTGTATTTGATTCCTTACCATCTTATTTGTTTCAGAAATATGCCACAGAAATAAGATGATACTAGAAACACTTGGCCATATTTCAAATCGAATCATCCTCATTCCTTTTTATTTGAATACGCCATGAGAAAACTGAGCTCCAAAATGCTCCTCCTGGGTATGCCTTGACAAAGAGCATTCTTGTTTCCCTGAAGCCGAAGGGACTGTGAGAAAGGGCAAGGAGCGCCTGCTCTATTTTCAGGAGGAGCAGCCCAGTGCAAGAGTGGGTTTTCTCATGGCTGTCAGTTGACAAGGGAATTCCATGGGTCAAGCTTATAGTTAAATCAATTGCATGCCTATATGGGAAAAATGCTGCTTATCAAACTTTCCAGGGCAAATGCATGGGTCTGGACTCTCTCACATACATTCAGGTATTCAAATTATTTTGAAACATATTTTAAGATTATGGCCACTGAGTAGTTTGAACACTGCTAGGGATAAATCAATTGCATGCCTTTCTAAGAGACTGAAGAATTAGTTACCACCCAGATGGCATCTCTACTGGTTGTGGTCCATGCCTTTTAAATTCACAATGTTTCTTCCAAACGTTGCTTTTAGCTCCCATACTTAGAACTAATACACTCCCCAGACCCCAGTGACATGCTCCTGTGGTGTTTAAATGTCCTATTTGGTAGCCAAATTTCAATTTGGTCTTAGAATTATCAATTTGCAAACAATCTAATTTAAAAATTATTTAAAAGAAGATAACTACTTAGACCGAAATAACTAGCCATTTAATCCAATAACTCTTTTGAATAATTTAGTACAGGTTTAATCCAATCACTTCCCCCTCAAAACTTGGCTACTGAATAACAAGAACATGTCTTCGTCTGCTAAAGTTTCCCTCTTTCCCGTTCTTCATGACCCCAGGCAAAACCATTAAACCACCTGTTACTGTCCACCTGGCCGTCGTGCTTTACCCTGATCTAGGCTGCTGCCCACGCGTCCCCTGTGGAGTAAGTGGGTTAGAGAGCCAAAGGTTCAGACTCTCCAGCACCCAGGTGTGTCAACCGAGGTTAAGTATTTGTATTTTAGGATGTGTGTAAATTAAGATTAAGTTCTATTATGAGTAACAGATCCACCTAGATGGAATTAAACAGTTTAAGGGTCTATTATCTTACATTAAAAAGTCCAGAGGTGTTTGGCACAAAGCTGGTTTGGTAACCCAATCGAGATTCTGAGAAACAGTTTCCTTTTCTCCTGCTGCTCTGCCATCCATGTTCAAGGTCATGAGAGGGCTAATAGAGCTACAGCCATTCACTTCACAGTGGAGGAAATAATAAAGAAAGAAGGAGGTGCCCCTCCCTTCCAGAAGAGCCTTCTGTAAGTACTACACAGTATTTCTACCTCCATGTCATTACCATAAGTATAGCCACATGGCCACACCAGGGAGGCTGGGAAGTGTAGTTTTTCAACTTTAGATATGCAAGGGTCTGTTATAAACAAAAAAGGGGGGAAAGCGGATATTAGAGGCAATGACCAGTTCCTGCCACAAAACTGAGGTCATAGAAGAAAAATTTCTCACTCATTTAAGAGACCATAAACCATTATTTATTGTTTTAGACACTAATCTAAGCACTGAGAATTTAAAAATCAAAATGACCCAGTTCTTGACCTCAAGGATACTCTAGTTTAATGGAGAAGATATTCCTGTTTATGTTCACAGATGATCACATGTTAGTCATATGCATAGAATGCTATAAGGACAACTAGGGTAACTCCTTCCTCAGGTAAGAGTGCAGAAAAGGATAAAGGCTTTATGGAAGCCATAAAAGAAAATATTTTGAAAGGTGGAAGCAATCTTAAGTGATAATATATTGGGCAAAGATAAAAAAAATAAAGACAGAAAATATGTGCATCAGGCTTATTAACAAAAGAGGTCTTTGGTGAGCTTGGAAAACACTGTTTCAGAGGAGTGGAAAGAAGAAACTCCAGTGGGGTGGGTGTGAATGGTTAATGATGAAGTAGAGAGGGAAAATGTAGAAAACTCATTTACAAACTTAGCTATAATGGAGAAAAGATGGAAAATTTCAGCAAAGAGGTCTATGGTAAAGAGATGTTTTTAAAGGATAAAAAAAACATATGAGAGTATTTAAATACCACCAAGAAAGGGCAAAGACAAAGAGGTAGAGAGAGAAAAAGAGAGAGAGAGAATGAGAGATGAAACAGGGATCTTATTATTTGATATGGTAGAAATAAAAGTGAAGTCTAATGCTAAGGCAGGTGCTACATAAGAAATGGTTGGAACACCTGGAGATGATCTCTATAGTTTCATGAAGTGGAATTTGCAGCACTGAGATACAGGATGAGGGTCATGGAAAAGAGTGATACTTTTTCAAACTGCTATTACTGGCACTGAGAATGATAGGAATAGGTGGGAGAAGAAAAGGAAAAGTGGGAAGTACAGAAGCGAATACTATGGATACTCCCACCTTGTCCCCAGCCATCCAAATCCCTATTACAGAGGAAATGACTGTCATTAGTTCCTTGCATATTGGGTTGGCCAAAAAGTTCATTTAGTTTTTTCCATACGATGGCTCTAGTAGTGCTTAGTTGCCTTTAACTTCATTCAAAACAATTTTGTTAGATTGTACTGTGACAGCTGCTATATCAGCGTGCATTTAAAAAAAAAATCAAAATTGGTGAATTTCCATATAGTCATTTTAACATTGAAGATGCAAGAAAATGCATGACATTTTGACATGTTATGGTTTATTATTTCAAGAAAGGTAAAAACACAACTTTATTATTTCAAGAAAATAAAAAAAAGATTTTTGCAGTATATGGAGGAGGTGCTGTGACTGATCAAACATGTCGAAAATCATCTGTGGGACTTCTGACCAAGATGGACAACCAAGGAGTTAAAGAAGAAACATTCATTCAGACTGGTAGGAGGGACAGAGACGGGCAGCTGGGATGGAGAGGACGGGAGGTAAGGTGGTGGTTGGAGGATGAGGACAGTTCCACATTTGCTTGCAGGTAAACCAGGGGAACAACTGGGGAGGGAGAGAGACAATGCAACCCAGGGTTCCAGCATGGGAAAAGAAAGCCTCAAAACCTCTGGCTGTAAAAACCTGTGGGGGTTGTGGCTGCGGGACACACTCCAAGCCTCACAGGAGACTTCATTTGAGAGACCCACTGGGTCCTAGAATGTATACAAACCCACCCACCTGGGAATCAGCACCAGAAGGGCCTAATTTGCTTATGGGTAGCAGGGGAAGTGACTGAAAGCAGCTGAGAGCCGAACAAGTGACATTGTTCCCTCTCTAACCCCTCCCACACATACAGAGTCACAACACAGCGACATGGGTTGCCCTGCCCTGGTGAATACCTAAGGCTCTGCCCTTATAGTGTAATAGGAGTGCCAAGAAAAAGAAACAAAAGAACAGATCAAAACTCCAGAAAAAATACAACTAAGCGATGAAGAGATAGCCAAACTATCAGATACAAAGTTCAATACACTGGTAATCAGGATGCTCACAGAAATGGTTGACTATGGTCACAAAATGGAGGAAAAAGTGAAAAGTGAAATAAAGAAAAATCATAGGGAACCAACAGTGAAGGGAAGGAAACCAAGATCCAAATCAAAGATATGGAGCAGAAGGAAGAAATAAACATTCAACCAGAACAGAATGAAAACACAAGAATTCAAAAAAAAATGATGAGAGGCTTAGGAACCTCTGGGACAACTTTAAACATTCTAATATCCAAATCAGAGGGGTACCAGAAGGAGAAGAGGAAGAGCAAGACATTGAAAACTTATCTGAAAAAGTGATGAAGGGGAACTTCCCCAATCTGGCAAAAAAAATAGGCTTCCAGGAAGTTCAGGAAGCTCAGAGAGTCCCAAAGAAGTTGGACCCAAGGAAGCACACACCAAGGCGCATCATATACATTACTCAAGATGAAAGATGAGGAGAGAATCTTAAAAGCAGCAAGAAAAGAGGAAATAGTTACCTACACAGGAGTTCCCATGAGGCTATCAGCTGATTTCTCCTTGCAGGCAAGAAGGGGCTAGAAAGAAGTATACAAAGTCATGAAAGCCAAGGACCTACATCCAAGATTACTCTATCCGGCAAAGCTATCATTTAGAATGGAAGGGCAGATAAAGTGCTTCCCAGATAAGGTCAAGTTAAAGCAGTTCATCATCACCAAGCCCTTATTATATGAGATGTTAAAGGGACCTATCTAAGAAAAAGAAGATCAAAAACATGAACAGTAAAATGACAACAAACTCACAGCTATCAGCAACTGAACCTAAAGAATAAAAACAAAAACAAAAACTAAGCAAACAGCTAGAACAGGAACAGAATCACAGAAATGGAGATCACATGGAGGGTTATCAGTGGGGCGGGGAGAAGAGGGGGAAAAGATACAGGGAATAAGAAACATAAATGGTGCGTACAAAATAGATGGGGGAGGTTAAGAATAGTATAGGAAAGGGAGAGACCAAAGAACTTATATGTATGACCCATGGACATGAACTAAGGGGGTGGAATGATTGTGGGAGAGGGATTTGCAGGGCAGAGGGGAATGAAGGGGAGAAAAGAATGGGACAACTGTAATAGCATAATCAATACAATATATTTAAAAAAATAAGACTGGTATAGGAAAGGGAGAGGCCAAAGAATTTATATGTACAATCCATGGACATGAACTAAGGTGTGGAGGGAATACTGTTGAGGGGGGTGGTGCAGGGCAGAGGAAAATAAAAGAGGGAAAAATGAGACAACTGTAATAGCATAATCAATAAAATATATTTTAAAAAATTTAAAAATGGGTAATGGGGGATGATTAAAAGATTTCATGCAGAACAAAAGGAAGATTTTTTAAACATCTGACTTTTTTAAACAATAAATTTGGCTACTTTGCAAAGAATGCATCTGAATATACAAGTATGAGAGTGGGGAATCTGATGAAGGTATCTGTGGTAGTCTACATGACAGCTGATGGCGGTGTGAACTAGTGTGGTGGCTGTGGACATGAGCTGGAATCAATAGACCTTGCTCGTGCATTTGGTAGGTGCCAACAATGACCCTGGTTTTCCAGCCTTGGTAACTGGGTCAATGGCAAGAGAGTAGTTCACCTACACAGATCCTTTGTAGGGATAAAAATGATGCCTCTTTGGAGCATACACAATCCCTTGGGTGCCTGGCTTGTTTGAAAGATATCACCTTTGATAAAGAAAGAGGCCTTTCTTTATCCAGGCAGATGCAACTTTCTCCAGGGCATATAATCCATTCAGAGATATGCAGGTTAGATTTCAGACCCTCTGCCCCTCTGCAGGGCACATTTACAGACTGAACACTAGAAATTTTGCCCTGCAGAGGATCACTGATATGAGGCACTAGCTGGAAAAAGTATGTAGAGTCAACAAGGGTGTTTTCTAAAAGTTGGAGTAACTTGAGTATTTCTTGATGCAATGGGCTTATCACACCTTCCTTCTTTCAGGAAGGCTGGCGTGACCCTCTGTGCCCAGGTTAGGCACACATCCTGTGTGCTCCAAGTGCTGCTTAAGCACATCTCCCTCCAGAATGAGCCACACTAGGTTGTGATTGTTTTGAATGTACCAGCGCTCACAGGCACCTGAATCACTCAGGAGTGTCTTCCCCGGGAGTGGGCAGCAGGTTAAGCTCCCACTTACTACTGGGCTCACCACATTCACAGTGTCGGTGCATACATCTTTAAAGAAATCTCTATATTTGGTTTAAAAGATAAGAAAACAAACAACCATTTATTTAGAAATAGACTGACACCCTCCCCCACTCAGCCCCCCTTCCTCAACCTAAACACATGCAGTCTGATATTTGACTTGCTGCCAAAAAAGAAAAAGAAAAGAAAAACATCCTCTTGGAAATTGTTCTTCAAAATAGAAAACATTGCTCTGACTGGAAGGTGACATTGTTGGCACATCCACTGTATAACATTCTACTGGAGGTTTTCAATGTGCGCAGGATGTAGTTATGAAGAGTGAGCTTGTCATTACATGGACCTGAACAGTATGTGTGTTTTAACTGCAAGGACATCCAGACATGTTACTTCTTTGCTGGTTTTGTTGGCTCTGAGAATGGTGCAATCCCCGGACTTTTATGTGCATGATGGCATGTTCCCCTTTTCCTTTCTCCCAGCAGGAGCCGAAGCAGTATTTTGGCAGGGCTCTGAGAGGTTCAGCCTGCCAGGAAACGGAGCACCCACACAGCCCTTGGTGTGTTTCTGGGACAATACGTAGTAAGTACGCAGGTCAGGTCTGGCCTCCTCCCAGCTATGCACACTCCATGTCAGAGTATGCTGGTGGCCCGGGAGGGACTTCAGAAGGAAGGGCTGCCTGTCAGTTCTGAGGAAACAGTATCAAATAAATAAACTGCTCCCAGACCCCTGGGTCAGCCCATTGTGTCGGGTCACCAGTCCAACAGCTAATTCTTCTGTCCTCTGTTGCCATTTACTGGCAAGAT
Source organism: Mormoops blainvillei (assembly GCA_004026545.1). Lineage (NCBI taxonomy): Eukaryota > Metazoa > Chordata > Mammalia > Chiroptera > Mormoopidae > Mormoops > Mormoops blainvillei. The sequence continues at coordinate 36,180 of PVJD01001018.1, forward strand.
TAACACCAGAAGCAGGTGAGAGAAGATGTGGTAACAGAAGGGGCTGCGTGCTGACAAGGAGAGTATGGGAGAGCTACAAGTACCTCTCCATCTTCGTGGCTCAAGTTAAATGACTTCCATCTCTGGGGCTAAAGACAGGTCACGAGGGAGAAAAACATTAGCCCAGGAAAGAAGAGATAGCTTCTGCTATTTTTACAAAAATAGATGAAAGGAAAGATTGTTTTTTCCACCCTTTGCAGACTGTGAATTTCCTTACCACTGTGTGGAACTTGCTTTGCCTTCCAGAAATCAGAGCAGTGGGACACTGTATGTTGTTTGGCACATTTTACACGATGCTTACAAGGCAAAGCTCTCCAGCTTAGAGAGTTGCTTCACTGCAGCTCCTTCCTTCCTTCCTTCCTTCCTTCCTTCCTTCCTTCCTTCCTTCCTTCCTTCCTTCCTTCCTTCCTTCCTTCTTTCCTTCCTTCCTCCTTTCCTCCATTTCATCTTTCTTTCCCCTTTTTCTTTCAGTTTTAGGAATTATAATTTGCATACCATAAGTTCACTTGTTTTAAGTACAGTTAACTGGGTTGTGCAACCATCACCACAATCCAATTTTAGATCATTGCCATCACCCCCCTCAAATAGCTCTCCTATCTATTAGCAACCATTCCCCATTCCCAGCTCCAGGCAACCACTAGCCTGTGTTCTACATGCATGAGTCTGCCCTTACTGAACATTCATGTAAATGAAATCATACATATTTGTTGTTGTTGTTTCCACCTGGCTTCTTTCACTCAAGATAATGTTTTTAACTTTTATCTGTGTTGTAGCATGTGTAAGCACTTTGTCTCTTTTTATTGCTGAATAGTATTCCATCGTACGGGTGTACCGCTTTCGTTTATCCATTCATCAGTTAACTGACATTAGACGATTCCACTATTTGACTCATATAAACAGTGCTGCTATGAACATTAATGTGCAACTATTATGTGGACATATGTTTTCATTTTTCCTAGGTTGGGATGTAGGAGTGAAATTGCTGGGTCATACTGTAAATTTGCATTTAACTTTTAGAACTTGCCAAGCTGTTTTCCTCAGTGTCTGCACAAATTTACATTTCCATCAGCAATGGATGAGAGTTACAGTTTCTGCACATACTCACCGCCACTTGTTATTGTCTGTCTTTTCTATTACAGCCATTCTGCTGGGTGTGAAGTGGTACTGCAGCCTTTGTTATGGGGGTGAGATTTTGGACGTTGTTTTTCAGGCTGTCAAGGTATTATCTAGTTCTGCTAACCTGGTGAGAGATAGTCTGATATAAAGAAAACAAACAGAATGAGGAGAAGGTGATGAATACAAATGACACTGTGGCTTTAGTTTTAAAAGAAAAGTGTTATAAAAGGAATTACTCCTTTTACAGATCAATAGTAATGACAATTCATTACATAGTATTCTAATTCTTAAGAAACACAAGAAGGAGAAGAAGAATTAGTTTATCACGTGTACGTTCTTACTTCCATACAATAAACATTCATTATCTCCCTGTCAAGCAGTACATATTGTACATTTATGTCTTTCGGGGCGTCTGCATGTAGAGTTGAGACACAGACTGTGCCCAATCTCTAGTTTGTTATTCCAGCCCAATGGTAAGTGGAGAGTGTCAGGCTTTCTCTGTTCCAATTTTCAGAGCAGAGCATATGGTAACCACACTGAGATGTTATGATCTGAGCAATCACTTTAGAGATCCTCCCTCTCTCCTCACATATAGGTGGGATATGAGGTTCTGGAAAATTACGTCAAAAGCAAATTCTTTTTTAAGCTGGTTAGAAAAAAAACTAATAAGCTAGTCAAACTGAATAATTCTAATTTCCATTTTTTCCACAAACTTATAATATTATATTCATTTTGGGTCATTAATAAAAATTTTAGGGTGTTTCCCTGTCAAAATGGCTATCATTAATAAATTAACAAATAAGTGTTGGTGAGGATATGGAGAAATGGGAGCCCTAGTGCACTGTTGGTGGGAATGCAGACTGATGCAGCCACTGTGGGAAACAGTATGGAATTTCCTCAAAAAAAGTGAACATAGAACTATCCTTTTACTCAGCAATTCCACTGCTGGGATTATACCCTAAGAATCCTGGAACACCAATTCAAAAGAACATGTGCACCCCCATGTTCATAGCAGTGCTATTTACAATAGCCAAGAGTTGGAAACAGCCCAAGTGCCCATCAGTAGATGAGTGGATCAAAAAATCGTGGTATATTTGCACAATGGAATACTATGCATCAGAAAGAAAGAAGTAACTCCTACATTTTTGTGACAGCATGGATGGAACTGGAGAGCATTATACTAAGTGAAATAAGCCAGTTGGTGAAAGATAAATACCATATGATCCTATTTATAAGAGGAATCTAATGAACAAAATAAACTAATAAGCAAAATAGAACCAGAGGCATAGAATCACAGAATAGGCTGACAGCAGTAAGAGAAGAGGAGGTGGGGGGACTGTTTGAAAGAACATTAAGGGATTAGTCAAGGAACGTATATGAAGGACCCAGGGACATGGATAAGAGGGTAGGGATTGACTATGGAAGTGGGGGTGGGCTTGGTGGAGTGGGACAAAGAGGGAAATAATGGGAACAACTGTAACAGCATAAACAATAAAACATTAAAAAATAAAAAATGACACCCAGCCTCAAAAAACAGACAAACAACTTTCGGGTGTTTTGATCATTTTTGTGACTCCTGAGGAAATTCTTAATCTTCCAATCTCTATTGAAAAGTTGTTTTTGTTTTTTTTTTGACTGCTTATAGCAGCTTTATTTATAATAGCTCAAAACTACGAAAACCCAATGTCCCTTAATGGGTGAATGGTTCAACAAACTAAGATATATCCATACCATGGAATACTGCTCAACGATAAAAGGAATGAACTATTGATATATACAACAATTTGTATGGGTCTCAAGGGAATCATGCTGGGCGAAAAACACCCCAGTGACCTCAATAATTAAAAAAAAACTTTAATAAAAAAAGAAGAAAAATCCCAGTGTTATTTACCACATAATTATATAGTTGTCAGATATCATGGTAGAAGGTAGGGAAGGACTACTTGTAATCATAACATGAGAGCACAAGGAATTTTTGAAGAAGTTTTATTAAACAAAGCACTACTAATTTTCAACCAGCTACATTTGCTTTGCTCAGTATTTAGGTTTTTATGAAGTTTTTTGGAAGTTAGTCTGTGAATATACAAGTAAATTCTTTCAAAACTCACTGGTTAAACATAAATATTTCTCAACATCACTTTATATATTTTTGAATGTTTGCTTGCCCTGGAGTGATTTTACTCCTTTTGAACCAACTTTTCCCAAGAAAATTAGCTTTAAAAATGATAAATTTTGAAAAAAAGTGAAGGGATTAAAAAGTACAGATTGGTAGTTACAAGATAGTGATGGGGATATAAAGTACAGGATAGAAAATATAGTCAATAACATTATATTAACCCTGCATGGTACCAGTTGGGTACTGAAAATATCAGGGGAAACACTTTCTAAAACATTTGACTGTCTAACCACTATGCTATACATGGGAAACTAATACAAAATAATACTGAAAGTATATTATAATTTAAAAAATAAATTAAAAATAAAAAACATATTTATTTTGGCTATTAATGTTTACTTTTTAAGCCATACTCTCAGTTGTTTTTCAAATGTATACATTTTATTCATTTTATTATTTTATTCATGAAATAAAAAATAAAACCTCTAATAGAGATACAAACCTGACCATTTTTATTATGATTTTTTATTGAAAAGAGCATACATGTTTTAAACTTTTCTTAATGTTGAAAAGAAAGCAACACCTAGAAAAGCATTACCTGAATGTGCAATTAAATGAATTATGGTACATTCTTTCAACAGAATGCCATTCCTTCATTATTTTTATGACAGTAAAATCTTTATTTATAGCATACATAGTTTGTCCCTAGTAATTTAAAAGGGTAAAATCAAGTTGCAGAGCAAGAGGCATAGTATGATTCTATTTCATATAAATTATATACATATATTATATATAATATATATTATATAAGGCAGAAAACATGAGATATTTTCAGGGACTTTTTGATGGATTATTTTGGCTGAGGCAAAGATTTTGAATATATGTATATATACACATATGTATATATATTTGAATATATGAATATATACATATATGTGTGCGTGTATACATATATGTATGAAGAGGAACTGTTTGGAAGTATACTTGCCTATTAACAACAGCAACCCTGGGACACAGAATGAGTTATTTCATACAACACACTGCTACTTGATTTTACTAAAATAAGATTTTTTAATATATCAAAGCTTCAAGCAAAATCCCATGTGTCAAAAGAACAGGTGCGTCTTCTTAAATTTTGGCATATCAGTTTAGGTCATGTCTCTCTTCATACACTTTTGTTAATGATCATCGAGGGGTGGGGCCTGAGCTGCAGTTGAAAGTGATCATGTCTCTTCTCATAAGACTTATTATTGCTTATTGCTCAATGAAATTAAAACAATCTAGTGTCCATTCCATTGTTTTTTTTTGACTTGATAATTTTTCTTATCTCTTTCTATACCCCAGGCCATTACCTCCTCTCTAGCAATGCAAACCTACCTGATGTGCCCTCTGAGCATATTTCTCTAGTTTATTTGGTCAGAACTAGTTTCACCTTTCCTTCAATTCCTTGCTTGTAACTCATCCCCTCCATGAATCAGTCACACTGTGGCGGGCTCTGAGACCACAGTCATTACTATGGTGCATTGGGTTGCCTTGGCTCTTTTTCCTTCACACTTCACTCATCTTTAACCCTCCGCTCCACATGGCCTAAAGGCACCCTGGCATCCTAAACTCAGAAATAATACTATTTATTGTGACTTATACATTTCTCATATCTATTTGGTTTTCATTCACAGTGCCTGTCTCACAGCTCCCAAAACCCTTGGAAATTCCTAAGTGATGAGAACTTGAAGGTGTTTCTTATATTATATTAATAAGGTAACTATTGGAACCCACCTAAAGATGGAGGCTTACTGCCAGGAGAACCAACCATGTGATTAAAGTGTTGGAACTTTCAGTCCCACCTAGGCTTCCTGGGAGGGGAGAACCGTCCTAAGTTGAAACAATCACCAAAGGCCAATGATTTAATGAAGTATGCCTATGTAATGAAGCCTGCATAAAAACCCAAAAGGATGAGGTTCAGAGAGCTTCCACGTTAGAGAACCAGAATGCTTTCACGTGATGTCATGCTGAACCCCAAACCACATAAGGACAGAAGCTCCTTTGTTGAGGACCTCACCCTTTGTATCTTTTCATCTGCCTATTGATGCATATCTTTTAATATCTTTTGTTATAAATTGGTAATATAGTGAGTAAATGGATTTTCTAAGTACTCTGAGCTACTCTAGCAAATTAATCAAACTCAAAAGGAGCATTATGGGAAGCTTTGATTTATAGTCACTTAGTGAGAGATATAGATAACAACCTGGGTTTGCATCTGAAGTGTAGCGGGCTTCTTGTGAAACTGAGCCCTTAACATGTGGAATCTAATACTATCTAGGAGTAGGTAGTGTTAGAAGTGAGTTGAATTGTAGGACACCCAGCTGGTGTCTGGAGCATTGCTTGGTGGGGTGGGGGGAATCCACTTCATTGGAATTGGTTCCAGAACCCTTTTTAAGGTCACCCAGGTTTGCAACATCTTCTGGTTATTAATACCTTTTGAAGAAAGATGTCGAGATTTAGCCTTAACCAGGCTTCAGGTAAGCCAATTAAGTCATAAAGAACGTTTCAAAGAGAACTTCATACTTTGGAAATGTTGTTTGACAAGTTCGTATGGAGGCATGTGTTTTTATGGCTTGTACTAATTAAAATTCAATAGCTGAAAAGATTTTTAAATATCCCTAAATGGTTCCGTTTGGGATCTAAGGAGATGTTTTTGCTTAGAGACCGTGTTACAAACCTTCGCTACTTGGGCTTGGTTAGTTCATTTGGCTTCTGCATAGCACTGCCAAGTCCAAAAACCCAATAGTAGCTGTTTTCCTAAGGCCTCCATGGCTACACATACACAAATGTGTGCCCTTGGTCAGAAGTAAGGGTGGTAGGGTACACGGTAGGGTTGGCACTGGAAGGGGCTTGGGAAACAGACATGGTTGTTCCTTTGGCACTTTAAAATGTCCTTCATTTACTCTAAGTAGATCATTAATAAATCAATAGTGTCAAAACACTATTGGATGTTCCGCGGGCACCTAAATGGTATCATCAAGACTGCCCATCCAACATCTAATCATTTTGCCCATCTTTCCCAGCTTATGTCAGAGTAGATACAGAGCCACAAGATATGCAGACAAACTAACTAGCAATGTCTAATAATTGCCCAGGACTAACACAAACGAGTGTTTGGTGTCTTGAGAAAGGAAACAATTTTTTCTCTAAAATGTTAGGGAAGTATTCGTAGTCAAAACGATACTTCATCTGGGTTTTGAAGACTGGGCCACGATACAGGTGAAAGTTGTCTTGGACACAATACAGAGGCAGAAAAAGCATGAAGCATTTCCAGGGAATGTTTGCTAGATTGTTTTGACAGAAACAAGGAGTTTGAATAGAGAGGGAGCAAATATGTTGACAAATAAAGATCTTGCAATACCTTGAGTGTCCCACCAAGGAGGTACACATATTGCTATAAAGAATAGGGAATCATTTAATGCCTTTGAGATGAGCAGCATATGACAGTATGGCAGCGCTGCGTCCCCTGGACGAGGGAGCCAGTAGTCCGGAGAATGAGAGGCTGCAGACTATGGCTGTGGTGCAGGAGGGGAGGAGAGGTTATTGCCTGAGCCAGGACGGCAGTGTCCGTGAACACACCAAGGAAAAGTCCTCTGCAAAAGATGGTGTGTAAAGGAAGAAGGGGCAGGATTTCTTAGCTGGTGGGATATGCCAGACGAGGTAGAGGGCAAAGTCCCGAGAACCTTGGATGTGCAAACCAGGATGACTATGGTGATACTTTACTGAACACGTAAGTTGAGCAGTGAAACCAAGTTCAGTTTTTGACATTTTATTATAAATGACTGGGAGAGGAAATTTCAGCAGGCATTTGGAAATGCGTTTGTGTAATACAAATTAAGCATCCATTTTTTAAAAGTTAATTAAATTTCGTTCACTCAGGGGCCTTTTCCCTTCCCGCCCAGGAAAAGTGAGTCACACTCTCGAAAGCTCCTGCCAGGAGGAAACTCTGCAGATTCCACTACGGTGGGGCCAATTGTTTCCTTGCAGTATGACAAACGAGGTGATGTGGAAGTTCCAAAAACAATCCGGTCGTCCTAGTGCCTCAGCGTCAAGGAGGAGGCTGAGGGCAAGTCCCCCAGCCCCGTGAAACGTCTCAGGCTCCAGTGCTTTATCTGCTGCGGCACTGGCTTTCTCACTCCCGCCGACAGCTCTGCTCTTTCCGGTCCCGAGAGACAGCTCAAGCCTTCCCCCTCATGGCAATAAATATAAAAGCCCCCTGCACGGACAGCCAGTTTCATTCATGCCACCACCAGACACTCTGCTGGCCGCACAAGGCGGCTGCTGCGCAGCGCCCCAGCTCGGGCTGCAGGGAGGGGGCGTGCGGGGAGGAGGGGAGGTCCCGCTGCCGCGTCTCCCGAGAACAATGCATCTATCACCCAGTGAATGATGGAGCAGCGAAGGCTGAAAAGGAGGAGCATGTCTGTCCGGTCTTCCCACCAGGCTGACTGGTACACCTCCCACTGCTTCTGGGCAAAGAGCCAGCAGCAGGGGCGTTGGAAGGTTCTTGACAAGGGCAAACCCAGTCAAGGGCAAACAGAAGACAGAGGAACAGCCAGGGCTGACTTCTGCCCTAATGAGAGTGCAGCCCCACTGCCTTCACCCCTGCAGGCCTTGGGTCGCCTGCCTTCCTCCAGCTGCCCACAGCACCTCTTTCAGGAGAGGATGGAGGGCATGAGGACTGATAAGACCTCCAGCCGCTATCGGGAAGGCTGCCTGGGTCATGCTGCCTGATTGTCTATCGCTCAGGAATCCTGCTGAGGGCTATTCCTGGCTCTCTAACCTCAGGCAGTCCTCTTTTGATTGCCCTGTCGCTCAATTTCCCCTTTTCATCAATACTCAGATGCCCTCCAGGACATAAACCAGAGGGGAGGCAGCAAAGTGTCGATGACTTCCACCACCTGGGAGAAGGCTAGTGCTCTGAACGATCCATTTTAAAGAACAAAATGCTGGTAATTACTTTCAAATGTGGAAATAAGCATACATACAATACACACATTCATATATATATTTTAATATGATTATTTCACATATACATACAGGATGGGGCAAAAATAGGTTTATAGTTGTTCGTATGGAAAAATAATGCAAAAATTATAAATAATAATACAAGAATAAACTGTGTTTCGCATACTCACAACTGTAAACCTAGTGTATATTTACTAATAAACTACAGACGGTCCTTTAGGATCTTGACAAAATGAATTAACAAAGTACATAATTAAATCAAGCAGTAACAATCCATTTACTGATGGTCTTCAGATTACTTATGCTTTAAAGCACGGCCCCCTCTAATTTTGTTTCCACTTTTATTTTGTTTAACGATCCGCAAGTGCAGTGCAGTTCTGTTGAACCCAGGCAACCTCACAAATCCTTCATTCCTGGAGTGGTGATTAGGCTTCACAGAAGTCAACGTGCATCAAGGCCTCGACACCGAGTTGGGGAAAGGACTAGGATGGACGCCAGGGCGTCCGGGTTCCAGTTCAGTACTCTACTTAGTACATTTCATGATTTATTCATGACCTGATTCCACAACCAGATTAAAATTTTCTAGAAGGCAGGATTATGTCTTATATTTCTACTTCTCAACACTGAGAACTATGTCTTGTACACAGTAAGGGCCGATTAACTGCTGCTGCTGAGCAAGTTGATTTCTCTAATATCCCAGAAAGAAAATAAGATGAAGAGAAAGAAAGACCAATTTAATGTTACAAAGGGAGAAAGAAACTCCATTACTCTATAAAATGCAAGTGAAGTTGAAAAAAGAGGCAGGCAACACCTACACAAAAACAATAATGTAGGAACTTGGGTTGTACTGGCACCTGATGTCATTTCAAGAAACCTTTCCATGGCCAGAAAAAGCCTGTGAGTGAGCGCATATGAGGTAAGTTTTAAGAGAAGGGTAAGAGGCGATGATTTTGGACAATATTTCTGGAAAAGAAAGAGAGAACTTCTGACTTGATTTTGCAGTACTGTTATTATAAGTAGGTCACAAATAAAAATGTCCTATGTCCGGAGTGCTCAGAAATCAGCTGGTTGCCAGAAAGGGCTGAAGGAATGCAGCAAGATTGTAAATCAGATGAGTGAGATTCTTGTTAGTTTTAGTCGGGAAAATATAACTGTGAAGAAGACGTGCACTAGTAGAGGCCAGAAAAAGCGCCTTGCCAAAGAAATTTTTGAAGTGGGGAGGACAGACACATTCAGTTTTTGTGGACATAAAGGAAGCCAGTATCTTGGTATGAGAAGGTGAATAGTCACCAAAAAACACATGCCCTCTGGCAAGGAATGGCAGAGTGAGTAGGGAGAACAAGAGAATAACAAAGGGGATAAAAGGACACCCACATCAAAGTCCTCTGAGGACAACCACTGTAGATACAACTAGGAGGGACCCAAAGGTAGAAGATAGTGACGAGCAAGAGCTGGTAGAAGGTGGAGGATGAAGAAATTCAAAGAAGCATGGAATTCAACCACTGCACTCCATTCAGATGTTTCTCCTGAAGTTTCTTTTGAGCCTGGACCCCCAATGGACAACCTCATAATCAGAAGGAGAAACTGAATTTGGGATGTATAACTACACTCCTTCCTTTCCTTTTCTTTTTACTAGAGAAGAGATGGAATGGAACAGGATTCTGGACAAGCGAATTCTCTTCTAATACAAGTATGAATTAAGATGATGTTACTGTGAGCTCGCAGACATGTACCCATCCCAACTGAGAAGAGGGGGAGTTCCCAGCCTTTTGGAGGAAGGGAGGAACCTGGACCTCTAAATTCAGGCAGTAGGTCTAAGGCAATGGCTGTGGGCTGTGGAGGGGTCCTATGCAAAACTATAGAATATGCAGAACTGGTCTTTATGCCTCTTTCACCTCGTTTTTGAATCTCTCTTCCATCTCCTGCTCCTTTCCTCATCTTTCAAATGCTCAGCATCCCATGCAGCCCTCAGAAACTTGTATCTTTAAGCCCACCTTATGAAGCCTCACAAAGCCTAACTACATGAATTAGCTCAATAGAACCGCATTATAAAAAGGAATTTACGATGTTTATTGTTAGTACTCCTTTTACAAGGTCAAGTTGTTTGCAGCAAAATCCTTCAGGAAGAGATTTTCAGAGCTGCCACTTGAACTCAAGTTCTCAGAAGCTTGTGTCCCTGGGTGCACTTCCCATGAGGAATTCTCTTCCTTACTTTAAACTGCTCCACATTGCCAAGGGGACCAGATAATAAAGACTGATCATTGTTGCTGTGATACCTGCTTTCTGCTTTGCTCATGTTTGCAAGCTGCTCTCCATCTCTCTGGGGCTCAGTGCAAACACTTCTTTAGGCAAAAAAAGATGGCTTGGCACGACAAGATGGGAGTATTGGTAACTGTGAATCACAAATTGGACATGGAAAACATCCTGAAGTGGAAAGGGGGAAGATAGTTTGAGGAGGGAGAAGATAATGACCTCAGTTGCGTTGATTTCGTGGAAAGAAGGATTCTGCATAAGAGTGAATCTAAGGGGGCCCATCAAGCTTTAGAAAGGGGAGATGGTGAGATGAAATGCGGGCTCTGACACCCCAGGACCCAGGGAAAATGAGAGAGGAAGGCAGGGCTCGCGTGATGCAATCCTGAATGGTGGTCCCTTGGCTTGAAGGGAGGAATGACTCCTTGCTCAAATAGGCAGCCTTGGGTACCTAGCACATCATCTGGTACAGCAGATGCTCCTTGTATCTGTGGATATACGAGAGGGGACCCAAAAAACTGGAATTATCTTCTGGAGGGTGAGCCCGTTGTAGTACAGGCTTCCCCCACTATGTGAGTGAAACCAAACTGTATCCGTGTATCATCTAGTGTTGTTTTAAGAGGCTGTGTTGGGCTTCAGTGACTTTTTTTAAAGACTCTTTTAATGTGTTCACCCATTTCACGATCGATGATTTACGAGTACACCTGCCCATACCTTGTTAACATGTTCAGCAGTTTTTGACCAAAAACAGTATGACCCCCATACCCCGCCAACCTGATTCACCCAATCTCTCCCCAAATGACTTTTTTTGTTGTTGTTTCCCTGGATGAAAAAAATCCCCAAAGGGAAATGTTTTGCTGATGTAGAAGAGGTGAAACAAAAAATGGCAAAAATACTAAAATGCATCAAAATAAATGAGTTCAAAAACTCTTTTGAGCAGTGGAACAAAGTCTCAATAGGCATATTTCATCAAATGGAGAATACTTTGTAGGAGACTGAAGTTTAAACATGTGAGAATAAATACACAATTTTTTATAAATAAATTTCTGTTTTCTTGGGACTCCCATCTTGTAAACCTTAACACCTTTCCCAGGCAAAAACTAGAGCCAGGAAAGAAAGGGAATAAAGTGAAATGGAGTCTATAGTATGGATTCAGGATGAGTAATTAATGAAGAAAACATAACTGAGGCCAGTGGCAAAAATTATTGGTATTAAGAGGCAGAGTACCAGTGGGGTTGCATTTGAGACTGCAAAAGCCAAAGAAAACTGAGAAACCACCGAGAAACACCTGCTAATTTTATGAGGGAAGAAAGTGAAACAGAGAAAGATTACGTATTCTTCCAAAGCATAAATAGTTGGTTAGTGGAAAAGAAAGGGTTTCCATCTGGGAATCCTGGCTTAAAACTTGAACATGATCTAAAAGGCCAGCATCCTACACTAGTCCCAGAGTGGAGAGAGCTATGGATTTGTTTGTAGCAGGCCATGTTTCAGCTCTGGCTTTGCCACCTTCTTTGTGACACTGAACAAGTATGTAAGATCTGAGCTCCTTACACTGTCTAAAAACATTGGGAGTTAATAACTACCTGTACTCCATCACATAATTTTTAGGAAAACCTATAAGATAATATGTCAAAAGATTGTAGAAAATAAAACATTTGTAAAGGTTGATTATTTTTAATATCTTTTAGTATTGGAGCAAAAACCCCTCAATGTATAGTGTGACTTCCTTTACTTCATACAAAATCTGTGTCAGAATATGGAGACTTTTTTTTTTAGGATGTATAATATTAAATCTCAAGTGATAAAACACATGTGGTCTACATACATTCATGCTTTAAAAAAAAAAAACTCATGGAAGAAATATTCTGCCTGCCAACCACATGGCAAGTCTTATTTAGATGGAATTTTAAATTTTCTTTCTTTCTTTTTCTACCTATTTCACATTTATTTTTATATATATATATGGTTATAGATACAAATTCATCTTTAGTTTCAAGTAACTAGGTATGTAGCATCTTAAGAAGTTTTACTGCCTTCTGGAAGTAAATACAGTATGGTGAATAGATTTTAAAGGCCCTCTCAGGAAAGTGAGAGACTGGGGATAATGAGTTCAGACCTTCACTTTTCAGTGACTGTTATTTATTGTTATTGCTTCCATTTGAGTAGGAAAGGGGAAAAGCATGGTAAAGAGAGGTATTTCTACTTCCCCACTCAAAATCATGATGGGAAAGTTGATTCTTCTCCAAGAAAAAGAAGTAGGAAAGGGGCGTGATAGTAAAATAACCTTGGTGGATAAGAAATAGATAGCAAATGCATCCTAAAAATGAAAAATTAGCCATGCAGCTACTTTGAAGGAATCTGGCAAACATGCCTGAATTTGAAAGAGAACAATGCAAATACATGTTAAGAAATCCTAAGATAGAAATATAGGAAGAAATGGATTACGTGTAGTTGGAAATGACTAGTTAAGAGCTAAGAAATGAAAACAGGTAGTGGTTGTTGATTTAGTCTATTTCTCTAAGGGAAAGAATGCCAAGTGATTATAAATAGAATTAAGCACAGAACCCCCGAGAACAGCAGGGTGATGGTACGAGTTTGGTGATCCAAATACAAGGAATACAGATACGCCTGAATGGAATGGCCATAGGTTACGTGAAATGTAATGAAGAGCTACTAGTACTGAGTTCCAGAGAATAGTGATTTATCCACAGATGGCAATAGTTCAGGAAGATGATCTACACTATAAACATTCTTAGAACAAAATATAATGGAATCAAACCAATATTATTAAAAGAATTCAGCTAATAACTAAAAGAAGTCAGGTAAACTGGAGAATGGAGAAATGATAGAAGAAATTATTTAAGGAAAACCCATCATGGATTATTATTTGGTTTGGTTCAGTTTGGTTGTATGTTTGCAGGTTTGACATTTCACATAGTAAAAAGAAATTGTAGGTAGCTAATTACAATAGAGATGAGAAGAAAGAACAACGATAAAACAAAATACAATTTAAAGATTTAAAAGAATTTTAAAAAATTGATTTAAATAATATTGAAGAAGTTTCCCTAAGATCTAAGAGGAGCCTCACCTTGTAACTCCATACTGTACACATCTGTGAAAAAAGAGGAGGGGTCACTTTGTTAAAAGTGTGGACATCTTTCTAGTTTAAACCTAAAAGGAGATTCAGATGAGCACAACCTATAAGTTTTAAAAATCTCCAGGCTGTGGAAGGAGGAGCACTAAAGCAACTCATGAAAGATAGTTTTAATATCTAATACTTACCACATGTTTAGTGCATCTCTGCTCCAAGGAGTTTTAAAAGTATTCAAATATTTCATATCATATAAAATTGCTATTTCATGATCTGTGTTTCTATTTAGGTAATTTAATTTTGTTTCTGTAAATACTGATATTGAAGCTGGCAAATACTGACTTTTTATATCATGGAGGAAATGTCACAGGAAACTCAGAAAGTAGTTTTATGAAACTTCCTATAACTTTGTCGTTATCAAGGGAAATAATGATAAATTAAAATTTTTTGGTGCCTGGTTTTCATTTGCACCTAAATTTCCAGGCCAAAATGTCAATTGATGCATTTCTAGCAAATTGTTTACTTCAGAGATCAATAATTAAATATATTTGAGTTCCATTTTTCTAAATTTTTTTTTTAATTGATGTGTTAGGCTTCTAGGTGTCTTTTTCCTGGTGTTCTGAAAATGTGACCAATCTCTCCATGTGACAGGATCACACCACAGCTCATAGCCACTCTGAAATAATCTGCAAATGATAAAGACTTTACAGGGCAGACCCACATGTGTACTTGCAGAAAAGTCTCTGTCAGACACAGCAGGTGCCCGTGACATCTGAGAGTGGATCAGCACAACTGACATGTTCAGCAGCTCAGGAAGCCAATTTATAGATGCAGAAGCAGGGCTCTCTCTGTGTGACTCTGATGGGGCAGTGACCCTCCAGGCTTCCCCAAAGTAAATGGCATTGGATGAACAAGTACACCATTTACCTATGAAACCGCTAAGTGGTTTTAAGAAGAGAAATGCCAAAGAAGACACTGTAACTCCAATATGACAGTAATTCCTGGGCAAAAAGCAAACCATTTCAAAAACACCAGGGAAAGAACTTTGAGGCCACTGGCAAATGTTTCAACTCGTGATAAAACAAAAGAGTAAACTTGGCAAGTAAGCATGGACTGTGGAGCGTTCACCTCTGAGCTAGGATTCTAAAAGCCTTCTACACACGAGATGCCTTCTGAACATTGAACGAATGGGGAAGAACTCTCTTAGTTGGAATAAAAAGCACTCATCTTTACAAAATGAAATGTTAAAGCCTGAGATCTCTTTCGGACAAATCATTAAATAAATACTTATGTAAACCTGGCCTTTGGCCATTTATATGATAAATAATATTTCTCATTGTAAACCCTTAATTTTAAAGTGGGATATAGAGAAAGATTAAGGAGCAAATCTCAGAAAGGTTTAATAACACAATCAAGATACAGACCTTGAATTCAAATGCTCTGAATTCCCAGGAAACTTGGGATTTCATAGATGTGTTTTCTTAAGTTGTTATATTAAAAAAGAGAGCTAATATAACATTATATGTTTGATTAAAGTGAAATAAATATAATACATATATATTTAATAGTTTGAATCTAAGGAGTATATTTTTTAAAATAAAAAGGATGAAATATTCAAGAAAACCAGCACCATTAATTTGGAGAGTTGATTTATTTTAATCAAGTACAAAACAGGAGGGGGTATTGTTATAGGTTTTATTATTGTTTTCTATTGTGATTATTTGGTTATTTTTCTAATTCTTGTAACTGAATTAATTCTTCTCTCTCATTAGTTTTGTTTCTGAGTAAGCCAGGGCCTTTGTAAAAATCACAATAGCATTTAAAATATATCTGTCATCATTAAGAATGCTGAAATAGGAGGCTTTAGGAAATAAGTGAGAAGGAGGAAAAAATAACAAATGGACAACAATAGCAACAATATTAGTAAAAACTCAACATAAGAATTACTTCAGAGTTAAACCTTGTCACTATTCACATAACCATATGTGAATGAATACATGTATGGCTGTAAATACCCTTAGAATCAAGAGCTATGAATTAGTTCTCATTCTACGTGGTCTACACTCCAGTCACCTATCCTGCTCCTTGCCAGTGCTCCATCCCAAAGATAAGTCATTACTCAGGCTGAAGAAAATATGAATAATAACCATAGCTAATATTTATTGGGTACTTATTCTATTCTGTGCTGTCATAACCATTTACATGCATTCATTCATCTAATTCTCTCAATTCTATGAGATAAATATCTTTACTGCATTTCAAAGATTCTAATATGTACTCTCCCCACCTCTCTCAACATTTGAACATTTCCGAAGTTAGGATGCATCTTACAATGACAGGTTATTAAGTTGTGCTTTCTTAGTTGTATATAATTTAATAGTACATCATCTTACAATTGATGATGTCTTAGACATGAGCAGAGGAATCCAGGTAGTCTGTGTCAGAGCGCACACTGGAAGTCATTCTGTTTTCCAATCCCTCAGCCTCCACCAGTCTTCACGGCCCCTTCTAGGGGGTTTCTCACAGAATCGCAGCTCTCCCTTGGGAACGTGGAAGATCATACATGCTGCATTTAAACTCACCTGTGAATTAAATGAAAACCACCAACTTAAAAAATCCAAAATTAAGAAGAAAAAGAAAAGAAAGACCAATTAAGACTATTTTGTTCAAATAAAGAAAAATAATATGGGGGGAAAACCCACAGTCAAATAATCACTCTTGATTGTGTATTTCACTCTATTTCAAAATTATAAGTTGAAGAATGAAACTCTGAGACTAGTAAAGGTTCGCTAACCAGTTAAAAGACATTCATTTATTTAATCAACATTTAAATACTAATTTGTGTTTGAGATCATACCCAATAACCAAAACCAACAGAAAGTATGGACTGCTTTTTGGTTCATTTTTTACATTTCTTCTTCCTTTGAGTATACATTTGAGCTGATCAGAAAGAATTTTTTGTGGTTTTGTGTTAAATTTGGAATACAAAACTTTGAGAACATGGTCACTATATTGTGGAAAGCGTGTGGCCACCAACATTATCTCTGGAGGCTCTCTCTCTGTTTTTATTATGGTTAAATTACTCTATTAAGTGTCTCAAATATTTTGTAAAGTGACGTCACCAATGAGTAAATGCCAACATGTTCACATATAATATTCAGGAAATTTAAAGCTAGGAACTCACTGAACTTACTATGGTTTTTTACTGGCTCTCATTAAAATGGTTTATAGAATGTTATTTGTGTATTTGTATTCTATAATAAACTTGCTTCAAAGTGCATAAATAAACCTTGCTACAGTTTTAGACAATATTTTTACATCTATGAAATGTGACAGTTCCTTGGTAAGAGGAATTAGGAAGGAAATAAAGACACACTTATTCTGGCATCTTTATGTTAGAAAATATATCTTTATTGACAGTAAACTTACAATATTGTTTTGGGGCTCACAGTTATGCGGGAAAGACGCATTCATTAATCCCCTGAAATGCACCAGAACCTGAGCTGGGCACTGATACCCACAGTGACTAGAGCAGAGATCATGTCCCCTCTGGGCTCACAGTGGAGGAAACATGTGAATACAGCCATGCACCACTTAACAATGGGGATGCCTTCTGAGAAATGCACTGCTAGGGGATTTCATCGCTGTGCAAGTATCATAGAGTGCACATACACAAACCTTAAGTATAGCTTACTGCACGCCTAGGCTATATCGTATAGACTATTGCTCCTAGGTTATAAACCTGTGCAGCGTGTACTGTACCAAATACTGTAGTCAATCAGAATACATGGTTTTTGCATATATAAACATATGTAAACATAAAAAAGATACATTAAAAATATGATAGAAAAAATTTTAAATGGTATACCTGCATAGGGCACTTACCATGAATGGTGCCTTCAGGAGTGGAAGTTGCTGTGGATAACCCAGCAAGAGGGCTGTGAGTGAATGTGAAGGCCTAGGACATTACTACTGTAGACTTTATCAACACTGTACACTTAGTCAATGCTAAATTTACAAAAAATATTTTTCTTTCTTCAATAATAAATTAATCTCAGCTTAGTGTATTTTTTTTTACTTTATAATTTTTTTTTTAACTTTTGACTCTTAACAGCCTAAAACACGAACACATTGCACAGCTATACAAAAGTTTCTTTAAATCCTTATATTAGTAGCTATAAGGAATGCACTGCACTATGATGTTGACATGGCTACAAAGTCACAAGATGACAAGATTTTTTCAGCTCCATGATAATCTAATGGCATCACTGTCATAGATGAGGTTCATCATTGACTAAAGTATCATTATGCAGCACATGACTGTATTTACTTAGTTTCAAAAACTCAAAAGGTATAAAATGTTTCAAAATATTCAAAAGATACAAAAGTACCCGCCCCAGCTGCCAGTTGCTCCCCCCAGGAAACGAGGCTTTCAGAGATATTTTATGTATAGGCTATTCAATGTCCTTTCCTCTTTCATTCTTCCCTCTTTCCTGTCTCTCCCTCTCTTTTTTCCTTTTCTTTTCCTTTCCCTTCTCTCCTCCTTCTTTTTCCCTCCTTCTCTCTTTCTCCCTTCTCTTATTTTAAACACATTTATCAAAATAAAAATATACTCATTGCTTTTCCCTTGATTTTTTTCATTTAACAGTATGACTTGGAGCTCCTTCCACATCAATATATGATTAATTTCCACCGCCCCCCCACCAATGCCTTTCACAGTTGTATGCTATTCCCTTGAGCAGATGTATCAGAATATATTTAATAATCTTAACTTATGAGTAATCTTAAACATATGTCATTTCACTAATGAACAAGTGTACTTATGGGGTAAATTCTTAAAGGTGGAAAGGCTGAGTTGAAGGATATACCCAATTGGAACTGTAACAGATATTACTAAACAACCAAAGACTGTGTACTTGGTTTGATAATTAAAGAGTGCCTTAGAACGCTAGTTAAAATATCAACAATGATAATATCTGAATGATTTCTGTAGTAATGAGAGTATTTGTATTTTGGTCCCTTTCCTTAGGAGAAATAATCACAGTTTATCTGCTTAGTATGAAAACATAATAAAACCAGGGAATATAGAAGGATCTTACAATAATGGTTTAATCCTGAAGACATATAATTTGTAGGTAAAAATTTTTATCGTACTTCACCTCTTCTAGATCATTTTGGCCACTGATGTTCAAAGCAAATCTGTCTTTAATATAGTTACTAAACTGTAGGATTTGGATAATTTTTTTTGCATGTTTTTGTCTAAGGTGGAATTAGAGACAGCAACACAATTCCACCCCTTTCTGTGGAAACCACAGACTTCTAAAGGGCATCCTGCTTGGACATCACTTCATAGAGGATAAGCTCTGTCCCTTGGGCGCCTTGAAGACTGCCCGCATGACTTGTTGTATTATGTGACTTTTGGCAGTAAACTTAAATTTAAACCAGAGACAAAACAGGGTATTTTGTCTTTTAACAATTGAAAACCCTCCAATTTCTGTGACAGCACTCTTCCCATTTTATGTACTCTCTGCCCCAGTTTACCATCTGAGCATTCCTGTTTTGAAGCCTATGTGAAAGGGTCAATGTGCCTCAGAAGAGAATTCAGCATGGGCCTTAAGGAAGTAGATGGAAAGAAAGAATATTTGTTGGCTCTTTGTCTTCAAATTCTACCAAAAATGCAAGTATCATGGGAATCGGCCTGTTCACCTTGTGGTAACAATTAGGCAAGAGAATCTCCCAATTACAATGGTTTTGTGGTGTGATGTGGTGTAGTGAAGCATTGTGTTGTGTGGTGAAAATGTTGCCCAGTATTTTCAAGAGTTGCCTTGAGAGAGTTAGAGAACAAGTGAGTTTATGAGTCAATGGATTATTGTTTTACCTTTGGTATTTTGACATGAAAGATTTTCTTCATCAAATGAAACCACTCCCTGGTGTTTCTTCAGCAACATCCTTGTATCTCCAACATGACAGTGCACCCAATGACTCATTGAGAAGTAAAATCAATATATGAATTTTTACCCTCCTTCTCACAGCACATGGCATTATTTCTTGACCTCTCAGGGAATATCTTCTTCAGGGGTACAGCTAATCTGGAAGTAATAAAACAGTAAAATAGTTAGAAAAGTCAAGTTGCTTTAAATAAAAGATGATACACCATGATGGCATCTTGCTTAGCCAATGTTTTATTAGCCAGGTCTCGCAGCAACTTTGGCCTTAGAAGCATGAAAGTGAGAGTCAGTCCAGGCCTTGAGTCCCATGCGTGCTACAAGAGCCAGGACTCCTTTGACTGGCCTGAGACTGGGGGGGCGGGGGGAGGCATAAAAAAGGTTGGAGACCATCATCTCTAATCAGTGCTGACCTATGCAGAGACAGGGGAGAGGTGAGTAATGAATTCGAGCATGGGAACCATTGTAAGTGAAGCAAATAGTCACTCCAAAACACAATGGAAATGAAAACAGTGGGAAAACACAAAGATGAGGTGATGAATCTGAAACACTTTAACAAGAGAAAAAAAAAAATAGAAGGAAGTAGCTATTTTTTGACCAGGTAGTGGGACTAGTGATTGGTGGGCCCTTGTGAGTAGCTAAAAGCGAAAAGGAGTTTTGTTCTAATGGGTCTGAGACAAGAGGTTATTTTAAGTTAAAAAAAAAAAAAAAGCAGTGAGTGAAGTGCTTTGACATAAAAGTTTTTAAAGAGTAAGGAATTAAATGGGAGTATCTTGGGCCTTACTATAACCCAGATCTCAGTATCTCATGGGTGGGTGTCAAGAGAGCCTTATAGCTGACCAGGTTAAATGACGACAATAACTATAGCAAACAAATGAGGCTACTGGCCCAGGCGAAGTGGAATACCCTGGAGGAGGAATATTTTGCCACCCCACACAGTGTGGCTCTACTCTCTTCCTTCTTTTTGGGCAAGGCAGAAGATACTGAGTTTCATCTCTTGTTCTTTTTCTCATGGGCCTACCTGGGTCCGTGATGTTCAGACTAATTTCTCATATAAGTGAGGCTGGCTCTGAGTCGTTAGAAAACCGCATATGGTTTCACTTCCAGTGACATCTGGGAAGCAAGGGGCAAATATCATCTCTTAGAGATGTCCTGGCAAATACAGGGGGAAGCGGACTCTTTTCTTGTTGGGAGGTTGGTAGGGAGTGAGATAATCAGGGCTTGATGGGAATGGAATTTTAGTGAGAAATTAGAATAATGTTTCTTTTCCTTTACTTCCCTTTTTAAATTATCTCTAAGAGGAGAAGTAAGGACAGAGGAAAAATAGAAAAGGAGGGCAGAACGAGCTATTGCAGTGATCACAAAAATTTAAATAAAATTGCCACCCTCCAAAGAGAACTGCAAGTATTTCAAACCTTATTTAACTGCTTGCCTCATGTCTTGGCACTGGGTGGGTTCTAATTAATATTTTATATTTAGAGAATTTATAAATCGCTTCTATACATTCACAGTGTTCTGTTTCTCAAGGTATAATAATATTCATTTAATTTTACATGATATAATAGCATAAGCTTTGTCATGCACAAATAAAAACCAAATTGGTAATAAAAAAAGTATATTCTTGTTATAATAGAAGTAATTTATGACCAATTCCTACCCTCCCCAGAATTGGCACTGAGAAATGTGATAGCACAATAGAAAGATGAAGCAGAATGCATACCCTCCCCCTCTCCAAACATATAACAAGTTCTCTCAAGTCTAATCCCCCCAGTGAGTGATCCCACATTTTTCATTAATATAATACAAAAACATATGGTTAAGGAAAGAAAAAGAACATAAAGAAATGAGTAGAAGAGCTACAGAATTCAAAGAAAACACATTCCCTAGTTGATACCCACATCTAACTGCCTAAGAAATTTCAATGAAAGTCAGATGTGATTTTCAACATGTATTCTGCTTAAATAAAATATGAGTGAAATACAAGGACTTTCTCTACGTGGTGGTAACAAAATTTTCTTTCCTTGTATCGGGTTATAATTGTAGAGGTTACTGTGAGGATTAAAATTAGATAGCATTTTTAAGCTGCTAAAGAACTATTAGTTTATATTTCTAAATTTTGAAAATTAATTTTTACAGTTCAGAAATGTAGTTATGGGTGTAGAAGAGAAGAGAGATTTTTTGCCTAAATGTGTACCAAACTTAAGACATAAATTGGAAGTGGTTTTTAAGAGAAGAAAAAAAAATCCTATTAGCCTTTAAAAAAAAAAGAATTTATTCTCTTTTTCCTAAAAGTAAACAGCAGAGAAAAGTAACCCAGTCCTCATGTCCTGTGTGTGCCACAGAGGATCTCAAGTGGACATACCTACAGTAGGAAGAAGGGCTCTGCCCGTCAGGTTCTAAGTTTCTTAGAAAGCCTTGAGGTCAAGAAAAAACAGTAAAATAAAGGGAGAGGAAGAGGAAAGAAAGGGAGAAAATGGAGGGGAGGAGAGGGAAGGAACAAAGAAGGAAAGAAAGCCAAGGTAAGACCCAACAAGCAAATGAATCTCAGTTCATTAAGAGCAACTCCCTATTCTGCTTGTACACACCTCAGGCCAGTGCCACTATTTTTGAATTAGCTCATTTTAAAATCTGAGGTTTTGACTTCCTTTCATCTTCCTGAATCTGATCTAGTTCATCTTTAGAAGGTGCTTAAGGGCTGAGGACTGCAAAGACTCACTCTAAAGAAGATTAAGATAAATAACAGGTTGGCGAAGGTTTTTTTTTTTCCCCTCCGTATATTTTGACTTCAGGCCTTTGTTTCAGAACATTTTCACATTTATTTCCATTTAAAGCAAAATATAATTCCTTCACTGGAGTTAAAAGCCAGACTCATAATATCAGCAGGGAAGAATATCTATTTCACATTCATCTACATGTGATGGCAGGATGCATGAGAGCAGGAATGCCAACGAAACCCCAGCCCTGTTCTTCCCAAGTGGACAGTCATTGCTTTGAACAATACGTATTCACTGAGCACCTCCTATGTGCTGCACATGCACTCTCACAGGCACTGGGATTAAAGGAAACAGATACAAATCTCTGCTCTCAAGCAACTGACATGGGATGGGAGGTCAGGTAGCAAATTGAAGATGCCCTGAAACACCACTTATTTGTCAGAGATTATTCCCTTTAAATACTCTCATAAATACTTACATGGAGTAAGTCTAAGGGTAGAATGTAAGATTTTTTAAATTCTAGAATTATAAAATAAATGTTTTTAAAAGCCTTGAACAATCTGAGAAAATTAGAATATATACAAAGCATGTTTTAGTAGTTTTAAAACAAATCTAAAATGATTTTGTTGGTTTGAAGAACAAAAATGTTATATATAACCTGTTTTTTCCCAGACATTTTTAATTTTTTATATTCAATGATTGAAGTCTCAAGTGAAATATGAGTAAGGAAGAAAAACATTTTTCAACCTATTTCACAAGAGAGTGGAGGAATTGGAGGGAAAATTTCTTCAAAATACTTACCCCCAACTTTCCTAGTTTCATTTTTGTTATGTTCCCATAAGGCCTAGCCCAGTGTCTTGCTTTTCACTGAATATATGTTGTACAATTATTCTGTGAGTATAAGACACATTCTTGATTTAGAGAGCACTTCAAATTAATTTTAGAAGAAAACATTTTCCTGGTTTGAAGTTGAAATTAACCATATTGTCATTGATTTAACAATAAATTCTAGCCTTTTAATTCTTAAGAACCCAAAGTTTTCTTTAGAAAATTGGCAGGGCACATAACCTATTTTTCAAAATTTATTGGAAATGATAACATTGTTTTATTTTACAGCCCATTAAAAAGACAGTCATTATAAAATTACCTCATTATTTTATAACTCCAAGAATTCTACATTGTTAAATTACTTACAACATAACTGGTTCTTACTTAACATAGTTTGAGAACCAAAGAGTTTGCTTCACTCTTAGGTACAGAGAGAGAATGCTCTGGAAGGCATGATAAAAGTCTGCGCAGATCCAAAACCAAGGAGTATGCAGTCTCAAAAGAAGCTATGATTAGAGGGTTGGATTGATTTTGTGGCCCAGGAGGCGGAGTGTCTGGGGTCAGCCAAGGTTGATTACTAGAAGCCAAGTGGGCAAAGTGCCAACGATGTGGATGAAAGATGGAGCAGAAAATCTATGACCTATAAGTTTAACTGGGAATTAAAGGAACATGGGAAGCCAAAGAAGTCAGAGGGCTCTTCTTTAGTCTAGCAGTGCCTTTTAGTACCTTTCTGTGTCCTTCTATGCATCATCCAAAAGGCACTGCCCAACTCCTGACTAGTACAATCAATGGATTTTAGTTTGCAGAGGAAGTAGACATTTCTTGAAAGGATTGCCAATGGATTCAGTGATATCAACGACTATACTGGTATGATTATTTGTTGTTGTGTGACAAGTAGCCAAAATTTAGCTCCTTGAAACAACACACGTTTATTATCTCCCAGTTTCTGTGGATCAGGAATCCAAAGGCAACATGGCTGAGTGACTCTGGCTCAGGGTCTTTCGCGAAGTGCAAAGGGTCAGCTGCAGTTGCAGTGCTTTTGAGTAGGGGAGCAGGAGAAGATCCACTTCCGAGATCACGCTCCGGGTAGAGGGCGGGCCGCATGTCTTCCCTGGCTGTTGGCCGAATGTATCAGTTCCTTGCCCCATGGACCTTTCAATGGGGCAGTCAGGCTTCCCTCATAGCAAGTGAGCTGGAGAGTGGAAAAGGAAAAGAGAGAAGGAGTGAGTAAGATGGAGGTCACAGTCTTTCTAATCTAGTCTCAGAAGTGACATCACATCACATTTGCACTATTCTATGTGTCAGAAGTAAGTTACTATGTCCAGGCCTCTTGAGGGTAGGGGATCATACAAGGACATGAATATTAGGAAGCTAGAATCACTAGGGCCCTCTTGGAGGCTGCGTACCACGGTGCTCCAGAAAGAAATCTATATCATTTGAGATTTTTAGAACAGAATAGACAACAATGGGTCATGCAAAGAATAGGTATTCACTTGCCTGAAGGTAGAAACTGATTTTACCTCAAAAGCTCCTTTAACTCCAATGATTATATTCTCTGTAATTTTTAAAAATTGAATTCTAGCTGGTTTACAGAGATGGAAGAGATTAGTACCTGAGAAATAATTTCTGAAATGTGCTATAATGGCTGAAGGCTTGATAGAGCCTTAGAATATGACAATAGGAGACTGGAAGTTCCCACCCCCTTGGCTGGCTCTGTACTCACATTCATCGTCCTGCCACGGTGCTTACTTGTTTCGGTCATATCATCAGAGGTATGTAAACTGATGCAGACTTATTTTAGGGAATAAGAAACAGAAAGAGACCTATATGGTTGACATATAGGAAATCATGTGAAAAAACATTAACCTCCTTTCCCCCCAAAAGTTGTCAAGGAAGGACAGATTGATTTTCTGTAGTTAGTTCACATTCATTGATCATATAATATGTACCTGAACCTGTACCAACCACTAACCCATTTAATCCTTTTAAAAGCCCTATAAGGTAGGCAAAAACACTATTCCTATTTTTCAGATAATAAAACTGAGACAAAACATCAAGCCCCTAGTCAGTCAAGAGCTGGGGTTCAAAGTCCAGTAGTCTGTCTCTTAACTGTAGTCAGATTACTGGGCTTGGTTACGCTGCTTAGACAAAGTTGTCATGGATTCGGCCTCTGTGTGGCAATAGAGATAGTGGCTGAACTACCACAGTGCCACAAGAAACTCTGATGAGAAAACAGTATCAGGGGTAACTACCAGCTAAAGGGCAGGGCCAGAATTTGATTCAAAGCCTACCTGACACCATAGCCTGTGCTCTTATCCAATATCCAAAAGTCTTTTTTACCGCATGAGAACTGTGGTTTTGTCACTTCCATTGGTAATAATGAAAGCCTGAACCAATAGTCCTATCAAAACCTGACTGATAGATTTGCAGAAAAATAAATAGCCAAGACCATTAAAATAACCTACACTGTTGCACATCAGCTTCTGACCCCAGGAAATACAATGCTGGTGAAAACAATATAGGTTTTTCTCCCTGACGGCCCTACAACCAACCCCATACTTCCTCTTTCTCAGGCCACTCTGTGTTAAAAATTTACCCATCTGGGTTACTCACAGGCTCAATGAACCAAATCTAAATCTCTTCTCATTCATAAATGGGATCCCATAAGACCAGTGTCTTCCCAACTGAGGATCCACCATGCAATCAATTCAGTGGGTCATAACTAATGTATTTTTAATTAAATAAAATAGAATGCGTTCTCTTCTTTACCATTTGAACCCCCACTAATATTTTAGGTAGGAAAGGGGCTTCCTTTGATTCGTATTGGGTAGTCTTGGATAGACATTGTTTCTTTTCATTTGCATTTTGCTCGAGTTAATATTCATTCCACATTTAGTTTACTGGAATCAGCATAAATCCTGACCAAGAAAAGTCCCTTGCAGAGGGTCCTTAAAAGAAGAGCCCTTGCTCCCCTGCGAGCTGTTTACGTAATAATTAACTCAGGGTGGTGTTGTAGTCTTTCCAACTTTCTCCTTGCCAGGGGGCCTAGAAGCTATGGACTTCTCAGGTTAATTGCATCCAATCTAATTCCTGCCTCCCCTGTGCGAGTCCCAGTCCAAGTGTCTCCTCAGAGCCTTAAGGGCTCTTTGAAGCTTCAGCTGCTGCATAACATGGGGCTGAGAGGATGAGAATCAGCTGGAGTTCAAGTGTTAGTCCCACTCCCTCCCAAATGGAAAACCACATTGAAATATTTGTCCTCTGTGCTTTGTTCCTAAAGCAAACAATATTTAGCTAAGTGTGGTGTAAAGGGTTACCATTTGCCACAACTGATAAATAAACTGGTAACCATAATGATGAGGAAGAAGTGGGGGTATTTTGCGGACTTAGGGGGAATTGAAAGCTTTCTTTCAATGGAGACAGGCTACAAATGACAAAACTCATCAAAACAAGGAAGTAAATATTTTTCTTAGAACAGAAGCTTTGTTGGCTAGAGTGGGGGAGCATGTTTTTATTTGGGGGTGATTGCTCATTAACAAGTAGAAGAAGATGTCAAATTATTTTCCTGATAAAGAAGATAAGAAGGGAGAAGACTCCCTTTCAGTCTTTTTACATAGGTAATATTTACATGTCGCATATAGGTTATATAGATTTATGATCATACTGGATTTAGAATTTCTTAAACTTTTATAATATTTACCCATATCAGTGAAAATAGTCAAAAATGTAATGTTAAGGGTGGTGCAATATTTTATCACATGGATCTGCCATAGTTTAGTTACCCATTCTGCTGTGTTACAGGGCAGTTAGTTGTTTCCAACCTCTTGTTATTTTAAATAATGTGTGATGAATGTGTTTTTCTGGAATTCTTGGTTTTCTCTCATTAATTCTTTGGAATGAATTTCCAACAGTGAACATACGCTATGCATTCCGCTGATCAGTCATGAGTATAAGTATGGATGCTATCTTGCTTCTAACAGGTCGACTAAATATTGTTCAGTTTCCAATGACTACGAAGTTTTCTTCCATGAGATAAGCAACTCCTTTTTCTCCCAAAGATGGTCTTTTCTCCAATTACAAGCCATCCAATTGAACACATGGTATCAGTTTCCATTTTCCCTATATTATTCTCTGAAGTATGTCGAAAAAAATCCAGTAAGGGGTGAGAAAATTGAAGCTCTCCCCTATACTTCATTCTCAGAATATATTATTTTTATAAATAATGAAAGCACATTTTTCACCCTAACTGTAAGTATTTCAATAAGAGAAATTTTTCCCTTTTATTTTTCAGTCTTATGTTATGGTCTGTGGTATGTCATAGACTAGCGGTATTCCTGTGCCAGACACCAGTTTTGTAAACATGGTCTTCAGCTGTCAACTTGTCCACAGGGTGATCCAGGCACTCTTTGCTCCCATTCCAGCCTGGGCATTACACCAGCAGTGTCTCCTTATGGGAGAGCAAGCTTGGATAAAGCATCGGTCCTAAACGTCAGTCTTAACGGCTAGGTTCGACACTCAATATCGCTTTCCCTTATTCAGCTCAAGACATTCAGACAGTTAATCCCACTTCAACATGTGCACATTACACGTAGTCAACACACAATAACTTCTCAGGTATATGTTATATTTCACATTCTTTAACTTGATAAAAATATTTATAAAATAAATATAAAAAGTTGTAAGAAAAAACATAAAAATAATCCGATATCAGGCTTGCTAAAGCTGCTGGAACTTTAGGAAAATCAGCCTTTTATCACTATTCCCAAAAAGAACTGAATTTTTTTTAATTAAAGAAAACTTACATTATAGTTTCATTATTTTGGTCCTACCAAGGGGACAGTCTCATGGAAAAGAAATTAAGTGAGGAGGAACACATTGCATTTAATCCTTTTAATTCAAATCAAATCTATCCTTTGAGAATTACATTATTATTATTACTTTTCTGGCCACATTACTCTCTCTATAGTTACTCTCCCTACTATCATATGTGTGTCTTTAACCTATGCCTTTATTGCATTTTTTTCCCTCATGTGTATATCCTGTCCAGTGTATAATCCTGTATAGCGGAAACCGTATCTAATTCTTCAGTGTTTTGGAATTAGAGCTCCCTACAGCTCCAGAACATAACTGGCTCACCATAGCTACTCAGCCATAATTTTGGAATTGAAAATTTTAATTTGGGGGGAATTACAAAACAGAGACTAATAAAGCTGGAAGGAGTTTTGGACACTGAGACCCAGAGAGGTTGAATTATTTGCCTAGAATCACACAAGTCTCTACGCATTCATCGCAAAAGTGTTTCTCTCTAGTCCCATTTCTAGCATTGTCTTTCTTAGATCTCCAAGACTGGTCTAAAATCTTTGTATGGGTTGCTTAAAAGACAGCAAAGCCTATTATGATTGTTTGGCTTGCTGGAATTAGTTTACATATAAGAAAGCTACACTTTGATCCCAGAGTCTGGATAATTCCTTCTAAGACCATGCATTGGCTCTTACATAGATACAGACATAAACAAATTCATCCCAGAGAGTCAATGGGAGCTTTTCTCAGATACTGATGTATATTTAGGAGCTGATGGTATATATTTAGAAGGTCTCTTTCCTAATTCTTTATATTAGCAATTGGGATAGTTCCAAGAATCATGAACATAAAGTCAGCATTTCATTAAAATAATCCAGAGAGCAAGTCAAATTTTTCTACAGTCCCAGGAAGGACTAGCTGTGATATATTTATAAGCAGAGTTAATCAGAAGGGACGGTGTCCTTGATGATTGAACTGGTCTAAGCTCTCCAATATGACTCATGGAAACACCCAGCAGTTGTGTCCATGGCTTCACCTGCTGGGCTGAAAAATCCCTAGGATCTTGTATGTCAGCCAGACTACAGTCCTTCCCTTTAATGATCATCAAGATGCAATGCCTTTTATGTGCACATCTTAATATGTTTTTTCTTTAAAAGCCACTCTTTATAAATCATTGGGGTGTCTTTTATTAGTTTATGTATTTGTAGAAATTTTGAGGAGTGGGAAGAAGAAACACAACCTATTAGAAATTCTGGAAGTACACCATTGAAGACTCTATAATACCTCTTTTCTCATATACTACTCTGATTTTTAATTTGTAGGAGGCATTCTGGGTGCTTTTTGGGTACAAGAACACAGAGACTACACTTTAGCAGGAATTTTGTAATGGGATATAATGTGGAGGAAAACATTCAAACATCTCAGGTTAGCTCTGTAACTCTTCTCTCATGAAAATCTCTGGAGAGCCTTTTCTGGATCTTTTCTTACTTGCAAACTTAGTATTTGCTATCTATCTTTCCAAGAGCTATACAAACAAAAATTAAAAAAATATATATATATATATTTGATCTCTTTGGAGGAAATGATGCTGCATGAATACGTCATTTTGGAATTGACTTTTTTCCCTCTCAGGAGGAAGGGAGAAGCTAAGAAATATATAGTACTCAAAAAAAAAAAAAAAAAGGTAAGTGGGGCAAGGGGAGTGCCTGAAATAGAAAAAAAGTGAGAGAGTAATAGTATCCTTATTTCATGGACAGAAGTCCCTCTTTCTTGGGCCACATAAACTCTAGAATACCTGGGCTTAAGACAGGTAGGAAAGTGGTGGGGGGGCGGGTCACTGAGCAAGTGCTCCTCACTGTCTTCCACAGCCCTGGGGCCAGCATCCCCGTGCAGGAGTCCAAACAGCTGCTTTCGGCTCCTGCATCTGGAAATCCAGCTACTGCAGTGATGAAACCATTCTCTAGGGCAGCCCAGACAGAAAGGAAAAAATTGAGCCCAATTTAATTTTTTATTATCCTAGAACTTCTGTTTTCTCCTCAAGTTTTGATAAGGAGCCAGCTGCGGTATCTTATCTAAACTATAAGAAAACACCCAGTATCATGAGATGAGCTTCCATATCCTAAGAGAGAGCCTGGAGCCCATCTTTTAAGGCGTGTTTCAAGACCTAGAAATTGTAAGTTCATAATGTCAGTGAGACTGTGGGGAAGCTGGCAGGCACATGAAAAATAATACAGTAGTAAATGTTCATGTATATAGTTTAATGGGATAAAATCAGAAAACATCAATTGAACTGTGTTATTTTTTTTTAATCTTGGAAAATTATTTTCTATCTACCCTTACGAGTTTTCTCAACTTTTATTTATGTAATTTTCTAATCTTTAAAGCATTACATTGGAAGGAAAACCATTTAACTTTTAATGATTATTTCCATAATTTGAAGTATGATCCCCTGGGCCCCTTGCCCCATGTTGACATGAAATATTGTACTTCAGAAGCCTATCAAAGGACAAAGTGTAAATATCCTTCAATTCGCTGCTCTGAAGCTGGGCAGGCTCTGTGCTTCCTATGTTGAACCAGGAACACCAGCAATGTAAAGAGGCATTCTCCTT
Organism: Mormoops blainvillei; assembly: GCA_004026545.1. Classification (NCBI taxonomy): domain Eukaryota; kingdom Metazoa; phylum Chordata; class Mammalia; order Chiroptera; family Mormoopidae; genus Mormoops; species Mormoops blainvillei. Next base: position 66,692 of record PVJD01001018.1, read on the forward strand.
CATCTAAAAATCCTGTCCAAACTCCTGCACCCAGCCTGTCCCTACCCTGGCAACTGCCCTGGGTAACTTCTAATTCAATAACTAAATTTGAGTATATATAATCACAAATTCTAATTATTTTTAACTATCACTCATAGCTAGCTGTCATATTATTTTTATGTATAAACTTCTTTTATTTGCAAATTTAAATCGAACCCCATAAAATCCCTCTGAAATAAATTATTAGTCTGCTTAGGCTACCATAATAAAATACCATAGAGTTGGTGGTTGAAACAACAGAAATTTATTATTTCAAAGTCCCAGAAACCAGAAGTTGAAGATGACGTTGCCAGTAGGGTTGGTTCTTGGTGAGACCTGTCTTCTGCTTTACAGATGGCTAGGTGTCTTCTCTCTGTGTTCTCACATGGATTGCTTAGTGTGCTCATGGAGGGAGAGATCTTTCTAGCATCTCTTTCTAGCGTCTTCTTGTAAGGGTACCAGGTCTATCAGATTAGGGCTTTACTTTATGACCTCATGTAATCTTGATTGTCTCCTTCAAGACTCTATCTTTAAATAAAGTCACATTGGGGATTAGGGCTTCAATATATGAATCTAGGGGAGACACAATTCAATCTATGACAACAGATTAAAGATTAGAGGTAGAAGAAGAGCCAGTACTTGCTTCCAAATTTTTGACTTCTTATTACTTGCTTTTGTCACAATTCACTTGTGATGAGACACAATAATTTATTGTATGTTTGTAAAAAGCCCATAGCTTTTCAAATACCACAGGGATTTAACCATAAGAAACTAAAATCATAGAAGCACTAGATTTTTAAGAAATAAATATAAAATGGAGAACGATTTTCTAAAGATGACATAAAACCAAGATTCCAAAATGAAAAAAGCCTGACTGCATAAAAACATGAAAGCTCTGTAAGGTATAAGAAAAATAATAAATCTGAATATGATTAAAGCACAGGAGAGACTAGATAAATATTTAAGACATATATAAGAGATAAGGGGCCAATTTTCTTAATATAAAAAGAACTTCTATAAATCAATAGCAAAAAGATAACACTTCAAAAAATTAGGCAAGGGCATGAATAGGTAGTTCACAGAAAAAGATATGGATGAACAAGAGGCATATAAAAATAAGCATAGAATGAAAAAGATAGAAATTAAAATGAAAGAGATAGAAAATAAAATGACAATATGACACCCTTTGTCATCTATCAGAATGTCAGAGGTGGAGATTGATATTAGTAATGGCATGGAAATTAGCTTATTACTAGTTGTGTATCCTTTTGTTACACAATTGGGGGAAGTATAACTTAGTGTAATCTTACAGAAGGTAAATTGGCAGTATTTGTCAAAATAAAATATGCACAAACCCTTTAACCCAACATTTCTACACCTGAGCATTGAAACTCCACAAATACTCACACACATAAGGAAAGTTGTATGTAAAAAAGTATTCAGTGTACATTGTTTGTGTAGTATTTGCTAGTGCTGCCATAACATAATGTCATTCACTGGCTTAAACAACAGAAATTTATTTTCTCACTGTTCTGGGGGCTAGAAGTCCAAGATGAAGATGTTGGCAGGTTTGGTTCCTTATGAGGTCTCTCTCCTTGGCTTGCAGATGGCCACCTTCTCACTGTGTCCTCACACGATTTTTCCTCTGTGCTGATCCCTGGAGTCTCTGAATGTCCTAATCTCATTTTCTTATAAGGACACCAGTCAGACTGGATTAGGACCCACCCTAATGCCTTCATTTTGACTGGTTTACCTCTTTGAAGGCCTTATTTTCTGATACAGTCTCGTTCTGAGGTACTAGAGGTTAGGACTTCAACATATGAACTTGGGAGGGGGTACAATTCAATCCATACTAGTTTTTAAGGTAAAAGAAAAAAATCTATCAAAAGTAGAATCTGGTTATTACAAAACATTCATATAATGGAATAGCATGTTGCCATTAAAACAGCATTAGTTAGAACTATATGTAATATTAGGAAAAAACACTCCAAATGAACTGTTGAGTAAAAAGCAAATTCAGAGCAATATGTATAATAATATTCAATTTGTGAGAGGGAAAAAAAGGTATAAATATATGAGTGGAGACTCCTCCAAAATGGAAGACTCTTCTGGAGGACGGGTCCCTTGTAGTACAGGCTTCCCCTTACTCGGTGAGTGTTCTAGGGGCCCATCTGTATCAGTATACGAGCTGGTGTTGTTGTGAGAAGCTGCGTTCAGCTTCAGTGAATTTTTTTTGAACACTCTTTCAACCCATTTCATGCCCATTTCGTAACGGGTGATTTACAAACACACCTGCCCACACAGCGCTGAGTGTTCAGCAGTTTATGACAAAAAAACAGCATGACTCCTATGCTCCACCCTCCCTATTCACCTGATCTCATCCTGAGCAACTTTTTTTGTGCGTTATCTCAGATGAAAAAAGTCTTTAAAGGGAAACATTTTGCCCATGTGGAAGAAGTGAAACAAAAAATGGCAGAAACACTAAAAGGCATCAAAATCCACGAGTTCAAAAACTGTTTTTAGCAGTCAAAAAATTGTGTCTTGATAGGTGTATTGCATCAAATGGAGAGTACTTTGAAGATGACTAAAGTTTAAACATGTAAGAATAAGTGCACAATTTTTTATAAATAAATTTCGGGGTTTTTCAGGTCCCCCCTCATATGTATAATATTTCTGGAATTATATATAAGAAGGTGCCATGTGAAGCTGGAAAATTAGAGGATACCCTTCTGAACTCTGAAGTTTTCATGAATATGTGTTATTAAAAAAATTATTTTAGCCCTGGTTAGTGTGGCTTACTGGATTGAGCACCTGCCTGTGAACCAAAGTGTTGCTGGTTCGATTTCTAATCAGGGCACATGCCTGGGTTGCAGGCCAGGCCCCCAGTAGGGGAGCATGAGAGGCAACCAAACATTGATGTCTCTCTCCCTCTCTTTCTCCCTCCCTTCCCCTCTCTCTAAAAATAAATAAATAAAAATCTTTAAAAAGAGAAAAAATTAAAAAATTATTTTAATTTAAAAACAACTTAACAATTATTCACAATTAATCCCATCCCTATATACAAGCACCTTTGCAATATGACTTTATAGGTCCTCTCATTAAGAAGTGTCTGTTTCTTCACTACTTGGATTTGGCTGCCGTGTTGTTAGACCTGACCAATAAATACAGTGAAACTAAGGTTGTACGATTCTGAGATTTGCTTCTGTCCCTTCTTCCCCAAAGAGCATGGCAGCTTTCCACAAATATACAAATGAGCCCAACTGAGACCAGAAGAACCACTAGCTGAATCCAGCCCAAATTGCCAACTTACAGAATTGTGAGTTAAAAAGTGGTTGTTATTTTAACCCTGAATTTGTGGGATTGTTTGCTATGCAATCATAATAACTGATGTCCTAATTAATAAAATAGAGTTAAAACAAAAGTACAGATAAGTCAATGGCTATCTTAATATTTTGAATCTCCATTGTTATATTTGAATGATATAAGTTTAATATTTAGGCACTTGATAAATATTTGTTTTAAAAACAAATGAATAAATGGGATGAAAATTGGTAGCTTTGTCTTCAAAACCTACATCCCCTGATGTGTAAATAAGACATCACAACCATGTGAATTAGGTTCTTTTTTCAGAGTCATATTGGTAGCTATATATACCCATAGCGTTTTCATGATCTTCATAAGGAATTCTGTGAGATTGAAAAATGTATGATTTAGTCAGTAACATTTATTTAAAACCAAATCATAGAGTAACACAGGGGAGAAGAAAAGAAAATACTTTAGACATAAAGGTTGACCTCAAGAAATATCTTAACCAACTCTGAAACATATATATATATATATAAAGAGATGGATTCATAAGAATATATGTAGCTATGTATAACAAAGTTGAAGTTTATGGAGCAATGTGTGTGAGGGGAGTGGTGGGGGAGGAACACATGACCATACTTTCTGACCAAAGTGATGTTCTCATTGGACCTCATAGTGTGCCCACCTCTATGGGTAACTCCTCTACCTGCTCACCCTCATTGCAATCATATTCACTTTCTGAGTCCTAGATTTCTTGATTAAAACAATGCAAGTATTTCCATGTAGCAAACACATGGAGATTTCTCCCATGGGCAAAAAGATACTGGGGTGTAATTCATGTCTTTCTAGGCTATTGCTTGTATTTCACTGAGTCCCTGCCTATTTGCCCTGTTCTACTTCTAATAGGTAGAGATCAGGCCTGAGTTTGTGTTCTTGGCTGACAAAAAGAAAAACCATTCTCCCTGAGTCCTGTTTTTGAACCATCACACTTTTCCATGATGGTGGGCTTTCTGGCCAACGCAGCATTCTGGATAGAGTATTGTTAATTGCAAGCACTGCCTTCTGGCCTTGTCCTACAGAAACAAAATGGCAAGAGGACCATGATAAGTAGGTCTTGTCTAGATCTTAAGGCTATATACTGAAAGGCTTAATGGATGTCCTTCTGGAAAGTGATTGCTTCCTGAAAAAAAAAAATTCTGTGAGTCCTGTCAGGTGATTTTTCCCAGCGTCAATTTAGGGCTGAGGTGGCTATCACTGGCATAGACCCTATCACTGGGATAGACCGCCGGAACCCTGGTTTAAAGTGGTTGTGGGAACAGTGTGTCAGACGAGAAGGGATCTTATGGACAGAATGTGAGCCTTTTGTGGGAGCTGAGTGTATACACAAGACTAATCGGTATTACAATGCTTTCAGTCTATATCTGGAGTGTGTGAGTTTGCCCTGGGATGAAGTTAAATTTCTGAAAATCTTACCATCCTTTATCTTCCTTTACTTCACCCATTTCCCGCATATTTATAATGAGAAAATAAAATAGACACCTCAGAAAGCCAATCTTAACATCTTGCTTTGTTGCAATTAAAGCAATCCCTCTGGATTTTCTTTGAAACACAAAAATACGATGCTCTATTATAGAATAAACTTTAGGGAATCTTAATCATACTAGAATATCCCCCAGGATATATTTTCTTTATTCTTCTCTCAAAACTTTGTTTATATTGAATCATCTTTTACTTTTTCTTTTTGACATGAAGTTGTTTGTTGTTTGCCACTAAGGCCTTTCCAACTATTCCCACCCTAGTTTACTTCTACAAGCTCATTTTCTTAAAAGCTGGTCTTTCCTTCTGGAAGTAGGTTATCAGGGAAAGCACTCATACATTTCCTCTTTAAGCACAATGTGGGGAACTTTAGGTGGATGTCCTGAGCTCATGGTTGTAAGAGACTTTATGAGGGATATTTGAAACATGGGATCATCTATCTGGTTTGTAGCTTGAGAAAAATTGGACCTGGGCAGTTTAAGTGGCTCTTCCAAAGTCACAAGCCAGAGACTGAAAGATCTGAAGTAAAAACCCAAGTCCTCCTGGCTTTGAATCTCCTGTCCAGGATCACTGGGCTCTCATCCTGCAACTGACGGATGTGTTCATCCATCACTCACCTCATTCATTCATTCATTCATTCACTCACCTATCCTGAGTGCCTGCTATGTGCTAGATGGTATTCTGAGTATAAGGGACAATAGAGCATGGTAATAAACAAAAACAATCTACATGAGAGTAATCAGAGGCTATTTATTAAAAGCAAAGGAGTCAACCAGCATCCTTGTGTTTAGTAGAGACTTCAAAGTTTGCCAGGGAATGGGAAAGCATTAGAGTGGGGGAAAAAAGACAAGCCTTCCAGGAAGCTCTGATGTTGGTGTAAGCTGGAGGTGGGCTAACGAGGAGCAGGGCCAATGATAGGTCTGGGGAACATATTTTGCTTTTTCTGATGGGTCCTGAGTTGGAAATAGACACAAAATTGGAGAAACCGGCAATCATTGAACAAGCCCCGACAATTCTGCTGCATCTGGACTAAGAAGTTAGAGTTTTACTTTCTGAACTTGTTGCTGCAGAGACTGAGGGCAAGAATTCTGTTGTTGTACATGGTCTGGCCATTGTTTGTTTACATATTTAGTCCCCTTGGTGGAGAACCAGAGAATCTGTGCCTCCTCTCATGGAGCTTCCAATCTGGTACAGAAAGGAAATAATGAATAATGGTTTCATCAGGCCTTAGAAAATGCTAGAAAAAAACAACCCTGGGTGCAGAAGGAGATTGATCCCTAATAGTAGACTTGACATGTTGGGGAGTCAAGCAGTTTTCCTGAGCAGCTAATTTCAAGCTGGGCCCCAAACAGTAAGTAGAAGCTGCTGAGAAGTAGAGTTAAAACGTTATCGCTAACAGTGTTCGTGAACTTTTTCAACGGCAGCTGTCAACAGTAAACTATGGTCTCACAAAAAAGGTATTAGTTTCCTTCTCCATCTCGGATCAGAATCAAACAACCCAACAGTTTATGCTGATTTTTGTCCTTCACACCATAGCAACAAAATCAGAGGGGCACTCATTGTGAGTCCTCCTATTGTGTCTTAAAACAAAACAAAGGGAACCAGAAAGAGCAGCATTTAACATGAAAATAGTATCCTGACCTCCTTGGACTAAATGTTGTTAATCAAGTTTAAATTTAGCTCCCACACAGTCTCAAAAGAAAAGGAGACAGACAGGCCCAGAGAGGAAAAACTTGGGAGCGCCTGAGAGGCAAGGAAAACAAGCCCACAAGGGCCGCCTGTAAAAACAAATGGTGCTGATGAGAAGGCTCGGCCACCAGAAAGCTCATTAGCAATCAGACGCAGCCGCAGAGGCTGCCTCCCACAGGTCGAGGCCAGCGTCACCACAGACAGAGGCTGGGACTCTGAGGCCAGCCTGCTGCCACACTCAGAGGCTTCTCTCCAGCTCAGGGGACACCCTCGGGGGGCTTAGACAGTGAAGGGGAGAGGGCAGGAAGCCAGGAAACACCACAGGCTAAGTGAAGAAAAGCAAAGCTATTGTCCTTATCTACCCACTGATAACCAATACTGAGGGATGGGGAGAAGCATCCCAGGGTAGGGACTGAAAGTCAACAGGATTTAAAGTGAGGGCCAGAGCAGCTGCTGCACTCTTGTTTCAGTCTTCTAAATCCCAAAGCTGTTCCCGCTCTTTGGAAGTCAAAGGGCCCCTTAGTATCAGCCTATTTTGTGGTCATTTAAATGACTAAGGATTATACACACACAGACACACACAGACACGACCTTGCGTTTGGTAATCAGCTTAAATGAATTTGTATTTTCTTTGCTCAACAGCAGCTACAGACATGGGAAAATATTGAGTATGCATAGTTTACAAGTATTGGTGATATAATTATTCATTACATAGCCCTCCCATCTCTCTTCCCCATGCCTGAAGTTTCCCAGGTAGAAAATGCTGTGCTGCTCAATTGAAAAGAGTGAAAAGGGGAAACTAGCATTTATCGAGAACCAACATGTACCATTCTTTGCTAAGCCAGGCATTAGTTATAGAAGAGAAAACAGCTAACTTGAAGAAATTAAGACGCCCACCTCAGGTCACACTCTTGGTGAGTATGAGCAATGATTTTTTAATTAAATTGAGGCACTCCGCACTCCCCCGTGTTCCTACTTGTTAAATTAATTAAACAAGACGGCCTTTTAGACTGAGGTGGTTCTAATGTCTTAGCAGCCTAAGTAAGCAAAGCAAAACTGAAGCTTGTAAATGTGTCAGGGTTAAGAAATCGAAACCTAAGGGCAGAAAAATCACAAAGAGTCAACTAGGCTTTTCCAAGTAAAGTTAACTCTTAAGCTTTAGCCAATCAAATGATTTCCTTGCTTTGTTTCCACCTATTCTCTATAAATCATTTCCCCTAGTTCCTGTTGGTGTGGTACTCCTAGCAACTTCTGGTTTGGTGCTGCCCAGTTCAAATAGATTTTTGCTCAAACATGTTGTTAAAATTTTAATATGTCTCAATTTATTTTTTAACATATTTAAATCAGCCCAACTTCACTAGGAGCTGGTCAACCACCTCTCACATTTGTGATGGAAGCTTGCATCTTGCACCTGGTGGGACTTTATGTCCTACATGCTATCAATGGGACACAGTAGTGATGAGAAATTGAAGAGGGATTTGGGGCTTCTTGGAACTGGAAGGTTCATGAGCAGTATACTGTAGGAATTTAGGCTAAAGAGTTAAATGTTAAAACTATAAAAAGTTTGAAATGAGGAATGAACACTTGGGCCATTATACTCAAGCACTTTTTATGATCTATCAGTATCCGAGGACTATTGAATCTTTTCACCCAGAGCACTAGTTTTCAAATGTGCTCCAATTTTTCCAAGCCCTTCAGGAATCCCCTTGGAAGGCAATAGCCAATGAGAGAGGCCCATCCAGGGCCTGAACCCCATCCCTGCTTTCACCAAAGTTGCTTCATGTTGGATTGCCTTGATGGGTTTTGTTTGAAGAAAGTTGTCTTTGCTTGAAAAAAACAAGTTTAAAGCCAGTATACTAAATACATTTAGAGTCTGGTTGGTGACTGGCCCACAAAAAATATTTGTTGGTCAAGGATAGACTGCTTGGACCACAAATGATTTTTCTGGACGAGTCATATTTAATTCTTATGTTAAATAACAACATGATCTCACTTATATGTGGAATCTAATGAACAAAATGAACAAACAAACGAACTAAAAACAGAAACATGATACATGGAACAGACTGACAGACTTCAAAGCGGAGGGGGAAACTGGATGAAGGAAGGTTAAGGGATTAGCCAAAGAACATATATGTACGACCCATGGACACAGACGATGATATGGAGATTGCCTGGGGGGGCGGGGGGTTGGGGGCAGCTGGGAAGGGTTGGGGGAGGTGGGCAAAATAAGAAAAAGCAGGGACAACTGTAAGCACTTAAACAATAAAATACAGTATAAATAAATAAAAAAATATATAAGCTAGTATTAAACACACTCATATGTTTTCATAGGAGATGAAACCACATTATTAGTTTGGTTCAGGATGGAAGATTAGGGAAATCATGCAGCGGTTACCTGACCCACGTGTGAGGTTAAGGAGATCTCTTGGGGGTCAGGGAGGCACATGAGCTCTCCAAGATACTTACTCAACTCACAGTTTCAACTCCGGACTATTAGACTCTTAGATAGTTTTTACAACTGGAAACTGATCATCCCTGGAGTCCCTCCCACTCTGAGGGAATACGGACATTATACGGCCTCTGGGAAGCCACCTTCACCCTGTGCACATTCTCCAGGGGCTTCCCATACCACATGCAGCTACAGAAGTAACTTTCTCAGACGCGTTCATTGACTGTGTGATGAGATACAGGACAGGTAAGATGCCCCGTAGGGGTAATATTTCATTAATGAGCAAAAAATGAGGAGGTGAGCAGCCTATCTCTCAACTAGGAAGGAATAGCAGTAGCTGCCACTTACGAAGCCCTTACCAAGAACCAAGCACTCCATGACTCACTCCTCTGAAGCAGTTACCATACTAACACTACGACGAGAGACGCTGGCTTGCTTCAAATGCTCAAATGGCTCTCCATTCTAATTGGAAATGAATCTAAGTACTTGACCATGGTTCCAAGGCCCTGGGTCATCTGACTCCTCCTTTTCTATTCCCTGATTTTTTTTCACTCCCTCTTTTGCTAGCCCTGGTCCCGTCTTACAGCCTTCTTCCTGTTTCTTGTCAGTAAAAGCTTATCTGGGGTCATGGAGTCCTGCTGCCCTTCCCCCACAGCTTTGCATAGCTGGACCCTTCACATCATTTGGGCTTCTCCCCAGCTGTCCACCCCTTCCTAAGAGACCTCAGTGTCCACCAATAAAGTAGCCTGTCCCTCCCTGACCCCTGGGTCATTCTCCATCTCATTAGCCTGTTTCATTTTTTAAGCCTTCCTCACCTATCTCTGAAATTTACTTATTTGCTTCTTTGTTTATATGTTTGTTTGCTTCCTCTACTTAAAGTAAACTGTGTGAGGATTTGTTTGAAATTTTATGCCCAGGAACTTCATACATATTTGTGGAATGACTAAAGGATCGAATATTGCATAAGTTTATGCTAGATCACAAGCTAGTGCAGGTTGAGCCAGCCATAAACCCAGGTTTGTCTGTCTCCATCCTTAGGAAACTACACTCATAGACAGGGGGTGCCAGGAGTGTTGGAATCCAAGACAGGATGATGCCAAGTGGCACAGTATTTTTTATTCCATAATTTAGCTGAGGCTAGAGCTGCCTACATTCTGAAGTGGTGGCTCTCAAAGAGAGAGATCCACCTCATTGGCATCAGACTCACTGGAGAAGCTATTAGAGCTATGGACTGTTGGGCCCTATCCTAGATCAAATGAGTGAAACTCTAGAGGTGCTATCACAGTGATTGGCATTTTTAACAAGGTCTTCACAGTTTCCTCATGGACTGCAGGCTTAAAAGAAATTTGCTCTTGGCTGTACTACTTTATTTCTTTAGACAGCTGATATGTACAAAGATATACATCACTGGGGTACATTGGTTCCTTGGTCAAGGCAGGCACCTATTTCTCAGGACAGCTCTCATTTGGAGCAAAGACAAGACAACTGTCTCCTGGGTTAGGGCTCAGAGCCCCTCTTCTGTCATGCGGCCTGCTCCTCTACAGCCTCTGCCCCTCAGTTTTTGACAATCAGAGATAAAGGTGTTTACTTCTCACTTCTCTCTTCTACAGATCGCCATGGAACTGAGTCCTCTCAGAACTATGAATCTGGTTAATGAAGCGATGTCAGCCTGGACTGTGTGGCTCAGTTGGTCAGGTGTTGTCCCTCAAACCGAAAGGTTGTCCGTGCGACTCCTGGTCAGGGTGCCTCTGGAAGGCAGTCAATCAGTGTTTCTCTCCCTCTCTTTCTAAATTCATAAATTAAAAATTTTTAAAACGAGCAATTTCAATTCAGAGACCTGAAAGGCTTAGAAGGACTTTTTGGAGAAACTGTTGCTTGAGATTCCTTTATTATATCTGAGAGCATGTCAGAACCTAATAAGTCAAGTAAGAGGCTGGGTCCATTTTATTCCTTGGTAGACCAAGTAAGCAGCAGACAAACTTTAAATAATAACTGTGTTTAAACCATCTTAAATGAGCACCCTAAGGGCTTGCTTTGATGATTTGATCTTGAGATTCTTTTGCCTTAAACTTTCTTAGCTTTGGATGAATTACCTGCTCTAATTTGCTACTTTAAAGTTTAGTTTACAAACAAAAATCTGAGCAAAACCCTTGTGTCTGTGGAGAAGCACGGTTACCAAATGCAATGATCTGAATAATAGAGCTTTCTCTATGCAGCTTGGTGTTTAGACCACAGAGACGGACAGTCTTTTATCTGAATTCCTGTCAGTTGACTTCAACAACTTTCACTTTTAATGGACTTGAAACATTGATTTTTGCCTGACCTGAAACCAAGGGAAAAATAAAGTTTCACCTGCAACTTTGCCCAAAATTCTCCTTTGTGGTTTTAAATCATGATTTTAGGTTTCAAAAATGAGTTTACAATCCTGACTGACTCCCTGTGTGCTGTAGCTATCAGAATGCACTCCTGAACATTTGCGTGAATACCTTAGGGCAGAAAATCAGAGAAAAACCTTAGCTGGCTCATCTGAATGTATTAAATTTGTTTCAGTGGTTATGATAGTGACCTTTTAAAGGAGTTTATCAAAATGTAGTGCTCTAAAGTGTGCTTTGCTATCAACTATATAGTTTTAATATCTCTCCTTGACATCACTTTTTGGAACGGGTGTTTTATGTCTTTGCCAATATCCCAGTTCCAATCCTTCCTACGATCTTCCAGTGATATTGGACCAGCCCTTTAAGTGATGCACCCATTAGACTATTTGGGTTGCAAGCACAGAAAACGCAAACCCAGTTGACTTAAAAAATAAAATAGCTCCATTTCTTTGACCTCCTCTCACTTGTGCCCTTGTTGACTTAGTTCTCACATCAGCTTTCCTCACGATGAAACGCCTTCCAGCAGAGCTGGGAATTATGTCCTCTCCGACTTATGTCCAGCGTCAATGACAGGTAGATATATAAATTGTTTTCTTCTTGCTTTTTACAACTAATGCTGTGCTTGGAGATCATTCCTGATTTTATATCTAATGCTACCATTTTTAAAATGACTCCATGGTACTCCAATGTAATTATGTAAGCAGTCCCTTAATGATGGCTATTAAGACACTTTCTAATCTTTTGATATTGTAACACTGCTGCAATGAATACTCACATAGATATACAAGCATATCTCTAGGACACATTCCTAGAAATACAATTGCTAAATGAAAGAGCACAGGCATTTAAAATTTTCTTAATATGCCTGGCCAGAGTCATTCAGGCATCGCTCCACAAAAAAGGTCAACGATTCAATTCACAGTCAAGCCTCAGTTCCTCCATCAATATAACAAAGATATTGGGATAAAGTTCTCTAATGTCTCTTGCAAATTTTAGAATGAGTTGTTTCTGTGACTTGTGTGTATAAAGGGTGGGATGTTAGATATAAAACTTTCCTACTTGTCTAGAAGGAAAGTATTTTAGTAAAATATCCACATTTCAGTGATGTCTGCCTTCTCCTCACCCTGGCAGGTAAGACTGGGTTTCTGAAGATTTACTTTCTCTTCTCTTCCCCCATCCCTTTGCACAGCTGCTTCCTGCCCCCCTCCAGAAGTCACTGACTCCTTTCATGTTCAGGTTTCTCCATCTGTGAAATGTGAGGTTGAGTGCCTACCTGCCTCCCAGGGGTATTCTGTGTCTGACTCCATTACAGAGCGCTCACTATGCTAAGCATTATCTACAAGCTAAGTTTGGCATTTCCTTCCTTTCCTTTCTTGATCATAATTTGATCCTAACTTCCTTGGGAGGCTCTCAGTCTTCACAGTTTGTCAGTAGTTCTAATCCTGTTTTAACATAATTTAGAGCTATGGTGATGCTAATGATGTCACTGATAACGAACCAAGGGTTGGCAGAGAGCCTTTTACACAGTGTTCTAAAAGTGAATAAAAGAGTCTAAAAACAAAGAACTAAAACAAAACAAAACAAAAACCCCTTAGGGATAACATAGAAAAAGGACCCATCTAAATAAAATAATTTGCACAAGATAGGTGGCCAGATAAAATACAGGACACCCAGTTAAATCTAAATTTCAGATAAACAGAGAATAAATTTTTAGTGTAAGTATGGCTCATGCAAGGGACATGTCCTATATCCATACTAAAAAAAAAATTGTTATTTATCTGAAATTGAAATTTAACTGGGTGTCCTGTATTTACATTTGCTAAATCTGGCAACCTTAACAATACATATAAGAGCAAGCTTTCTGTCCAGTATGTCCGCCTGAGATAAACTGAGTTTCCAGCATGTGGCTGGGTTTTTTTTTAGTTCTTCAAATGTTAAACAGAGAAATATTCCAAAGTTGACAAGGGGAAAAGGTTGAAACTTCTCTACAGTTTTAATGTTAAAAAGTATGTGGGAAAACAGTAGATACTGTTGCACTGAACTCTTAGAGTCCATGGATATTTGGTCCTAGAAAAAACAAACAAACAGTTGGCAATTCCGTGAGAAGTTGCAGTTCTCGTATGTTAAACACAGACAGTGCAAGAATTTTCTAAAGGCTTTATAAATTATAGTATTTAAGGAGTTCTGTTGACAGTATTGATAAACAATGGGAGGATGCAGATATCTTCAGAAAGTCTTTGGTTTTAAAGTACTCAGTGGCATAGATAAGGCTGTACTGTAGTGGGCAGTGAGTCTGTGCTCATTCTATCCAGGACCCTGTAACAGCCCCAGCGAAAGGTTTCAGCAAGTACAAGCAGAGGGGTGTCTCCAAGCACAGTGATGCTCCCCACCTCACCTCAGAGCACCACCTGTGACATCTGTATCCTCTACAACCATGTCAGGGTTGAACCATGAGAGATGTTCAATTCATTGACCAGTGTGACAATCAGACAATCAACTCTTTACTAGCTTTGCAAAAAACAAAAAGGACTGTTCTTCAGCAAATAAAATGATCAGAAAAAGATGCAAAAAAAAAAAAATCAAGACCCCGTGTCATCCCATCCAGTGCTACCCCAAGTATGGTCTGCTGTCTAGTCAGTGCCAGGAAAATTATGGAAATTTAGGGTAATCATTTATATTATCCTACAGAGTAATACCTAATTTGTTAAATCCAGTATTGAAAAATCGGGGCTTGTATTTTCGTATTTTTTTGTTCTTCTCGTTGTTACTGCTAACTTTATTTTCCTAGTAATTTGTTTTTATTGTCTTTCACAAAAGTAGCAGTCATTAAAGGATCATCATACTGTAAAAGATGAAAGGCACATTAATTTGGATACCCTTCACAACAAACACCTTTTACAATGGCTTAAATTAAAATAAGAAAATCAATCAATTCATACTAAATAGTAATTACAAACCAAACGCTTTGGTAGGTACTCAGGGTAAAGTGATGACTAAGACACACATATATCTGAGGAATTGTACCCTCACAGAGGACGTTCCAGGGAAAAATACAGATTAATACAATCACAGCAAAGTAGTTCTATGTAACACTCAGAGATGGCATCACAGTGGTTATAGCCATTCTAGGGACCTCATGAGTAAAAATGTACACTGGAGAAGAGGATTTCTTCTCTCGCATATGGCTCTGTATACTAGTCCATGAATCCCCACGTAAGACTTCCCCTCAGTTATCTTGGCTGGGGTGGACTCATGTGCCCCTGCCTAAACTGATAAGAGGAGTGAGACAGCCATGATTGGTTTAGATGACTCTAGAGTTACCATTCCCAGCCCAGCAGCATTAATGTCACCTAGCAACTTGTTAGAAAGGCAACTTCTCAAGCCACACCCAAAATCTAGAGAATGAGAAATTCCAGGAATGGAGTCCAGTGACCCATGTTTTAATAAACCCTCCAGGTGACTCTGATACTCACTAAAGTTTGAGAACCATTGTGATCCCTAAGGCTGAGGAGAGGTGCAACCTTGCTGCTGACTACATGAACAATAACTACAACAGCAAAAAACACCTGAGTGAAATCAAGTCTCTGTTAAAGGAAAAAAAGGACCAGAGAAGAAGTGTATAGTTATTGCATAAGCCCCAGGAATGTATTTCACAATATTTCATTACTCTTTATTTTGGGTTTTTCTGCATAATTTCACAACTGCCTAAAAATTCACCTATTTCATTCTCATACTGCTGATATACCAGATGTTCACTTACTTTATTGGAACTTCAGTTCCTATGGCCATCCTTTTTCTCTGTTGGTCCCCTAGGACCAATGAGGCTACCTCCATTTTAATCACTTCAACTACCTTCACCAGAACCCTCGGTCTCTAAACCATTCACCACCCTCCAAATATATAGCTTAAATCTTTCCTCAATCTGATAATTTGCCTTTTGTGCAACTATTGAGAAATGCTGAAGAAAACTGCTCAAATGGTAAAGTATGAGAGTATTATAATTTCCTTCAAACTCACCTGTTATCTCAAATGCTGTTTGGGAATCTTCCCACATTAGCTCTCTCCAATTTCCCATAGTGAGTATCCCGATTCCTCATTACTTACATCTTAATTCCTTCTGTATTACTGTTTTGTCTCTCTCTCAAAAAATAATCTTACTATTTCATTGAGAAAACAGATCATATTACATCACATGACTCCCTTTAAAAAATTCATTTTCCCTTCTTTCAACCCTGCCCAACTCTATGTAAAACACACATATGCACACATACACCATGCACCTGCAAACATATCTCCATCCCAACCTGTCTTTACTGGGGTCCTGTTTTCCTTGTGGACGGTGTTTCTTCTCCTGCCTTCCTAGGCCTTATCCCAGTGCTTGTTTTTTGATTCAACCATTATTGCCTGTATTTGTTTCCTATTGCTATTGTAACAAACTTAGGGCCCTAAAACAACGAATTTATTCTTTTACAGTTGTGGAGATAAAGGTCCAAAATCAATAAAGCTCCAAAATCAGTTTCACTAGGACAATGTCAAGGTGTTGGCAAGGCTAGTTCCTTCTGAGGTTCTGAGGAAAGAGTCCATTTCCTTCTTTTTTCTACTTGGTCTGTGGCTTCTTCCTTGAGTCATTGCAAACTCTTTTTTGTAATGGTTATTACATCTACCATTTTCTCTGAGCCTCCTGCCTCTGTTTTATAAGAACCTTTGGGGTTACATTGAGCCAACTCAGAATCCAGGATAATCTCTGTCTCAAGATCCTTAATCACACCTGCCAAGTCCCTTTTGCCATGTGAGGCAACGTGTTCACAGGTTCCAGGGATTAGGACATGATATCTTTGTATTATTCTGCCTACCACACTGTCTCTTCCAGAATTTTGCTCTTTGAGTCCCGCTCAGTTCCCTGCATCTTCAGTTTTCCCCTTCCTGCAGGACCCATCCTATCAGCCTTAAACCTGCCTCAATTGCTCCTATCTTAAAAAATCTTCTCTAATCCAATTTTCTACTCTCTGTTCCCAGGACTCTCCTAGTCAAGCTGCTTGAAATTGGACCTACATGTTCATCTCCACCTCTTTCCCTCCAATTCATCCCTCGAATCCCTGCAGTACAATTTTTCTACCTGCCATTCCATCACAATCACAAACATCTTTATAACTGTCATATTCAAGTGACCTTTTTTTCCAGTCTTTATCGTCGGTGATTTCTTTATATTATTGGGCATTATTGGCTTCATTTCTGCCATTCTTTTCTGCCTTAGTGTCAGCAATTGCACTCTTAATTTTTTGTCCCCTATGATCACATTCTTAACTTGCACTGTGGACTTCTCTTTAATAGTCAGCACAAACATTTGTGTTCCTTGGGTACTGTCACTGACCCTCTTTCCTTTTTACTATGAATGATTCAGTCATGTCATCTTATTCACTTCCTAATTCTATATTGCCTATGCAAAGATGGTCTGAAAATTTTTAACTTTTGAGGAATGTCTTTCCAACTGCCTGCTACGAGCCCACCTCTGAGGCCTAAAGCTGCCTTAAACCCAACGTGTCCCCCACACTGAACACGAAAGATACTTCTCTCCTCCCTTTACTTCCTGGTACATATATTGGTATCTGGCAAAAACAGAAACAAGTGCCACAGAGCGCCTCCTCTTAAACACTGAGAGTCTCATCTATCTGAGAAATATATCTTTTGCATTTCCAGTCTTTCTCTTCATCTCTACTCCCTTGTCGGTCTTCATTGCTTATCTGGAATAGCTTCCTCTGGCTGTCCTAAGCCTGAAGCTCTGTCTCAACTTCTTTTCTAACACTTGTTACAATAGATCTTATTTTATTTTTAAAGCCTTTTCCCCATCTAAACTCGAAGCTCTTTGAGGTAAAGGATACAGTTTTGCTCACCTTTCCTGTACTTGACACAATGCCTAGCAGATAATAGTTGCACAATAAATTTTTTTAAATGTACATCTTTTTAGCTCAAGCTTTCTAAATTCCTGTCAAATATCTGAGACAGCTGTGATATCAAAATTTTCTGCTGTTGGGAAAACAAGTTCTAAGAAGAGAAGTGTAGTAATCACTAGCAGTTATACAGTCCTTTCCCTTTCAAAGTTCTCTTATATGGTAAAAATATTATAAGCGGTAGAGAACAATATCTATGTAAATGACTATCATTATTATGTTATCCCTGAGACACAGCTGCTGAATAACTTAGTTCTAAGTACCGGCACTTCACAAATGCAGACACCGAGATATGGGGCATTAGTCAACGACTTAGGGTCTACCAGCCACTCAAGACCAGGGCTCAGTTCTTCAAATGTAAGCAAGCACAGGGAGAGCTTAGGCTTTTTTTGGAATTACCAATGGGTTTCCCTAGGTTCCCTACAAATGTCCAGAAAAGCACAAGAGGAAGAAGCAAATGGTTTGCTTCTTAAGGCTCGACTGCTTCTGACTGGCTCTGGGTGAACATGAAATCCCAAAGTCGTACTTGTTGGGTCAGCTTCTTGGGTAAAGTGACACAGTAAGTGCCTAAATTCTACAGCCTATGAGACCTCTGTGTGTGGTATCATTTCTGTTTTCTCCTTAGACACTGTAGATCACTTGCGACAACTAATGTGTCTCCTCCTGACCTTATATCACCAAACTGGAGTAATTAATTATTGCAAAACACTAAATGAGTGCTGAATATATGTTAAATTCATTTTAAATATATATATTTGTATAAAAGAAATGTGTCATAACAAAACAAACAAGTGTTTGAAAGTAGAATAAAGATACAACACAGGAACAAGTGTTTCATCTATTCCAAATCTCCTAAGAGTAGAAAAAGAACCCAGCATTTTGGTAGCTTCCATTCTTTTTATCGCTCCAAACATAAAAAAATAAATATGAGGATCCAAATACCTGGTTAAAGAAGGACATTAAAACTGATTCACATGCATTTGCAACCCAGAAAACCAAACTTTCGATTTTCAGCGATATAGATGAAACTATATAGTTACTATTAGTCCTTTCCTTAAACAAGGTCTGTGTCTCAAGTTACTGACATTTGAGTGGTAGCTAGAGCCCATTTTGAATTTCATTTCATATTATGATGCTTAATTAGGGCCTAATAAATTGACAACAGCAACTTAATGCTTTCTTGAAGAATTGAAAAATCCCAGACACCACCGTCTTTAAGAAAAGGCCTTCTAACCTCCTGCATCATTTCTCATCCAGTAGGTGATGTTGAAAGTCCGGACCTAACTCAGAATCTCCTCTCTCCAACTATCTACGGAGGAGACTGCATTGCCAGTAAATTTTTAAGCCACATGCCCCTGGGTGTATTTGGGAAAAAACCGTAAGAACTTTTTCCGTGAGGCAAGGCACCCGTTATGCTCTCCTGTTTGCCAACGTGATCACACAAAGCCCCGTGAGTCTCTAAGGCTGAAGTAGCAGCTACGCCTTCTCTGTGAGGTTAAGCGTCCCACTGCCTGCCACACCAGCAAACTCAAAGGCATGTCCTGAGGCAACGCCTGTGTCCTTTCAGGCTGAAAGCTGTATTTGTCTTCAGCTCCCCTGAGACCCCGGAGACAAGAGCTGCTTTGACAACAGCCCACTCTCTGAGGGGGTCACCTGTTGCTTCGCCCAGGTCAAGGGAGGTCAGCTTCTCAACAGGAATTTTTTAAAAAGAGGCAGGGCACGGGTCTATCCATAAAAGGATCTCTTTGAGGTTGGTGAAAAAAAACACACAAAACGTAGCATTTTGTGTTCCCTGTTAGACCCTCTGGAATGAGTCGGCCTGAGAACGGGCTTGTGAGCAGTTCTTATTGGAGGACGGCCAGCAGAGGCAGCCCAGCCGATTTTCACAGGACCTCTCGCTGCCACTGCTCACCCGGAGACAGCCTAACTTGGAGACGGGGCGGCCACCTCCTGGCCCCGCACCCCCACCCCCACCCCAGGCATCTGCTGAGCAGCACAGGGCTTTACGGGAGCAGCTGCCTCCTGACAGGATCAAGTAATTTAGGGTCAAGGACAGGAAACCCGATTTACACAGAAAAGCAAGATGAAAAATGGACATTTGCTGATGACCATATGGAGCCTTCACTCTTCTTTGCCTCCTTTCCTTGTTCTGAAAATGTCAAGAAACTACCCACCCCCTCAGCTCCCTTTCCCACACTACACCTGTTAACTCAGTATACCTGCAGACTGAGGATTCGGCCTCGTTTTGACACAAGGAGCTGGCCTGTGTGCAGTTCCTAAGACCGCTATTCCGTTCCCTTTACCTGTTCCCTTCCCTCTGGAGACCTCGGGCACGTTCAAGTGAACAGCCCGATGTGCTGGGCTTGCACAGCGTGGGAAACCAGGGCCAAGGGCCGCCGTGGGCAGCGCCCAGGCAGACTGTGGGAAGGAGCCGAGTCGGCTGCTGCAGGCTCATTCCTGAAGAAGAGAAAAGAAGCCGCCCTCTCTCCTGCCTCCCTCGCTCGCTCAACCAAGACTCAAAGGGCCGCCCCTCCCAGGGGAGACCTGCCTTACAGCTCCCTTGAACCTGAGTGCCTTCCCTCTCCTCTCCTACCTCCCCTCCACTATGACAACTGTGCATTTTAAAAAACAGAATGTGAGAGAATCTGAGAATGCAGAATGCAGAAAAATAAGAAAATGTGAAATCAGAAAAAGCTTCAAGCCAGATTCTCCTCCCTCGCTCCCAAACAGCTAAACTCCCCCTCTCTTCCCAATGTCGTCTGAAAGAATGATTTTCTTAGTTGCACCGTCTGAAATGTGTCACGTTTCCACTTTCCTCTAGAAAACCTGGCTGTGCCACAAAATTTCATGCCCCAGGTTTTGAGCTTACACTCTGTTTCTGTCTCCCCAGGGCAATAACGATATCTTACTTTTCTCTGGTCTCAGTTCAAATATGCCCTCTCCCGGGAAGCATTTCGGAAGCCCATAGATACCCCCTCTCTAGATTCTGTCAGTGCAATCGCTACTTAGTTTTCATGAAGTTCTTTAGCTACCAGCAGTGAAGCATTGATTTTAAGCTTCTACTATAGGTACTGCAACCTGGAAACTTTACCAATGCCCTTAACCCAATGCCCCTGTGGCGTGGCCCAGCCCACCCAGGCTTTTCCAGCGGGGAGGGAGCTGGGAGACACTGAACTTAACAACTCCATGGGCCGACTTTGGCTCTATTCCAGCAGTACCCTAACGAGCCCCTCAGTCACCCAATCCCAGCTCTAAATTACCAAGAGGCAGTACAATCAAAGGTGAATTAACTCACTATCACAGAAAGAGTAGATTTTGGTGACTCCATGACTTCTGGAGACAAACCTATCTAAGACAATCCAGGAAAACACACACACACACACACACACACACACACACCAAAAACAAAAGAGCTCCAGCATCACCCACTCACATAGGCTTTTGTGGCACCAAGTCTTTATTAGATTTGCTGTGTGTTCTTTTGGAATCTGCACATGTTCTTATTGTTGTTTGTTTAAGCCTGAAGCGGTCTCATCTCTCAGAGCTCGCTTGCTCCTCAGGGGCTGATGGATGCCAGTTACTATTTAGTTGCTGGTAGGATGCTATTTGAATGAACCACATCTGAGGACGCTGGTGCTGGTAAAGCATCTCTTTAGTTGAATAATGCAAGACAGCACTTTGGGGAGGTGGAAGGTATGCAGTGGTAGTTCAGAAGGAAGACAAAGAGGAAACAGACCGCTGGCGCTGGTGGGAACCAGGGTGGTATGTGGTGTCCCTCACATAGAGACGAAGATGCCAGCAAATTACCACAATGCCAAACAGAAGGGGCCGTGACAGACATAATGGAACCGCATCCCTTCTTTATCCAATAATTAAGAGAAAAATCACAGTATATTCTTTTGTTGTTTTCAGCCAAGAGAATTAAAAGACATGTTTAGTTTCCCTTTGAAATGCATTTCAAAAATTCCTCAGGTGAAGACGTGGAGGAGGCATACTTCATAGGGCTGCAGCTGCTGTCTCAAGCTGTTGAGATATCGCCTTTCTGGACTTAATTATTTCCATGGCCCTGTTGCTGGTTAATTCCTCTAGCTCCTGGAAGGCCATCTGGAAGTCTCCAAGTGGCTTATTCACCTCTTCCCCCTTGAAATTCCAGTTTCTTCTCAGCAAGCCTACCTCCAGCACAAGGGGCTCTGTGCAACTCTTTAGAGCTTGCCAACTTTGCTTCTGGGTGGTTGCTGCAGGGATGGATTATGGCCTTCCCTCTTTGCTGATTTATTTGGTCGTACGTAGTTTCATGACACCAGCAAAGGAAGTGAGCACTATATGTATGTGGCTTGGTACAAATTTACTCATCAGTTACTTCTTGTTGTTTTAATAGAGAAATAGGGAAAGAAGGATTAGATACACCTGGATTATTTTATACTGAAAACTCCAGATATTTTACAAAAACATATTGCAGATGACAAGGACATTTTGGGCCATTGCAAAAGTTGTAAGAATCTCCTGAGTTTATTCTAAGCACCCCTTCCCTCTTCTTTTCCCTGAGATACCTCAGTCCTGAACTCAAGGTCAGGGTCAAGAGAGATCAGGAAGCTGCAATGGTTGCTTGGACAAAACATATATACAAGGTTCTTTGACTCTGCTATAGGAAACTGTTCTTTCAAACTTACAAATAAAAAGCTCATGAAAACTTTTTGTGATGGGAAGATGTTAATATCTTATAATAATGAGCTGTAGATAGTAATGTAGACACATTAGAAAACATTATGTTGTTGTAAAACAGAGCTTGAGGGTTCTTGAAACTGGGCTAGAAGGGTGAAATCACCAATGGCTTCTGAAGTAGTTTAAGAGGGAGGTGGGATTTGACTTATGCCTTGAAGGATAGGTGAGGCTTTATAACTGCATCACTATCATTAATCAAACCTAAATTAAATGGAACAACTTGTGGTTGTCCTACTCTTCGTCATGCCCTGTCATGGTGCCATTTTTCAACTCATCACTACCCTTCACCAAGCCTTTGGCCACAACATTTTTAAACCACTTCTGAATTCATCTCCTCTTCTGTTCCTACACCTGCCAAATTGATTCAAGATACAGCCAGTGCTTCCCTGGCGTGTATTTGGACTAGAATGCTGCCTGCTCCTCTTCAGTGCTTCTCACTTTCGGGGCAGGGTGACATGGGCTGGGGCCTGCCTTCCTACTCATTGCTAGGCTCTAAGGTCTTGAACAGTACCTGCCAAGATCAATGAACATCAAGTCCATGTGACGTTCCAGGTACATAGATTATGGGAATGTGCTAGGACCTGTTGCATGATTTTACCTGGTTGAGTGATAGAAATTAACATCAGCAGGCTGGGTTGTTGACCTTAAACTGGAGTTTTGGGCCTCAGAAGTAGGCAGGGCAGAAAAAGACACAGTTTATGAGGTCTATCTAGAAGGTATCCAACCATATAATATGAAAAATAGAGACATTTATTGAAGAAGATGCAAGAAAGAAGAAACATTGTACATAGGACAATGACACCTCAGTCCTCTTCAAAGTAGGTACTTTGGGACCTCACATAATTCTTCCAAGTGTCATCAGCTGTCCTGTCATATTTTCCTGAATCTCATCAATGGTCTGAAATCTCTTTTCTTTCAAAAGTGATTTTAGTTTTGGGAAAAGGCAGAAGTTGTAGGGTCCCAAATCTGGGCTGTAGGGGGGCTGAGTCACCTGGATATTGTTTTGCAAAAAGATTCTGCTCAAGACATGACACATGAGCAGGCATGTTGTCGTGATGAAGCTGTCAATCACTAGTTGCCCGTTGTTGTGGCCTTCTGAATCATCCAAATAGTTTCCGTGGAGGAATGTTCAAGCTTAATAAAAAATTTGATGCGGATTCTTTGCTCTACTTGCTCAGCCATTTTGAATATGATGACCACATGGTACACATGCTTACTCAATGGTGGCTACCATCCCCATTGACTAGTACAGTGAAGTAGTCACTGTTCATGCATAGACATTCCAGTCCACTTTCCTTGGCTGCCAAGTTACATCAGTGTCCACAGACCATTCTTGTTCTTGTTATATTAACAATGGCTGGACTTTTCTGAACAAACCTCATACATCTTCATATAACTGCATTTTTGTTGTGAGCCAAAGCCTATATACATGATGAAACAGTGGTACAAGGACTATAGAATCTGAATGATTGACACACGTTGTAACTGGAATTGTTGTTCTAAAGAGAGGGGTGCCACTCACAACTCAGGTAGCCTAATACCAGGAATTTAGGTTTGAGCGAGAACACAAACATGATCAAAATTTCAACAAGTAAAAAGAAATATGTGTATTTCAAAGAAGAGAATAACATATTTATTCCATCATTTCTCCAAATGATGTCAATAGTTATGGCATTAAAAAAAGGGGAGAAGAAATTTAAGTGTTCAAAGGATTAACCAGAAAAAATGAACCAATATCTTCCCCACAGGACCTCTTAGAAATACTAAGTGATAATGTGCTCTGTGAAGGAGAAATACAGTATGCAATGCTTCTGCATCTTGGAAACTGGTACTAAACAAATTTGTTTCATGTTTTTTATATGTATATATATTTTTATATATGAATATTAAATATATAAATATAAACATATATAAATAAATATTTCACATGTAACATAAAGTCCAGAGGGAGACCAGGCTTCAGGACTGGTTGAATCAGTGACTCAACAACAGCAGGTAAGACCCAGGCTCCTTTGATATCCCCACTCTGGTATCCACAACTCTGAGGCTGCCTTTCCTTGAGATCACGAGATGGCCATCAGCCAGCACTGGGGCCATAACGTCCCTGTCCACACTCAGCAGGACAGAAAAACTCTTTCCTAGAAGGTTCGAGCGTGTCTTGCCTTGAGTCTCACTGGCCAAATTGATCTATCCTCATACTGATCCCTGGCAAGGGCATAAGTAACCAGAATTGATTAAACAAGGTACAGCAAATGCAATCTGGAAACAAGAACCTTCATTCTTTTAATCTTTCATCTCTCCCTCCCAAATATATTTATTGAGCACCAACTATGCTCTCAGGTTACCAGTCTCTTCCTTTTGGAAGCTCACCACCTGGTGAGAGAGGAAGAAAACACAGCACTGTGATTAGTGTGTAGAAGGCATTGTGGAGCCCAGGTGAGGGGACTTCACGGGATGGGTACCCAGGTGTGCTTGGAGGAGGGTGCAAAAGGAGAGTCTGGCAAGTAGAAGTTGTATTTTATCAGCCTGTAGGAAAACACACAATTTCATGAAAGGAGATTTAAAAAATAAAGACATTGTGAAGAAACACTACAGGAGAATGAATAAAGAGAAGATAATGTAGCACTGAGAAGATCAAAAGGAAGACTGTTTCTAGAAAGAAGTACTAAATTTGTGCTTGTATAGTGTCTAAAATCACAGAAAGCTACATGAGAAGAACAGCAGTGATGATTTATGAAATGTCTAGAACAGTAAGTTTTATTTTATTTTTAAATTGAATTTATTGGAGTGACATTGGTTAATAAAATTATATAGGTTTCAGGTGTACTATAATACATCATCTGTATATTGTATTGTGTGTACGCCACCCAAAGTCAAGCACGGTACATTTTAAACCTCTTAACAGATGAGGAACCTGAGAGCCCCAGGTCAGGGTAATCAGTAAAGGACTGTAATGGACAGCCTGCTTGTGTTCCCCCCAAATTCATACATTGAAACTCTAAAAACTCTTATGTTGAAATCACCTTGTGATGTGATGGTACTTGAAGATGAGACCTTGGGAGGTAACTAGTTCATGAGAGTGGAGCCTTTGTGAAGAAACTGATGCCTTAATAAGAAGAGACAGGAGAAGAGTCTCTCTCTCTCTCTGTTTTTCTCTCACCCTCTGTCTTTCTCTTTGCTCTGTGCCATGTGAGGATGCAACAAGAAGATGGCCATCTGCAAACCAGTTAAGAGAGTTTTCAATAGGACTTAACCCTGGTGGCACCCTTATCTTGGAATTTCCAGCCTCCAGACTGCAAGCAATAAATTTCTATAGTCTAAGCCACCCAGTCTATGGTATCTTGTTATATGGCAACTCAAACTAAGACGGGAGCTAAATTAGGATTTGAACCCAGGAAAGACTAGCTCCGAAATACAGAGTCATTTTTAACACATTACTCTATCTTCCAATGAAAATGCTGAAGGGATTTTGAAAATAGAAAATGCAGTGTCAGTAAAGAAGGAGGTAAAACGCAGAGTGAGTGGTGAGGTGGGGAAGGCAGAACTATAGACACCTGGGCTGAGGAACTAGAAGCACGATGAAGCGAGTGATAGATGACTCAGTTGCATCAGCTCTAGTGCCTTTCTGTCTTTCACTAATACCTTTAAAATTTTGTTCGCAGCTGTTTCTGAGGGTATTTTTTTCTTTTCTGAGCAAGTTGCACATTTTTCTTGCAGCTTCTCAGCTAATCCTAGTCTTGTTTACTGGTGCTTATTTTTGTCTGTAACTCCATCCTCTTCAGACAGCCTATCTTGCTACAACTCTAAGCACACGTACATTCATACACCTAGGCATTATGCCTTTTGCTCCATATTGTTTCATTCTGTGGAAATTTTGAGACTGAGCCAACAATCTAGCAGGAGACATCAGTCACTGAGCCCAGAATTTGAGGCTTCTCAAAGTAGGTGCTAATTCTGGTTGCACATTTGAATCAACCAGGAGCATTTTTTAAAAATACATATTCCTTGTTCCTGCCCCAGACTTGCCAAATGGGAATCTGGATATGGAGTTCATCTATTTCTATTTTTTTTTAAATTGTCCAGGTAAACCCCTGCAAGAAACCTAGAATGTGTCCAGGGCCAGCTATTGAGAGCCATAGCTCTAGCTTCTAAGTTACTCAATTATTTAGACTCTGCTGTTTCCTGTGCTTTGAAAACTAAGCAGAATTACCCTTAGCCACGGAAGTTTTATTACTGTATCTCTTTTGCTTACAGAATTACCTCTTATGGCTTGAGAACATTGTGGGAAATTATCCTAGGTTGACCCTGCAATTTTAAAATCATATCCTAATTATATCCTATCTGTCTCCTACACTTCCCTTGTCTGGAGCCCAAATCTCTTCTCACTAAACTGTTCATGTCTTGTCTTAATCCAGCAAGAAGCATTGTTCTGTACTGGTCAATTCTTGTCCTAATTTAAAACCAAAGTTAGCTATCTTTGCCTTTATTCATTTACTCTTTACCACCCTTCTTGTATTCCAAACTCACGTTCTTGACCCAGATGGTTGCCATGGCCTACTCTTTGTTTAGAAATTCATGAATTTTCTTCCTCTGAGCTGCATATGGCTAATATCAATTACCAGGGATATAGGCTGGGTCCCTACAGGATATGGGTACCATAGTGATCACTGGGGTGGTAGAAATTTGGAAGCTGAGGAGGGGAAACAGAACTACTACATGATTCTGGGGAGTCTAGAACCTTTAATTACTTTCTAGTGAGAGTTCTCAGTTCACACAATGATGCTTTGAGAATGAGGGGTTGGGTCCCTCCTTGTAGCGTTCTAGGTGGGGTTCAGAGCCTGAGATAGTTTCCTAAAGATGTTAGGGGCTGAACTGGAGCCTTGGAAGCTGAATTGTGATTGGTGCTCCTTGGGAACGAGGCTGGACTGAATTCTGTGACTTCTGGCTCTCTGAGAGGGCTCTAGAAAACAATTAGAACAGGGGTTGCTGAGAAATGAGGCAACTGGCATTGCGAGGGAGGCTCTGTGCTGGTGGAAATCATGGATCCAGGTAAGAGTTTATAGGCCATTAGTACTTCGCAAAAACCCAGGTTCAAATTCCTTATGAATACAGTACTGGAGAATTTAGCATTTGTGTAGCTATTGTGTGTTGAGGGGGTATGACAGTGGGAAGGAGCAGGGACAGGGAGAAGCTAAGGCAGGGACCAAACTGAACTTGGTGGACATTCTAGGGAGGCGCCTGCAGAGTCTGGGGAGAGCAGCCAGGAAGATCCCAAGGACTCTGAGGCTTCTCAGTTCTTTGAGTACTTGTTAGTTTGTGCTTAGTACTTGTGAAAACGCTGGCCAATTAGACCTTGCTCAGTTACCCTATTACTAATTCCCAATCAAGAATTTCTCTTAACACTTGTGGCCTCTATTTGCCTTTTTAAGTTACAGGGGAAACTTACATGAGCCCTTGTGGGTATGAAAACCATAGGATACTTGCCTTTTCCATTTTATGTATTTTATTTGCATTTTGTGTATTATCCCTTTATGGGAACTCCTTGGTAACCACTCCACAACAGATATCACTTTAGCTTCATTTTCACTCTTTCTGGAATTATTTTTCACTCTCATTGATTCATTACAATACTATTTCAATGTATGAGATATGTAGTATTATCTAACAAAAAGAATATTAATAAAAACTAATCATATTTACCTGATAATGCAAAAATAATTATCATGTGCTAGATCAGAATTTATGCACCAATAAAATATCTTTAACAACGTATTCACAAACTCCCACCTCCAAACGCACAAGACCAGACTGTGGAAATGATGCTTGATTTCAGCACAGCAGCAGTCCTAAGATCAAATAAAATGTGGCTTGAAAATTGAAAAATTAAACATCTAAAATGAAAATGTTTCCTTTTCCTCCTTTAAGAAAATGCTTTGTTTAATTCATCAAATGGGTCAGGGAATTTCTATACTTAACCACCACAGGGCTCTTAATTTGTTAAAGATGTTTCCTCTTATGATGGGGAATCATCAGATCTAAGAAAGCAAAGCTAACCTAGGGTCTATTACAAAAATAAGAATTGCCCAATGACCTCCCACTTCCTCTCCTTTTGGTTTCTTTATGAATGAATTCTTTGGGGAGGAATGTTGCAGTGATGCTCTCAGAACTCTTGATAATATGGAACCAAACCACAGAATTAAAGTGGTTTCCAGTCCACAGTCATTTATCTCTTGGTATCTTAAAACTTTAGGTCAAACCAGTGGATCTTTTGCATTTAATAAGGGTGAAAGGGTCTTAACAGTTTGCAATTTATTAGCAGATTTTAAATTTTATGAAAGATCTTTATTTTAAAATGATGGCAAAAGTTAGTCATTTTCAATTAAAGAAAAATGCAGATTCAACCCATCTTTACACATGTTTGGCAATTTTGACAGCTCAGTTTTTCAAACACCATGTAAACCCATGCAGCTGAAGATGAGCTATTTCTGGGATATTCAGTGGTAAAGCCAAGATTATTATCAGACAAAATTTCTGAAAAGAAATGTCTGTGGACATAAAATGAATTTCAAGACATTCGACACCCCTCACCTCCTCTACTACCACCAAGTCAACCTCCAGCAGCGGGACAAGTGCCTATTAGCAACCTTGTATCACTAGCAAGGAACTCACAGCAGTGAATAATGACAGTAAATGTTTTGCTCAACCATGTGTTCAGTAACTTGAATACAGACGTTTAAATCAAATAATTAAATCATATAACTAACAGGTATAATCAGCAGATGAGTCTACTGTAATCAGTGAATGGTTCAACTACTGTTGGT
The DNA here is from genome assembly GCA_004026545.1 of Mormoops blainvillei. Taxonomy (NCBI): domain Eukaryota; kingdom Metazoa; phylum Chordata; class Mammalia; order Chiroptera; family Mormoopidae; genus Mormoops; species Mormoops blainvillei. The sequence goes on from PVJD01001018.1 coordinate 95,559, forward strand.
TCAATTACATTTAGTGTCAAAGAATACCAGATAAAATCAGTCTGTTTTTGGCTACAATGTAAAAAATAGGACATGAGCATCCACATCATCAGTTATATCCATCAATGGGGCAAAATTCCATTTGTGGATTATCCTGTGCCAACAGGAAGCTTTAGGGTGAAAGAACTGGCTCTTGCTAATTATCATTTGCTCCAACGTTTTGCAGAAGTTCCTTATTTTTGACATAAAATTATGCCTATTTGTTTCTGGGACTACTGTATGTTGATGCTTGGGGACATATCCACTGATCCTAAAGAGAAGGGATGGGATGTGAGAGAGAAACATTAACCAGTTGCCTCTGCTGCCTGCTCTGACTGGGGATGGAACACCCAACCTAGGCATATACACTGACTTAGAACCGAACCTGTGAACTTTTGGATTTTGGGACAACACCCCAACCAACTGAGCCACACTGGCCAGGGCTATTTGGGGACCTATTTAACAGCTATGATTATTGCACTCTTTACATGGGTACGGGGACTCAACCCTCTTACAGTCTTCTCATAACATTTCCATTGGATAAGCATCTATGTATATGATGGGATGCTCTCCCCTAGCCTGGCGGTAATGCGAGCAACAAAAGATGTTATGAAAAAGTTTAATTTTTAAAAAGAAGGTACGTTTTGTTCCACTAGGTTATTAAGAACACACTGCCTGTCCAGCACGAATAAACATGTTGAGGAAACAAGAATGGCAAGGCAGAGCTCCCTGTCCTTATGCAGTTTTTACCAAGTGAAAGTGCAGGTTCTTATAAAATGATGTGAGAAATACAAGCAGTTACAAGGTCCTGGTTTTATGAAAAGACAATGGAAATTACTATTTATTCCATGTGGCAAGAGCCACAAAATATTTGGATACACAAAAGAGAGGACATCTCCTAGCATGTCAAGATGGAAAGGAAGGTCATTAAGTCAAGGGGTTTCCACAAACCCAGCCTCATAGAACCAAAGAGCTATTTTTTTAAAAAAGCATAGAACATTTATCAGGTTATCCATTTTTATTTTGCCAATAGTGGACATTAAGACAAATAATCAGGCAATAGGCTAGGACTTATTTTTACCACCTGGTTTCATTATTTATTGCTATATAACAAACTACGTAAAACTTAAGGTCTCACAATAACAGCAATTTATTATTTCTTACAGCTTTCTAGGTTGGCTAAGAATGCGTGCCTCACATGGTGTCGGCTAAGATGGTTGAAAGACCAAAAGGAGCCTCACTCACACATCAGCTTGGCAATGAGCTTGGGCTGTCGCCCTGGGTCATTGCTCATCCTCCATGTGCATCTCTCCACACGGCTACTTGGGTTTCCTCACCAGATGGCAGCTGGGTTCCAAGAGGAAACATTCCACAAAATGTGAGTGGAACCTACAGACCTCTTAAGTTTCAGCCTTGAAAATCAAACAGCATTACTTTGGCTCTGTTCTGTTACTGAATACAGGTCATAGAGCCAGCCTAGATTCAAGGGGATGGAAAACAGAGTCCACCTTTTGATAATAGAGTGACACAGTCACACTGAAAAATGCCATGTGGGATGGGCAATATTATTGTGGCCATGTTGGAAACACTATTTACCATCCCTTGTTTAAAAACAGACAGGACATTTAAACACTGATATATTTAGAAGGGGATAATCTCAGACTAAAGGATGAGCATTTAAATTAAATAAATCTAGCTTAGTGAAGAACGCTATGTTTATATTTTTCTCTGTTCACTAAATACCAGAGACAGCTTTATCAAGGACTAGCACTGGTTGAAAAATGAGACAAGGTTTGGGAACCAATCATTCAAGCCACAGCAGCTTTCACATCTACTTAATGACTCACAGGAAATACATTTTGACAACCCAATGAGCCCATACGCTTACATGGAACACATCAAAAGTTGCATAAACATTGTACTTCAAATAATTTCTTTTCAACTTTTTTATTTCTTAAAAAAAGATGTATTAATATGCCAGTAAATTAATTCATAATTTAATAATTGGGAAATACCCATGGTTTAAAAAAAAAGTTCTATATCATTATCGCCACATTCTCTCTCTCCTGAACACCTTAAAAATGGTGATAAGACTACCAATACACTCCTTATTAGCTTAAGCAGGGGTATTTTTTGGTTAGAAAATCATCCTTTTAACTTGGGTGAAACTTCCTTTATTATGTTTACACATTCGTCATTGGGCCTAAGTTTAATCCTTCCCGCACCAGCGCAATCTTCCAGTATTTGGTGACACTTGCTGTGTTCTTCAAGTTGGCTAGTCCTTGGGCTAATCACTCCCTGCCCCTTCATCTGATCTGCAGAGGTTAGCACCCTAAGTTTTACAGAGGCGAGGATAAGAGAGCGAGCCCTGAAGTCGATCTGCCTGTATTCAAATCTTGGCTCCATCTTTTATTAGTTGAGTGGCTTTGGATAAGGTACTCAACTTTCCAGAGCCTGGGACTGCTCATGTGTAAGCTGAAAGATAATTATAATGCCCACATCATAAGTGACTGGGAAGGTTAAACGAGAGAAAGTAAGTAAAGTGCTTAGCATGATACTTGCAAGTATTAAATGATTAAAAATAACTAGATATTATTTATATATGTATGAAGAAAGGAGCTGCTCGGCCAGAGCTCACCTTTCATAAGCCCCGTTGTACTTCTGTATAACTGTATGGCCAGTCTCCCCAGTACAATGTGAGTGGCAGTGACGTGTATCTTATTGGCCAAGGCTTTTGAGGAATAGATGTACCTTCTCCATGCAGAGGACGTTGATGCCCCAGGGAACAGTGAGTCACAAGCAGTAATGATCTTGGTTTCCTGAAACACCACATGGAAGAAGGCTCCCCTGACAACCCAGGAACACGTGTATTAAACAGCTACGTAAACCAGCCATAAAATCCTCTTGCATTAAGCTGTTGATGTTTTGGGTTTCTTCTTCTCTTCTCCCTCTTTCTCCTTCTCCTAGGATTAACCTAATGAATACAGAACTAAAATTAACCTAACTAATACAGATGTTATTAAACACAAAGTGGAGGTGTCAAGTTGACATTTAGATACATGTTATGTGGTTAATGAATAGTCACTGAACCATGGAACTGGATTGGACTTCATTCAAAGTTTTAAGCCAGGAGGTGACAGAATTACATCTTCTAGTTACACCAAAGATGCTTCTATTTCTTTTGTTGATGGGGTTATTACCAGGCTTATTTTAGGAAAAAGCAGATGTAGTATAATTGAGCTCTAAAAAAATCCATATAATAAACTCTTTCATTAGAACCTGTCAAATGAGAGAGAAAAAAGATATGTGGTTTGGTCACCAGGACATTCAGATAGCATCAATTGGCCAAAATAATGGATATAAAGGATCCCGACTGACCATTTGGTGTCTTGGTGCGTGTTTCTGGTGCCATGTGGCAGGGGCTCTGGCTGGATTCTGCTTCTCTTAACATATTTATGTCTTAGTTGGAGATACACAGGATAACCTCATAGTTTCTACAAATGATGGGGAGACAAAAAAAAGTTGTGTAATTCACTGGATAGCAAGATTAGAGTAGAACATTAACAGATTTTAACAGCAGCCTGAATCTAACTAGATAAAAATGAACAGAAACCAAGATTTGGCTGGGGGTTTTGCTCATTGATACTGAGATATAACTGATTCTAGCTCCTCTCAGCAGACAGATCTGGCAAGTACATGTATGTATGTTAACCATGTATACACACATATGTATCATTATTTCTATGTGGATCCACCAGTATCCATAATCATGAGTTCATAATCATTTTTCCAACTCTAATCTAGTATATGATTCATTCTAGCCTTGAATATGGTATTTTTAAAGCTTAAGTTATTATAGTTGCATGAAATTGACTGAAAAGAAAAACAACTGGAGGCCAGTGAGGGGGCCTCACTCCGTGCGGTGAGAGACCATGGGGCACTGCTCCGGGCAGCCCCGGAGACGCAGTGAAGCGAGCTGAGGCAAGAGCAGGAGGGCTCATCGACTCCATCTAACGCGCACTGGCAGACATTCAGCTAATGCCCACTCTGTGCACTGGCATTAAACAAAGAACTAATATATATCCAAAATCATAGGCTTTACCTTTTCTCCAATTTATGTATTGAACAACTACCTGTTGACAGCCCACTATGGAGTAGGCACGGAACTGGGCTCTGGGTGTACAATGGTAAACAAAACAGACTTGCTCCTCGTCCTTGGGACAGTAGGCCATAAATAAGGGGAGAGAAAGGGAGACAGTAGACAAAAAAATACACACAGAAGATATGGCTGTAAACCATGGTGTAAGCTGTGAAGGAAGAGAATATGACAGAAATTAAAGGAGGAACCTAATTTGGACTTGCAGTCTAGTTTCATATTTTTTGTTTCCCCTGAGATCATGGAAGAAACTTCATTTTAAGAGAAAGATTCAGATATGGGCACTTCTAACAATGAAGAATGCTAAATGTTTCAGTTCTTTACCAAAGAGAAGTAGGGTGCTCTCTCTACTCTGCCCTCCTGGTGGGGGGCTGTTAATTGGCAGACATGTGGTCCTTTATTAATCATTTTACTTCAGGTCATTTTCAGTTCTGCATTTCCAGGATGGGAGAGGGGCCCAGATGCCACTCTGGTGCCTGGGTTCTTCATGTGGTTTGTCTCAAGAAAACTAAAAAACAAGCTCTTTCTCCCCAGCGTTTACAGGAATCTCAAACTGGGTTACATAAAAGGAGCGATTCATTTACATGCAGCAACGCAGGAATAGAAATGGCAGCCCTATTTGCTGACAGGAAAACTTTGCCTAATGTCACTTATTACAAAGAAAATGCCTTTTGTAAACTCCCCAGAACACTTATTAAATATGTATCTCTGTGTTTTGAGAAAGCCTGGGAAGCGGTTTGGTAATTACAGCTCAAAGTTAACACAGTTTGCCCCCACTTACTCAGTTCCAGTTTTCAGATTCCCACTGCTTCACTCAGACCCCCTGTGGACCATCCCGACCACATCTGTGCCTTCTTGATACTTATCTTTCAAACCTAGCAATTATCAGCCGAATCCTCACGACCACCATGGTGGTCAGCACCTCCTGACCCCTCAGACTTGCCAGGACTCGGCATTAAACAGCCTCTGGTTCTTCTTACTCTGCTGCCGACAGCTGTGTCTCCATGTTAGGACTGTGCAAACCACATTCCAGAGAATGCTCTCTTCCAAGCTGTATACCATATGTACTTATTCATAATTTATTTAATGTACGTGTCTCCCATATTTTTCTTCTCTCCCTCGTCCTGTATCAAACTCCTAACTCTTTACTCGCTCTGCCCTTCCGAAGCACCTTTCGCCCTGCACTCTGTTTCTAAGCACTCTACTGTTTCGGGGACCACATTTGGGATGCCATTCTCTCCCTTGCCTGTACTGTTTCTCAATACCACATGTTATTTCCACCCTGGTTTCGTTGGTAGGAAGTTTGGGATAGTAGCTAAGGGCCTGGGCTATGGGGACAGAACTGCTTAGCTGTAATCCTGACTAGTATTTAACAGCTGTAAAACTTGAGGCAAGTTTTACCTTTTTTGAGCCTCAGTGTTTTCATCTGTATAATAGCAATAACTACAGGACCTACTTCAAGGATGTGGTGAGGATTTGATAAGTTAGTCTATGTAAAATGCTTGGAACAATGTCACCTGATAGTAAACCCTGTAGAGATGTTAGCTGCCATTATTGTCATAACCAAGCACTTCCCGAGAAGCAGTGTGACTTAGCAGCTATGAAAGTTTGTTTTGAACCAGACTTCCCGGATTTGAATTCCAGTATCATCAACTCCTTGCTGTGAGACACTAGACATTTTCATCTCTTTCCGAGCCTCTCTTTTCCTCTTCTGAAGGTATAGATGCTAAGGTGTAGATGCTAATAGTACCTTCCTTATTGCGTATTTCTGCAGATTCAAATGAGGTAATGTAAAGCACAAAGCATGGAGCCTGGCACATGGTTAAAAAGAAAAATGTTACAGAGAAGCAATAAAATTTCAAAAACTAAGTCCTGGCTAGATGGGTTTAATAGAGGATTCCATATAAGAGAAGAGAGAATTTTTGAACTGGAAAGAAGGAAGAAATGTACAGAAAAGAACTTTAAGGGCAGATCAGGACATGGGAAAAAAGTCAAACATATGTATAATGGACTTCTCAATTTGAAGAGAAAGAAGATAAGGTAGACACATATCTGAATATTCATCAAATATCATGTATTTAAATATTCATCACTTAAATATTATATATTTATCCAAAACTGATGAAAAGCCTCAAACCACTTTAGGAAGCTCCAGGAACTTCAAGAAAGGTAGTTACTAAAAAATTCATACCCGGGCAAGATGGTAACACTGTGGAATATCAAAGACTGAGAGGAGCTTCGGCAAACAGCCAGAGAAAAGAGACATATTTCCTCTGAAAAAGCAATGACAAAAAATTCTAATTGAATTTACAACAGAAATTATAGAAGCCAAGATAAAATAATTACATCTTTAGAGTGAATTACCAATCTGGAATTCCGCATTTGGAAAAAATATCATCAGAAATGAAGGGAAAATGAAGTTGTTTTCTGACGAACAAAAACAGAGTATTTGTTACCAGCACAGTCACTAAAAATATGGTAACGGGAACTCTTCAGGTGGAAGGAAGATTATCCCACATAGGAAGGTCAAGATAGAATGAAGATCAACTAATTATAGTAAAATTGGAGAACTTATACTATTCGGATATGAAGATTTATTTTAAAGTTACAGTAATTCAGGCAGTGTAGTTAGGACATAAGAAGAAACAAATAGTCCAATACAAAAAATAGACCAGGAATAGAGTTGAAAGTCCAAAAACAGGCCCACACATATATAATCACCTGATTTATGACAAAAATGCCTGTGATGAGTTGAATTTTGTCCCCCAAAATATATATTGAAGTCCCGACTCCTGGTCCCTCCGAGTGTGACCTGATTTGGGAAGGGGGAAGTACTTAGTTAAGAGGAAGCTTTACAGGAATAGGGTGGGTCCTTAATCCAGTATTACTGGCGCCATAAGAAGAGGGACATTTGTGCACAGACACAGACACGTGGTGGGAGAAAACCACGTGATGAGGGAGGCAGGGACTGAAGTGCTGCAGCTGCAGCCTAAGGAATGTCGAATATTGCCTGCAAACCACCAGCAGCTAGCAAGAGGCAAGGAAGAGCCCCTGCTCCAGGTCTCAGAGGGAACGTGGCTTAACTGACAATTTGATTTTGGACTTCAGGCCTCCAGAACGGTGAAACAATAAATTTCTGTTGTTGCGAGCCACACAGTTACGGTACTTCTCTAGGGCAGCCTGAGGGAACTCACACAATGCCCTGGCAATGAGGCAGAAATGATGATCTTTTAACAAATTGTGCTAAATAAGTTGAATATTCATATTTTTAAATGTTTTAATATTAGTCTAAATAAGATGTACATTTTACCAAAAAGGATAAAAGTATATCTTGACATGAATGAAAATATTTGAGGATCAATCAACACATGAAAAAGTGCTTAATGTCATTAATTTTTAGAAAAATACAAATGAAGCTGCAATGAGATTCCCCTGCATATTCTCCACATTGGCTAAAATGTAAAACAAACTTGACAATACCATGTGTGAGTGAGGTTGAGGGGAGGATGGAACTCTCATGTACCGCTGGTAGATTCGCAACTGATACACCCACAGGGGAAAACAATTAAGTAATGTCGACTAAAGCAGAACAAATCCATATCCACTGATCCACAAATTTCATTCCCAACAGAAATGCAAAATATATGTATAAAAGATATATGTACACACACACACACACACACACACACATATATAAATGTTCATAACAGCATTGCTTCCATCCATCAACAGCAGAGTGGATTAAAACATTGTGGTATATGGCAATAAGTATAAATGAAATACTTTTGCCTGAAGCACCAAGGGTGACTACCAGAAACAGAATGCTTAGAGAGAAAAAAAAGGCAGATACAAAGGAGTGTGCTTGATTCCAAATACAGAAAGCCCAAGAAGAGGCAAAATAATCTGTAATGATAGAAATTAAAATAACGATTATCTAAGAAGAGAGTTAACGACCTGAGGGACACAGAGAGACCTCTGGGATAGTGGCAAGGTTCTACTTGTTGACTTGGATGGTAATTAAATGTGCGTGAATTTTTCTTGTATAAAAATTCATTGAATTGTTCGCTTATGATTTCTATACTTCTCTGTACATGTATATTCAAAGGCAATATTTGTAAAAACAATGCATGTATATATCATCTATTGCTCTGTAACGAATTATCTCAAAAGAACAACTTGAATCACATTTATTATCTCACAGTTTCTATGGGTCAGGAGTGCAGACATGGCTTACCTTTGGTCCTTGGCTCTCTATGGGTCTCTCACAGGCTACAGTCACCTTCGGATTCAACCAGAAAGATCTGCATCCTTGTTCACTCCTGTGGTTGATGGAAGGATACAGTTCCTTACAAACTCTTCACTGGACACTCTCATTGCTCCTGAGCTATTGGCAGGAGACCTCCTTCCGTCCTTTGCCCAGTGGCTCTCCGCATAGCACATCTCACAACATAACAACAGAATGTCCCCACAAGAGACAGTATTAGAAAGGTGGAAGTCACAATCCTTGCAGCCTCATTGTAGAAATGACATCCCATCACGTTTGCCATGTTCTATTAATTAGAAGCAAGTCGTTCAGTCCAGCTCACACACTAAGGGAGACGATTTCACAAGGGCATGACTGCTAGGAGCCAGGAACCATTGGCAGCCATTTTAGAAGTCTACCTACCACAGCATGTTGCCGGTCAAGACACAGAAAAACAACAAAATATATAAAATATTTATACGTTGTTACATTTCCCTTTGCATTTCCTAGTATACAAGATAAGGTCAATTAAACAGAATTCTGCGCTAAATGGTAAAGTTTCTATTCTTGTTTCACTTTGGTTGTGAGTGATTGTAACTTTTAACTGACCACTGGTCTTCTCTCAAAAGAAATTAAATTAAATTACATAGTGGGAAAAAAAAATTTCCCCACAAAAAGGAAGGACAGAATCCTTGGTGTTTATGGATTTTGAAGACACTGTACCCAAGAGCAAATGTTCCTAGTTATCCCACCGCCCACTTGAAAAGCAACTTGCACCGGGGGAGGAAGAGAGTTGCCTGGCCTATGGCATGAAGCCTCATTTATTGGAATGCAAGCATTGCTGTGAAGTGGGGGAGAAGAGAGAGAAAAAGGGAGAGCGGCCGTCAACAACTGCTCTTAATGGAAATGGGTGACAGCCCTCACCCTCTTCCTCATGGTTTTAAGTCACTGATCCCCAGAGAGCACATCTGAGGCTGTAATGGAAAGGCTTGATTTGAGAACGTCTGTGTGTGCAACCCCTCTTCTTGGATGCCCTGGTGAGAGGGTGAGTTTCCACTGTGGGTGGGTTTTCAGTGTGCAGCTTTGAAAAGAACACTAAGTAATTCCATGAGAAGGTTGAATATGGTGCTCTTTGCTGAGTGAAGAGAGTTGTTGTTTTTGAGTAAGACTGAAATCCCACTCAAAGTTTCACGTTATTCACAATCTGCTCATTCCTCCAGAGGCACATAAATGCACCCTTTGGTTTACTTATTTCTTTGTTCTTGTCATCCTGTTTTTTAATAGGAACAGAAATATCAGAATGAAGGAGGATAAAATACCCTCCTGGTATAATACCCTCATGGAAATGAGGGTGACATTTTTAAGGTTGAGGAAAAAATGAGGCAGCGATGTGTCCTCTCACTAGACTAGAGGCGTGTTATCCTGAAGTTTCAGGTGTCAGAGGCTGGAGCCTGCAAAGGCCACTCTTAGAACTTGGAGTCTGCAAATTCTCCCGTTCCAAGGGCAAGTACAGCACCGCGTGAACAGACAGAAACCCAGGGGACCGCACCTTGCAGATACCTGGAATTTTGGGGGGCTCAACACAGCTAGGAAAATAGTAAGAAAGCAAATGATAGCGGGGATCTGTTTAAACTGCAAGTTGCATACCACACACTAGGAGGACAGTGTGGTTTTGTGCTTCCAAGGGTTAGCCGAAAATCAAAATCAACCCTGCAAACTGTTTCAAACTTAGATTTCTACAGCCTCATCCAAATCTACGAAATCAGAATCTCTAAGGATAAGGTGCGAGCGTCTTTATTTTAGGGGAAAAAAATCATTCAGATGAAGAGTTTGGACCAAAAGTTCTTTTACAAGGAGTACAAACACTTGTACAAACACACTACGGTTATATTTACCCATGCAAAGCAAATGGAGACTCTCAGTTATGGTGATAATCTAGGATCAGAGACCTTCCACCCAAGGGCACCAGTAATTGAGACAAAGTAGAAAATTTCAATTGTGCAGATAATTTCCCGAATCCTTCCATTCATTTTATGTACCCGAGGTCCAGAGGAAATAGGGCACTCCTCACTCCCAGACTTTTGTTGGTAATTCCTTCCACAAATATTTCTATGCCACTAAATAACATTTTGTTATGTCAAAAGCTCCCTGCTTTCTATTTTTTATAGAATATATGTTAGTGTTTGAACTATTGATGGGAACAACTAAACCCTTCCTAATTACAACTCCCATGCAATCTTCATCTCCCGGTCTCCCATTTTCCAAGCGACAACCATCTGTCCCTCTCAGTTGTCCTCGTGTGCCAGACCATTGGAAACAGGACCAATCTCAACTTTTCCACTTACTTTCCAGCCTTCAGACTTCAATCTCCAGTTCTTGGAATAATGATAATAGTTCGCTGTATCCAGCTTTGTGTCTGCAGGACTAGGCCGGAGGAGACCCACTCCTTCCCTTTCTCTCTCCAGGGGCTGGGAAGTCACAGATACACTGGGAGCCCTGTTTAGGAGGTCCCCCTTAACACTCACCAGGAGGCCTTCCTCCCAGCCAGCCTAGATCAGAACTACGTTAAAGATCTTATCCCCTCTGGCTTTGCCAAAGTTGATGTATATAAAGGTATGGCGATAAATACGAATAAGGAGAGTAGAGAGTGTGCAGTGTTATTTTATGCACAGCAATTATGAAGTCTTCTCTGATAACATGGTAGTTGAGCGGGTTGCGGAAGAAAAGTGAGTGGGAGAGCCGCGAAAACATCAGCTGGAAGAATGCTCGAAGCGGAGGGAACAGCAAGCGCAAACGTGTGAAGCAGGGGTGTGCTTGGGGCATTTGAAGAATAGTGAGGATGCCTAGGGTGGGGCACGACGGGCAAGAAGAGGAGGAGTAGGAGGGGAGGTAAGAGTAGTGGCTGGGGCCAAATTGTGCAGGGCCGAATAGAACCTTGTAAGGACTTTGGTTTTCATTCTGATGGGATGAGAATCCGCTGCAGGATTTTGAGCAGAGGAGTGACATAATCTGACTGAATTCATTGTAAGAACACTCTGGTCACTGTATGAGAATGTGGAAGCTGTGAGGGTAATTAGGAGCTATTATAGTAACCTAGGCAAGAGGTGACAGAGGCTCAGAGTGGGGTGGCAGTGGAGGAGTTGATGAGAAGGTGTCAAGCTCTAGAGGTCTTTTGAAGAACTCACAGGATTTGCTGACAGTCAATATGGAGAGTGAGAGAGGAGTCAGGGATAACACCATGATTTTTAGCTTGAGAATCAGAAGTTTGAATCTGCAATGTACTGAGATGGGAAGACTAAGAGTAGGTCTATGAGGTAGAAGGAAACCAAGAGTTCCATTTTGGGCATGTTTAGTGTGAGATGTCTATCAATATCCATATCATGTGAACTAGGCAGCTGGATATATAAGTTCAGAATTCAGAAGAGGGGTCTAGGTTAAATACAGGAGTGTGGGGTCTTTAAAGCGCTAGGAGTTAGAGGAGGTCAGCTGGGGAGAGAGTACAGATGGAGAAGAGAAGATGCCCAAGCATTTTTCTATTTCTATACCTAAAATTCTATTTAGTTTTTACTCAAAACCTTCATGGAACCATTGCCAAGTACTTAGCGGTTCCTCCATCCTGTATGACTTGCATTATATTGGCACCACCCAAGTTTGCAACCTTATAAATCCTACTTTCTTACATGTTTAAGTATTCTCCAAATGACTATCTCAAACTTAACACACATGTTCCTGCCTCTTAATTTTTAAAAAGCTTTTTCCACTGTGACCGGCCACCATATTTCTACTTATTAGATACCACCATTCTTCCGAGGCTGAGTTCAAATTCCACGTCCATGAGGGATGGAGTGGTTCCTATTGTCCTACAACCGAATCTGACCTCTTACGCTTTCTTAGTAACCACTGTAATCGTTTGGACCCTTGGCAGATATGGCTGACTAGATCAGGTGGCACTCACCCCAACCATTTTTTGGATTTCCTTTTTGTATTGAGAAGTTGAAAAACTAAAAAAACAAAACAAAACAAAACAAAACAAACCCTTTAACTCCAGACTCCTTCTCAGCTAGGGTTTCTACCTATGATCTAGTTTCCCCAAGTAAATGTTTGGGCGCCCATGAGACTTGGAAAGCAGAGGTGGCCATTGTAAAGCCATTGTGAGGTAAATGCTACATGAAGTGGGTATGTCATCCCTCTGAGGCAGCTGTGTAGAGTGTGTATGAGCTGAGTGAGTGGAAGAGGGCAAAGGCTACAACAGTGAGATTTTCACTAAACAGTTTTGCAGTATATTGGAAAATTCTCTTGGCTGCCTAGCATCCAGTGCTACTTCTTTGTACTTTCTAGAAATTCTACAAGCAATCTAATACTCTTTAATAAACCCTTTCTTCTCAAAGTAGGTTGAGTGGATCCCATTTTCCACAATTAAACATCCTGACTAATAAAATACCTTTCTTATTATAGTGTCCCATCTTTGGGATATTTTGCTGTATAACAAGGTTTACTGTACCTTTATTATTTTTTCTACTAGGTTGTTTAGCTCCTTTAAGACAGGAGGTAACTATGTCGAACTCCCTCTTATGTATAGTACAATACCCAGCTGTGGTATGTGGGGCCCCTGGGTGCCACAGCAAACTTACAGGGCAGTGCAGGTGTTTAAACACAATGACATGCCCCTTTTGGACACTGAGCAACCTACTATTATTAAGTTGTTTGGACCTTTCTACTTAGTAAATGGCTTTTTTTTTCATATCATAAAAAATGATTGAGATGAAAGGGGATCATGAACCAAGAAAGTCTGATAACCTCAGCACTGGGTGCTGAATAGAAATACATGTGTGTCTCATCTCTGCTTAGATGAGACTCCAGGAGTATAGTCCTTCTCCGCTCAGGGATGAAGGGAGATCTGACCCATATGGGGACCAGTCAAAGCAGCTAAGAGTGAAAAACAGGCCTGAATATGGTCTTAAAAGGCAATCACCTCAAGTACAGTTGTTTAATTTTGGTCAAAAATCATAGAAAACGCTCCAGCACCTACAGTAGGCAGAGGAGCCATTGCTTATCTGTGCAGCACTGAAGCTATAATGGTAGTTTGCTGAGTCCCCGTGAGAGCTCCCTCTTTACCTTCAATGCCGCTGCATGGTAACACTTTATTGGTTAAAATGAAACAAATGAGCCTCAAAAGAAGGTCAAATATAGGCAGACAGCCTAGCTGAGGCTACGATGGAGATGAAAGGCTGTATTCTGATTGTTGGCACGCCAGCTCGTAGCTTTTGCCAAGTGATATTTATACAGCTGAGAGGAGTATGTTAGCTTCATGTTCCTTCTGCACAGGAGTCAGAGCTGTTCTCAAGAGAAGGGTCCTAAATGGAATTCATATGTTCTACAATATCCAAATGAGCTTCTCATCCTCAGATCCTTGAGCCCCTAAATACCATGACTTTGGCTAAGCTGGCAGGCTCCTTTCTGGCCACAACTCTGATTAGAATCTAAATTTTAGATTATTATACCCCAGAATCAGATTTGAGCCATGTTGGGGTTTTTCAGCGTGTGAATTCAATTCATTATGGTTACTGAGGTTTAGGGTTCATCTGAAGGAGCTAGAATTAGTGTGAGGAGACATTTTATCGGACAGTTTTCAACTCAGCCAAATTTTCCTGGGAGCTCAGAAATGGTGGTCCAAAACTGGGACCTCATCTACCCAAAGCAGCAATTAGATGGTTGAAAGGCAACCCACAAAGTCATCCCGGCTTTGCCTAATGGAAATGTGTGTCAGCGTTCTTCGGGAAGCGGTAGCCAGGCCTGTGGGCCAAGGAGTATATAGACTGAGAATGTAAGCCATTGACAGGCAATTTCCATTTTATGGAAAAAAATAAAGTTACAAGCAAGTTGTTCTCCCTCTTTCTCTCTTTGGGTTTTTAAAAATATTTTATATAACATCCTTTTAAAACTGAGGTTACTGACTGGGACTAGAGCTGCAGAGAAGAGAGGAGGGTGGGGAACACTGGAAACAGATTTTTAGTCAGGTGGAAAGAAATATGTGTAATCTTATAGTCTCTCTGTCTTCAACTTTTACAGAACAGTGTAGAGTGCAGGATGGCAAAGAACACTACAGAAGGTAAGGGACATGCTGGCTTGTGTTTTCCCGTTGAGAGCCAAATCAAGGGGTGCTGTTCGGGGGATAAAATGTTCTACTTATAAGCATGATTGTCTGTAGGAGAGGAAGAATATTGGTGACTGCTGATAATCTATCAGCTAAGAATGTGACTAGGACAGAATCTCAAAGAGAAGCAAAACCAAGACATGCAGATATTCACTTGGCAATCTTTTTGCTAAGGCAGATATAATATTTGTGTTGGTGATGTTTGCTGCTTCACAAGTGATTTTTTCTTTGCCATGAAACACTGAAAGCAGCCTGACCTAAAATCATACACTAAAAATTGGATATTCCCCCAAGACCTTTGTAAGATCAGAGATGTCACTAACTTAAACAACTTTGCACGAATTTTAATGTAGGGTCTGTCTGCCAGACCTTCATTTTCTCTCCTAGGGGATCACCTATTTGTTGGAGCAGGCTGTTTGAGGGTGGAGAGAATTCTAGATGAGGAATCATCAGACAGGTGGCCCATCTGGCACTGTCATTAATCAGGGTGTGCCCGTGGGCAGCTCAGTTCAACTCTCTAGGGCACAGTTCACTCATCAGTAATGGGACAGGGCAGAATAAAAATGTTTTCTAAGATCTATTATAACTTGAGCAATTGCTGATTTTAGGAATTTAAGAAATCATTCTGTCAGCCTTTGTACCACCGGACTAGCCTATTTTCATCTTTCCTCCTCCTCTTACCATTGTTCCCCAACACAGAGCCACATGTCAGTTTCTGTGTGTTCCTATTTAAAAGCCAAGCCAAACTCTCATAAATAATTCACCTCATTGCCAACTGAACCTGAGAGATGTCTTTGGATTTTTCTACAAGACCCCCGAAACAACAGTCCAATTTTGCAAAGTAATTCAAAGATGTTGACTGAATGAATAAATCAGCTAAATCACTGAAGGAACGGATTATTTGACTGATTTCACTAATCAGTTTAGTGGCTCCCTATGCAGGTATCTTGCATCACAGTGGACGGGTGGGCTCAGGCATGAATCTCTATTGCACTGTTTAGTAGATGCATGGCTTTGTGGAAGCTTTACAATGTCACCTAGTCGCAGTTTCTCCATATGTAAAATGAAGATGATGTTACGTAACTTACAGGGCTGTTTAAATGAAACGATGTGTATCAAGTACCTGGAACAACACCAACTCATTTCCTTTCTCCTGCTTACCTTCCAACAGTCCAAGAATTCCTTTTACAGCACCCCTGACAAGTGGGCGTGGGTGGAATTTCTGGGAAAATTCTCCAGCGTAGGGGAACTCATTACCAGAGAGCCATTCAGACGGCCAGCTGAACCTTAACCCAGTAAAGAGGCAAAGTCCTTCATTTGGATTCAAAATAGTAATTATAAAAATTTCGGGATAAAAAGATGCCCATACTCATTAAAAAAAATAAGATCTCATCTTATTTCAAACATGAAATTTTAGCATTGGTTGTATATGCACCTAAAAAGGATTCCTCTCTTCGCTATTTATGAAAACTGTTGCCACTATGCGTCCAGAAGTAGAGAACTCACTGCCTCCTAATAAAGCTGTTTCACATTTAGACAACTTTATTCAACGTTAGTACTAAAATCTTATTGCTTATTCCTAATTTCCCCTTGATGCCCTAACTCCTCTTTGGAGCACCTTAGAGTGTTTATTCCTTAGCCACATGCAGTCCATCACATACTTGAGGAAGAATCTCATAGCTTTCAAAATCTACTCTTTCCCTCATAAATATCTAACTTTTCCTTAGAAACCATTATAATCGATTCTTCTTCCCTGGGAAAGCGAGGTGTCTATGAGTAAGTGGGAGGCATTTGTGTAAAGGAAAAAAGTGGGTGTTTGTTCAAATCAAGTGGTAAGATCCTGGGAAAAATTTAATATCTTTTACAGTATAGCTCACGTACCTTTAAAGACATTCAGGCTTTAAAAATACGTACAACATTTCAATCCTCCCTTAATTCATTCATTCAAATCTGACAATGAATTTTCATGCATATCTTTAATTTCATGGCACACATGTGTGCAAACACACACATACATTAAATACTAAAAACTGATGGATCTTTTGCAGGGGACAAATCTCTTGAACTCTTTCAGACCAAAATATTACCCACAACTAAATGTCCACTGTAATAATTTCTCTTGCAATTGATTTTAAGTGGCACTCAAAGGTGAGTTATAAAGAAGAGAAAAACAGCATCTCTTAGCAAAGCATTGTCAAGTTAGAGTGCCCAGTTCCACAACCCTGTGAGTGCTGCAGGGTTGTGGAAAGCTTTCAGAAGACATGTAGCTTAAAACCTAAAGTCCAAATGCGTTACCTTAACATATGGTAAGTGAGAATGGCATGATCAGTGAGGGGAGATGCAACAGTGGTTCTGGGTACCCGCTCAGCAGAAAACGTGGAATGTGGATAGGTACAATCTTCCTGTCAAGTCAGGAGGCCTCTGTGGCTCTAGACCTTGCTCGCTGCCTGGTGATTTGTCCAGAGACCGAGCAGCACATTTCCTTAGGCTTCAGATTCCCCAGACACCCTTGGTAAACACCCCTGAGGGTGTGAGGAGCAGCGATGCCCCCGGTCTAAGCAGGGAGCCCAGTGTCCCTCAGTGTTCCCACCACTTCAGCTCACTGCTCCCCATCCCCAACACATGCTCTTCGCCTCTGCAGAAACGCCTCCCTTGCAGTTTTTATTCTGTGTCTCTACCATTTTGCTTTTTTCCCAAAATACAGATTTAAATATAGAATAGACATTCCACTTCAAGGAAATATTTAAAAAATAATAATTTACTATAACCTGCATCTTGGAATCCATAGCCCACGAGGCTGACACTGTTGCATCCGATTTTCTTCCTTTCCCCTTAATATCCATCAGAGGATCTGACTAGATGGCTTTTTTGGAGAACAGAAGCAAGTGTATATCAGCTAAGAAAAACCACCTAAGATCACAAACGGTAATCAAGAAATATAATCTTTTTTCTCTCCCTTTTTTCCTCCCATCCATAGACTACAATGAACTTTCGACGTCTTCTGCTGCACACAGTGTTCTAAACCTCAGCCAAAAGAAAAATTATACTTTTTTAGTCCTGAAAATAATGATTTAGAATAGCCAACATTAATTCAACAAATATATATTGAGCATCTCTTATGCACCAAGCATAAGAGTGCTAAGGATACAGCAATAAACAGAACAGAGAACAGTCTGTATATTGGGTAGTAAGTACTGAGGAGGGAAGGGAAGGAAGAGGTGAAGTGCCAGTGGAGAGAGCTGCACCTCCCTCGGATGGAATGCCGTGAACCAGGAGTGTAGCGGTGAGCACATTCACAAGCCTACAAACCAGAACACAGGAATGCCGCATCGGGGGCAACAGGCAAAAGGGTAAGAGATGAGGTTAGCTCTCCAAGGGTCTGCTTTGAAGGTAGTTTGGATTTATCCTATGTGCAAAGGAAAACCACTAAGAAGGGAATGGCATTAGATTTGTTTTTTTAGAGAAATCACTCTGGGGAAGGACAAGAAAATGCACAGGGTACCTGAATATGTACAAGACCTTTAGGCCTTTAAGAATGTTTACACAGATCCTAAAGTAAAACAATTTCAGAGTTATTGTTTTGTTTTGTTTTTGGTTAAGCGTACTATAGGTTAATTCAGATAGTTCCCCCTAGCAAACTGACCCACATGGACACTTATGGAGTTGCATTTGCCTAATTGTACTTGTCTGTTATCTGTTTTCACTGTCACTGGGCCAAACGGAAATGAAGATTTTCTTACATTTGTCTGTACCCTAAGTAAAATAATATGAAAGACAAAAAACATTTTGCACATCCAGTCTATCAGAATGCTTCTTTGATTATGGAAGCTATTAAATATAACTCATTTACTTCATTGCCTAAATTCATTTCAAGGATTTTATATTTAGAAAAGGTTTATATTATTAATAAAAACAAAAATAAAGGGAAATTCAAGCTCTCAGTATCACATATATATTTGAGGTATAGAAAAATCATTAAGAAGCCTTTGTATTAGAATAACTGGCTTGGAAAACACCAGGTAAATGTGTAGAACAACATTTCAAGGAAATGAAAAAAAAAACAACTTCACCTATCCTGTAAATTACTGAAATATTTTAAATATGTCAGAAATTTTGTTAAAAATAGTAATAAACTTTCAGTGATTGTTCCAGAGAGTAGATGTAAACAAATAAGCCAAGCTGTTTAGATGCAGGCGGCCTTCCAAAGCCCCTGAATTAATGGTGTTCTCACAAATGAAGCTCCCAGACTGCAAAGGCCCCATGGTACTAGGCTCCGCGCTCCGTGGGGCCCACCACCCAGCAGTGGTAGCATTCAGATAATTGTAAGAAAGTTGCTACCCTGGAAAGATACATCACGTATCTTTTCTCTTTTATTGGTTAGCACCAAAACCAGCTTGTTCTCCCAAATATTTATCCCAAACCCTTTGAAATAAGATTCCCAACCCCTTACCAAAGTAGAAGTGCCTGTAAAATCCTCAGTCACCTCACAGACTGTTTTCACAGATTTCCAGTAAAAAACTAAAGCCAAAAGCAAAAAAGAAAAAAACCAAAACACTTATGACAAAACACCCAGCAGCACTGCACCATTGTTTCTTCTCTGGTAAACTGCTTATTTGCATTTATTTCTACACCACTGGCCTGAAATGAATTCCAAGCCAATAAGGTACCTCCATGGTGGCATCATTTCTGCTTCGACAAGAGCTCCGAGACCGCTCGGGGCCTAACTGGGAATGGAAGAGGAAGGAGGGACTCCAGGCGGCCGGGTCTTGATTCTGCCTGTCACTGTGGACCATGACGTGCCATCACATCTGCTGCCTCCTGCCTCTGCCATCCTCTGCTCACACAAGACAGCTTTCAGGAGATGTGGAGCTGGAGAAGCAGGAGAGTAAACATTCTCTTATTCTTATTCCACCTACCTCACATGAATTTAAATCTCCTAAAAAGAATATATCGATCATTCAGACACAGAACTGAAGAACCACAGAGGGTTTGCTGGGTAAATTACAAATGCAATCAAGATTATAGGAAGAAAGAAATTAAGTGCTTTTGAAGCACTTTTTCAAAAATCAACTAAAAATATCAATATTAGCTGAAAGCTTTTGCATGCTAATCGTTTGCCCAACACATACATGTTACATGCTTTATTTATAGTTTCTCACTAAATGCTCAATACTGCTTTGGGAGAAGACATGTATAGTCTGAGAGGTGGAGTACTTACCCAGGAACATAAAGTTTTTACATGTAAAATTAGCATTCAAATGTGATCTTTCAGTGCTCAATATAATATATGGCCTCCTGACTCTTATGCTAATATTATAGATCTTCTTGGACAAATATTGTTAATACTTTGTAAATGATTCATGTCACTATATGTTTCTGAAAGTGATACAACTGTTTTCATTTTAAAATGAATGTAATCTGGAACTTTCACCACTTTGGACTATTCTATTCAATTATTTAAAATTTGTATGGCTCTACCATAAAATTCACATGTACTAGCCAAAGCCCAGAAAGAAAAATAAATGGATTCCATTAACACAGTCCAAAATTAGTATTATCTTGTTTTTCTTTAAATTGTGTTCCATTGGTTCTAACAGCCAAATAAAATTCAGTTGCCCAAATACACAGAATTCAGTTCAAAACATTTTAACAGGAAGTAAAGTAGACAGGGTTCCTGCTCCATAGAAGTTTAAAATCTAAACTATGGGCCCATAACAGTGCAAGGACCATAACCACACACCCCACAAGAAGAAAGTGCAAGGAGTGATAGATATACCAGCAAGCACACAAATGATCACTACACTCCACATCTTCTCTGAGCTTTTCACTATCAGGGGCATTGTGGGAAAAAAAAATTATCACTGAAAATGGGGAGGATCTAAAAAGAAATGAAAGCGAGGAAAGGACTTTTCCCAGTGGAGAGACTGTGGATGAAGCCTGGGAATGGTTCAGATGAAAGAGTGGGGCCTGTTTGGTGGAAAAAGATGAATCAAATGCCGAGGAGATAGGTTTGGGCTGAGTAAAGAGAGTATGAAGGAAGGAAAGAGATTCATTACAGACCCCAGGGAGCAGATAAAGAGCCCATCAAAGGGCCTGAGCAGCCTGGCCTACATAGAGGGAACACAAATGAAAGCACAACAGATTTCAAAAGGGTAAGATAACCTGGTGCAGGTGGCGAAGGCAGTGGCCTCACTCCATCACCCTAATCGCAGGGTCTGAGGTGGAAGAAAGTGGGCCACAGAGAAGGACGTGGCTGTGGTCAAGGCTGGAAGCTGGCTACTCACAAAGTCAATCCCGTTATCCACACAGGGACACTTCTTCGAGAAAAAGGAAGATTTCAGATCTATGCTAAGACCCCTTTCCCATCCACTGTGCAGGTTTTCAGGCAGTAACTCCTAGCATGGGGGGGGGGCAGAGTAGGGAGGTGCATGGCAATGTGGTTAGGGAGGAAGGAAGTCCAGATTATCAAGAGGATGAGGTTTCATGGCAGAGAGTGGCATAAAATATACTTACAACTATATTTTAATCTCCTCATTATGTTCCTTGGTAATATTCTATGTCCATTCTGATCAATGAAAAATATTGAAACTTCATCTCCAAAACATCGCTATTAATAAACTCTAGTTCTGTCCTGGCTGGTGTGGCTCAGTGGATTGAGTGCCAGCCTGAGAACCAAAGGGTCGCTGGTTCTATTCCCAGTCAGGGCACGTGCCTGGGTTGTGGGCCAGGTCCCCAGTTGGGGGGCACATGAGAGGCAACCACACATTGATGTTTCTCTCCCACTCTCCCTCCCTTCCCCTCTATAAAAATAAATAAATAAAATTGAAAAAATAAACTCTAGTTCTTCTTCATAAAAGCTCATCAGATCAGTCTGCACCACATTTACATTTGTTTTCATATTACTTAGTAGAGAGTTTTAATACCATGAGCAGTGGTTAGGAGGTAGTGAGGATGTGGGGCTAGGGCTAGACACACCAACCTCAGTTCGAATTCCAGCTCTGCAGCTCACTAGTTGGGATATTGGAAGGTACGTAATATCTGTAAGTCCCAATTTCCTCAACTGCTAAAGGGGATAATGACAATACCTCTCTATATGGTTGTTTTAAGGATTAAATAAAACAAGGCACGTAGAACACTTAATAGTGCTGGCAAACAGCAAATGCTCAAAGAATGTTTAAGATGGTAGTTATTTTTCTATATGCTTTCTCTCCAGATAAACTGCAAGCTCCTTAAGAGTAAGTTCAAACTCGATGCTACATCACATACGCCAGCAAAATACTAAGCCCTGTTTTCCACAAACTGCGTGGCTGAGAAGTAAAAACCATTATGACTGTGACCTATAACTGAGTTTGTGTGTCCCAACAATAACCAGGTAGAAAATGAATGATTCTGTCCATCTGTCATACAGCAACAAACACACAGTTACATTTTTGACTGAATGGATTATTGGTTCCTGAAAGAACAGATTTCAAAACCACTGTTAAGTCAGTAAGTTTATAGGAACTGGGTCTCTGATGAGGCTTGCTGAGGTGTGATGATGTTTGACATTTAGTTTTTCATCTCTGATGATTTTTCCTTCCTCTTATACTTCATTGTAGCAATGGTCTATTTTAGATAGCTTTTCATCTTGACTGCATGACCTGCTAATAGATGCAAGCATTTTCATCTCAACCAACTCAATTGTTAATGACAGTGTCCTGTTTTGAATATACACCGTTGGAATCTCACTCTTGGCGCCTAATGAATCATTCTCTGTGGCCTGCCTAGAACTCTATTAAATCTTTGTGAGCCTGACCACAATGGTTTGGTTCAGTATCCCTCCACCATCGAATACATTAAAACCAAAACAAAACGCTGTCATACATGGAAGAGTTCATAAAATCCAGCCTGTGAAAGACAGTCAGAAATCTGTCCAAGTCACGTCCTGGACTTTTTGTTTTTACAGACTTTCCCAGAATATTGGCTCAATGTTACTGGAGAAACTGTACATAAAATTTAAAAAGAGAGTGGTAAGTTAGTCTATGGGAGATGAGAACCTATAATGCATCCTACACCTCTGTGAAACACCAAGTTTGCTGAATCTGCTATTGTCAGCTAGGATCACATGGCTGATAAAAATCAGAGTTCCAAAGTATGCGTGTTCAGCCCTTTGGGGTTATTGCCAAATAGGCCTATAGAGGTACTTGCTTTTTGTATGAACTGCAAATGCAGGGGCGCCAAAACGCAGTCATTTGCAAGCACATATTCTTTTTCCTTGTAGGCCATGCATTGCTATTTTTTTATTATTAAAATGAAGGAATTTTAAATTCTATGCACGAATAGTTATTCTCATTTGCCTGCTTTTACTTAGAGAAGTATCATTTCATAGTTTTATTCGGTGTTATAAATATATTTTGAAGTAAGATCATATAGCCTTAGAACCAAAAAAGTTTCTAAATAAAGGAAATTGATGCTCAGAGAATTTAAAATGATCTGCTCAAAACTTCACAGCCAGTGAGAGGAAGACCTGGGTTTGGGATCCCGTTCTCCCACTTCAAAATGCAGTGTCCATACCCTGCCAAGCCGCCAACTTCAAAGAGCAGAAGTATAATGTCCCCATAGGTTCTGGACTCTCAAGCACCCCAAACATGTATAAATCCCCTTGCCCTTCTTTCAATCATTTTTTACCTTTATTCTGATCACCTCATGTTCTAATGTAATCCGATGGAATTCAAGCAGTTTAAGCACATTTCGTCAATATAGCTACAACATGAGTTTGTATACAATTACAGTTAAAACTGCAGATGTCCCAAAGGCAAAAAATATTGATATTATGTCATGAGCCCTCACCCCCAACTTCATAAATACCATTCTCAAAACAGGCCTAAGCCAGAAGCAAGAGCTGAATAAGATGAGTAAAAGAAACCCTTACAGGGGGATGGGGTAGAGAACGCTATGGGAGAGCAAAAGAGGTCTTAGAGTCAGAAAGCTTCACACACCAGACCCTGAACTAAAGGGATGAGTAAGAGTTTGCCAGCACAAGGACTGGGTGGGGAAAATACCCCTCCCACAATAACCAGAATTGACTTTTATTCTAACGCTAACTAGCTATCAGCCCTTGGGCAAATTAGATAATCCCCTGAGTTTCAGTATTTATCTAAAAATGGAGATGTCGATTGTAACTACCCAAAAAGTTTTGTGAGGATTAATAAACACATAGATGTACTATTGTTATGAAACCATCAGTCACATAGTAGATATTCCTCAAATTTTAGCTCTAAGGCTGCTGTTGATGACAGATCAGTGTGTTGAAAGAATCAAAGGCAAAAGAGCATGGTATGTTTCTGAACGTTCCAGGAAAAGCAAACACTTCTGATGCGTGGGAGCAAAGAGGGTGAAGGTAACTGAACTGAACTGCACTCACTGGTCCCAGCTGCGGCGTGGGCAAGAAATTGCACACCACTCGAACTAATACAGCAGATACTCACGGAAGCCTCTTTTCCCTTCCAAGGGCTAATGGAGGTTCCGGGCACCCTCCATTAGAAGGTATGTATTAGGGTTGCCAACCTTAGAAAAGAAAAAGAGAAGTAAAATAAAAGCTTGCAGTGTGATGGGGTAGAGAATGCGATGGGAGAACAAAGGAGGTCCTAGATTGGAGTCAGAAAGTTCAGAGAAAGGTAAAGTGGAGCCCAGGGAGCAAGTAGGAGGCACTGGGCAAAAGCTGACAGATCTGGCTTGTTCCGAGAGTTCCAGGACCACTGGCCCCCAGAACCCCTTTGATGGCCGCCATTTAAGTAATCTGAAGTTGGTGGGCTCAGAAAGCTAACTGCAGGCATTAGTGTGCAGATGGCCCTACTCGATCGAATGGCCTTCACCTCAGTCCGCTGGGGGAGTGAAACTTCCAATCCCACCTGTGTCTCAGGCAGGGGGTGGGGCCACCCATGAGAGGGAGCTTTGGTCCGTTTGGGGCTTGAAGTCCTGGAATGCCAACAAATGGATTGTTAAATGGAACCGATAATGTTATATTTACCTGTGGCACAGGTGTATCAGTTTATGAACAAGAATTGGTTTCGTTTCTAATGCAGAGAGAAGTAGGTAGTTTACAAATAGGAGAAATGACATTTTCTAGGTGTTACAGAGAACCTCAGACCAAATTCAACCTAGAAGGCAAATATTTTATCGTCAAAGATCTCAGAGATATGGAGATTGTCCTTTGGCAGAGAGAGTGACCAGTCCAAATTACTTAAATAAGCATCTTCATATATAGATTGCATGCCCTGAATGTCATGATCTTCTTAAAATCTATGTGAGGAAACGAAATCCTCAATGTGATGGAATTTGAAGGTGGATCCTATAGGAAGTGATTAGGTCATGAAGGTGGAGCCCTCATGAATGGGATTAGTTCTCTTCTAAAGGACCCCAGAGAGCTCTCTAGCCCTCTTTGTGCCACGTGAGTATACAGTGAGATGAGGGGCATCTAAGAAGCAGGAAGAGGGCTCTCATCAAACACCTGCTGGGTGCCTTCATCTTGGACTTCCCAGCCTCCAGAACTCTGAGAAATCAATGTTTGTTGTTTAAACCACTCAGTCTGTGGTATATTTGTTAAAGTAATCCAAACAGACTAAGACACTATCTGTTAGAAACACTCAAACAAAATGCGACTGAGTGCTTTTGCATCTTTGTGAAACCTGTGCCTGGAAGACACCTGAGCCACTCAGGAATCTGTAGCCAGCGGGCTAGGCACATCTACTGAGAGTTCACTTCTGCTCTCGGGTAAACGGGGAATTTAGAAGCAACTTTCCCTCTTCTGCTTCCTTCCGGTCCTCATCCTTCCCACATCTCTTCTAAGGTTGGCTGAACTTCCCATCCTGCTTTATATTAACCTTAAACAGACTCCTCTGTTTGCCCTCAGAAAAATTTCCTAATTGCTGGCCTGCAGGTATTGTATTGAGCCACTTCCATTTAATGCACAGGCTGTGTTCACATAGTGATCCAATGCATTGCTAATGACTCCACGGTGCCATAAAATGACAGGCATTTGGTTCCCAAAAGCAAGTACTGCAAACCAAGAACCTTAACATAGAGGTGGATATAAAATTACAATAGCCAAGTGGCAAGTCCTTGGTGCATTTAATCACAAGAGGATAACATGAGCTTTTGGTGATGCCCTAATTGTTTTTAAATTTTTATTTATGGTCGTATTAAGCAGTTTCCTGAGAGCTGAAGCCATTTACATTATGGTGATTCTTTTTTTTTCTGAAGGCTTTTAACTGTAAGGAAATTGGGAATTAGTTCCTTTTCTTAGGAGACATAGGTGTCTGAGTATTTCTTAAGAGACAGTGTTCTTTCAAACTTGCTGAGTGAATGAGTTCCCAGAGGTCCACAGCCTTTAATGTTGCTTCAGAATCTCCCGAAGAATTTAAAAAGCTCAGACTGCTGGGCCCCATACCCAGCATTCTAATTCAATAGTTCCGGTGATGCCATGCTGTTGGTTGGAAAGCAGACTTTGAGAACCACTAGTATAGAATACACTTCGATCTAAAGGTACTAGGTCCAAATGTCATATGATTTCACTCATATGTGAAATCTAATGAACGAACTGAAGTAACAAGCAAAATAAAGACATAATGTTAGAGAGTAGGATGACAACTTAAGGGAAGGGGGGAGATTAAGGGGTGGAGGGATTGAGCAAAAAGGAAAAAAACTAATGGACATGGACAACAGTGTCGCGATTGTGGGGGTGTGAGGGCGATATAAGGGGACTAAATGGTAATGGAAAAATACAATTTAAAATGTTAAATAAAATAAGTAAACAAGTAAATAAATAAAGGCACCAGGTCATTTGTCATTGTTGGATAGGGTTTAAAACAATGTGGGCCCTCCAGGAAGCACCCGAGTGCTTTTATCCCAGTAAGAAGGGAGCATCCTGTCCTTACATTATGCCCTTTCAGTTGTCTACAGATTAGATAATGCTTAAGTTGAAAAAGCATTGAGTGTTTGTTTCCAGTTCTTACCAAGGAGTAAGATTTAATACATATGTAAGGCTGGGCCAAGTAATTTCATGATGATGCAAATCCAGCAACATTTTCCCTGGATCACTGAGGAAAATTAGAAAATAATTACATTTAATTTTCAAGCAAGTCCAGGAATGTTTTTCTCCAATAAGCCTACACCTCTGCATCTTTCATGTTAGAATGAGGAAGGAATCACCATCTATAACTTCAGCAATGAAGTTTCAGTAAAGAGGGTTTTCTTTATGCCTGTGCTCTTACATCTCCTGATTTGATCTCAGCCTATTGCTCTTCGTGTAGATTATGATTCTTGCCAAAAGAATTTTTATTATATACAAATTTTCCAATATATCACACCTTAAGATATTCTCTCAGGATAATTTCCTTTATAGTTGTTAATTCTCAATAATTGATTTAAGTTAATTTCTCACATTGTTTGTACTGAAATTCATTATTTTCTAACCTTTTATTTATAAATAATTTCAAAAATACACAAAAGTTGAAAGAATGGTATGAAGAACTCCCATATAACCTACACGCAGGTTAGCCAATTGGCTAACCATATGAGAGTTAGCACATTCTCTCTCATATATTTATATGTATTATATATATATATACACACATACATATATGTATGTAAAAGATGTCTAATAGTACATAATTACTCCATATAGTAGACATATATTTTCTGAACCACCCAGAAGTAAATAGCAGACACAATGCTTCATTAACCCTCAAAATTTTAGTGTGTGTTTCCTAAAAATAAGGGCACTCTCCTACACGGACACAGAACCTCTGCATTAGAAAATTAACGTGGATAAAGCACAACCATCAAATTCTCAGGTTCCATTCAAATGTCACTCATTGTTCCAATAAGATATAAATTGAGGAGGCAATCAGGGATTACTTGTGTTTAGTTGCCATGTCCCTTTAGTTCCTTCAACTTGGAACAGTTCTTCAGTCTTTCTTTGTGTTCATTGTCCTTCTTCTTTTTTTAAGAGTACGGAACTGTTATTTCATGGCACGCACTTCATCTGGGGTTTGTCTGATTCTTCCTCATGGTGAGATTCAGAGCGTACATTATGGTAGGAAGCACAGCAGTGATGCAGTGTTGTTCTGGGACGGCTGTATGAGGAAGCGCTGAATGTCAATTTGTCCCACAGTAGGTGCTCTTAACTTTCACCACCTGGTTACGATGATGTCTGCAACTGTACTACTTATAATAAGTTATTAACAAGTATTTTGATAGGATAAACATTGACAACATAAGTATTCTGATCTTCATCAAACTCTCATGAACTAGTCAACATCAGTGATTCCCTTTTGCTTTAATTGATTGCTGTAATTGTACTTGTAAAGTGGTAATTTCCTAATTCCATTATTCTTTCTACTTCAAGATAGAGCTTTCCCTTTACTGCTTTTCTTTATTTAACACCTATCTATGTATAGAGTTACTAATAGATAGATCATCTTCTATTTTATTAAGTGAGTTATAATCCAGCTTTTCATTTTGATGCTTAAATTGTCCCAGACTTGGCAAATGGGAGATCATTCAAGGTGATTTATGTGTCATCATTTGAACATTTTCTTACTATCTGGCTCAATAAGATACTCTACAATCATCTTGAATTTTCTTTGCCCCAGCCCTGGAACCAGCCATTTCACTAAGGAGTCCTGGTTCCTTTTAGTGAACCAAGATCTGGATGCCAGATATCTTCATAGATATACACTGATGTTATGGACTGACTATCAGTGCCCCTAAATTCATGTGTTAAAGTTCTAACTCCCAGTGTGGCTGTATTTGGAGACAGGGCCTATAAAAAGGTAATTATTAAATGAATTCATAAGGTTGGGGCCCTGATCCAATTCGCTTAGGGTCCTTATAAGAAGAAACATCGGAGAGCACTCTCTTTTTCCATATGCATGTACCGGGGAAAGGCCACATGAAGACATATTGAGAAGACAGCTGTCTGCAAGCCAGGAAGAGAGCTCTCACCACATCCAACCGCACTGGCACCATGATCTCAGACTTCCAACCCCCAGAACTGAGAAAACGAATTTCTGTTTTTTAGGACACTCAGTCTGTGGTATTTTGTTATGGCAGGCCAAATGAATGAATGCAATTGGAATCTTATCTATATCCATATCTATATCTATACTTATATCTATATCTACAGGGTCTGGCAGAAGTGAGGCCTGTCTGAGTGTAGTGGGCAGGGTAATAATACGAGTGTAGTAATTTATAGTTTTAACTTGAACATTCACCTAAAATGTCATATGGCTTGAGTGTGATATTGTTATGTGACAGAATTACATGCTTATGACTTTGTAATAAAAGAGTTTGTAATAAACAAGGGGTGTTATTTGTGCCAGACCCTGTATATCTATCTACTTTTATCTGTATCAAAGAAAACAACTCATGCGTTTCCACCAATACCGCAAATTCCAACCCAGCATTTATTCTGACAATCTCTATTTTTATATCTGTATCATTAATCTCTAACAGCGAGAAGTCTGGCTCCCATTATCCTCCATATGCAGTATTTAATTATTTGTTCAATCCCTGTGTGTACACAACCCACCGACCACGTGGGGTGCATCCTCAGTCCTGGCTCCTCTAACCATAAGTAGGTGGTTTAACTCCTTGTACCCAGTCTAGCCAACCATGTCAGCTGACTCCTCAGTCACAGAAGGATCCTTTATTAAATATTTAAAATTTTAAATTAAAACAATTTGACTAGTGTTACATTTTAATTTCATTTCAATTTTTCTAATCCCCCAACTTAATATAATACACACATTTTAGTAGTCATGCTTTTTGTCCAATGGTGAGATGATTCATCATTATATTTTTCATTGTGAGGAATTATACTAGCAAGATCAGTCTGAGGAAATGTCAGTGAAGATGGAAAATGCTTGTACATTGGAAAGATGCTTAATCTCCTGTAAAATATCTACATTTAATAGTCAGTCACTGAACACTGATTTTTAAAATCAGGTAAAAACAAAAAATGAGAAGCTTAAAGTATAAAAATAGAAGAGTATTCATCATTAAAAGAAACAGCAAATGGTGAAAGAAATAGTGAATCACGTGATGAGAAAATAACAATGCCTTCTTTCAAGGCAGTTACCAAAACTCTCTTCCCATGCACAGAAAAATTACGCCTTCTTGTGAACAGTGGAGCAATTGTGAATTCTGATAAAATCTCACTCTGAGCAAATGGCATATTAGGTCAACAGGACCACAGAAAACCCGTTTCACCCAAAACAATGATATATTTAGTCTATTCTATGTACCTGAGGGTATATTGTTAATAAGTTAGTGTGAATTTAAACCCCATGTGCTTGGACAAGTTGCACTCGTCCTAATGGTCATTTTGTCCATCTCCACAATTTTCTATGCTCTATATATAAGTGAACATGTAAATGCCATCATACAGACTGTTGTCTTTAGGGTTGATCCCATGATCTAAAACGCATAATATAAATATACATGTTATAATTAAGCTTGACATTCTAACCAAACTTCAGTTTCTTTTTAAATGTTTGTCCCCTTAAGAATCAACTCACTTAATCTACTTTCTACAAATATATATATATATATACATTTTTTAAAAATCCTTCATCTCGGAGAGCGAAGATAGCTTCAAAAGCATAAGATTGGAAGATGTGTGTGTATGACAATCTAATTTATGTAATTAAAATTTGTGGGTTATATAGAATATAAGGTCCAGCACATGAATCTGAACAATGGCCAGCCCATAAGTACAGAGTCTACTTGGGAAATTAGAAATAGATACAAAGTAGAAAATGAGCTATATGATGAAGTACAAGCAGGTAGTGAACTGAAGTCGCATAGGTGTTGCAAGAAGTATGACGTGGATGGGTAATTCCTTGGGGTCAGGGGCTTGGGTTGCAAACTCGTTGGGATGTGAGGATTTAGTCTTGAGAGGAGAGAGGGGTGCAGAGGCAAAAGCAGAGCTATAGAAACAAGAATGTGATACCGTCTGCACAAAGATTTTTCTTAGGGAATCTGGGGAAAAAGAATCAAGAGCAAAAAGTTCATTAAACTGAAAACCCATTTCACTGATTTTTAGAAGCATGCTTTTACATATGATTATATTAATCGAATAGTCACACAGAAAAGCATATTGGAAACTATGAAGTCCTACAGTAAGTAGTTTCCAGCCTTTTGATAACCAGGAATCTATTTTATTATCTCTTTTGTCAATTCCTACAATGCTATGGTTGATTCTAATTTCCCATCTACATGAAAAGTAATATTATCATTTAAAAGTGAATTTTTTAAAATTCTGTAAAAGCAGAGAAGTGTGAATTGTCTCTAAACAACAGAGTGAGTACTAACAGCTTTGCAGACTTTGCTCATTTAATACTAACAACTTTATGACACACTATTATCAGTCTCACTTTCTAGAATCTAAGCCTTATGAAGATTAAGTAATTTGCCTAAAATCACAAAGACAGCAAAAAACAGAACATAGGTTTAACCCCAGGTCTGGACTTCTCCAAAGTCTTTGTTCTGTCCTCTTAGCTAAGTGGTCCCTGAGGGTTGTCACTGAACAATTTCTGCATTCCCTAACTTAACCCCAAGGCAGAGTCTGATGATTTTTATTTGAGGTCTCTTACAATGCCTGGCTTTTAGAAAGGCATGATAAGAAGGAAAAAAAAAAGGCATTTGTTTTCTAAAATCAATAAGGTACCACAAATATACTAACTTTATCAAAGTGAACCTATGGAAATCTCCTCTTTTTATTACAAGACCGTTGCAAACATACTGAATCAGAGAACCTTCACATTGCATCATTTTATTGCTCATTTCTTATCAATCCTGTCCCTTGCAGGCAATGTTTCCAGCAGCAATAGTCTCCCTAACCACCCGGAATGCTTCTGTTCATCTGCAAAGCCTAAAGGGCAATATTGGGCATCCTTATGAAGATGGCACTTCTCTGGAGGTTTCGAATGGTCACTAGTGAGGAGCAAGGGGGCCAGGGCTGGGTCCCGCGGAGCCACAGGAAGAGTGACACTCCTGCCTGCCCTTTACTTACTCTAAGGCAGCTGTGTAACCCTGGCTGTCACGGAAACGTTAGCAAAAGTCAGGGTTGAGAGAAGGGATGACACTCAAGCTGTGTGGAAAGGAAAGCGAGCCATTTACAGGATTTGCAGAATTGTTTGGCCAGAGGAATGCCAATTGAGAAATAAACGGTGCCCGCATGTATTTAACTGAATGCAGGGAATTTAATCCTGAGACATCTTGAGCTGGGGCTCACTCCCCTGTTTCCTGTCGGATTTGGCAGTGGCCTGTCCTAGTATTGAAGGTGCCCTGGGGAGGGCGGTGCTTCAGGGAGAGGGAGCTCTCTGCCCTCCCTTCCTGAAGTTGCCATTAGCGAGAGGCCAGGCCCACAGTTCCACGGGCCAGTCACTGACGCATCCTCTGAAGCAGGCTTTTCACTTTTTTTTCCTCTTCTTTTTTCCTTTTGTTTTTAGCATTTGCTGTAGATATGCAATACTGTGTAGTGGTTTTAACACCTTTTATGCATTAAATCCTTCTTCTGTATTGTTGGACATCTTTAACCACATGAATTTATTATTTTAAAAAAGTCACTCCATGGCCCAGAAATTTTAATTTAATTGGTCTGGAATGAAGCCTGAGCACTAGTATTTTTAAGCTCCCTAGTTGGTCCCAACATGCACCCTAATGTGATTCTCAACCTGGGACCCCCAGGGGTCCGTGGAAACTATTCTGAATATTTCAGAACCTAATGAGAGTCACATGTTTTACCCATGATAAACTTCCTCGGGGCTAATGGTTAGTCTCTTTGCTCTTGGCTGAACTAAATGACACCTTGTGGTAACAGCTTATGATTTTCTAATGAGAAACTGATGACCAATTGTAAAATAAAATGAAAATGAAAATGATGAGTTTATAAATGTAGTTTTTAAAACAAATAAAATCAAAGCCTAGTCAATCATGGGGGAAATAAAAAGATATTTTCAGGTGAAAGGGTTGGGATGCAATCTTATAAGATTATATTTTAAATTGGTACAAAATTATCTTTGAAACACACAACGAATACGTGCAAGTGAGGCACACTGGAAAGGCACTGGGGGGCAGAGTAAGTCAGCTCGGGAGTTCGATATTTGTCCTAGACAACGTACAGTCAGATATGCAAAGGATGAAGTGGGTGATCTTTGTCTCTGAGATCACATGCATCCTCTTGCTGTAAGCAGTAGCGCAGCCTCTCCCCATCACCCCATCTTGCTTCTGTCAATTCCATTAGGACCAGACCCTTCAAGACCTGTCTGAGAAAAATCACAGAGGGAAGTACTAGAGATTATTTCTATTGTCTACCAAGTTGGTCTCTTGCTATCATCCGGAAATGTTTAACATAAGTGAATCTTTAATTAACTTCAAAAAGTGCCTGTGCTTGGTCTAAGGTATGTAAACATGGCAGGACAAAAGTCACTAATGTTTGGCAAAGGGAATTTTCAAAACATCAATTAGAAAGAGTTGGTATGCCCGATGAACACCCACCTTGACAGTAAGAAAGAAATTAGTGCTAATTATGAGTATCCCTCTTACTTCACCAAGCATTCGTTCATGATTATACACTCGGGAGGTGAACACAGCAAACTTTTTTTTGCTATATTTTGTTTATTCATAAATTCAATAAATGTTTAAAGGAAATATACCATGTGTCATATACTGCTCCAGGCACTGGAAATACAGAAGTGAGCAAAATAAATAAAACTTCTTACTTCCTTGTAGCTTAGGTCCTAAAGGGACTGTAGAATTTGAAAGTCACTTGTCATCAAGAAGTTGTCTGTAGCAAAGCAGCTGTCACATGAAACTCTGTGTTAAAATATTTGTAGTTCAGACTTCAAAAAAAAAAATGCCTCCTTTGGAAACAGAAAACTAAGGTGTTCCTCTCAACTCTTCACACAAATATTTTTAATTCAGAGCTTCTGATTATGTGAATTAAATCAAAACCTACCTAAAAGAGGAAAACATAATTTTCTGTTCTTATGTTCCCCATCCCCAACAGCTTACAGTTCAGCATTCACTAACCGGGAGCTTGGGACATTCAAGAAGGGCTTACTCCTTTAGAGATGATAAGAGAGACAATGCACTGTGTTTATGAACTTAGAGGTGAGAAGAGAAAGGAAAGCAATCTTAGGAAATCTGAAAAGGAGTTTGGAGACCAATAAAGTAATTTAGAGAACACTGACATTCAAATCAGATACTTCCATGTAATAAATATTTGTTGAATATTTCGTTGGGCAGCTAGATTCCATAGATAAGGTGACATTGTGTTTCTTTAGACGTTAGCACTTTGTATGTACAATCATACTGTATAGGATACATTTCAGCTCTCATTTCCAATTGGTAATCCCTTGAAAAAAAATCGTATAATGTGTCTATGGCTGAGTGTAAAATTATCTTGGGTAGCGTTTCTGTGACAGTATTGAGGTAAATGCTAATTGTGCCACCTTCTTGGCTTGAGTGTTTTTCAAGGAACAGTTATAAAGCCTCTAAGGCAGAAAAAGTGGTTGAGAGTCACAAAGTATTCTAGCGGCTGAAACCCTACTCTTGAGATAAGAGTTACCTTGCCTAAAATACAGTGAATGGCAGCCTTGGGACAAAGAATTAATGTGAAGAGGTGCAACCAACATGTCGTCTAAAAGCCCTACACCATTGCCACATTGTTCTGAGTATTTATAAAGAGTAGTTTTCCAGGAGTAGAGATTTTTCAAGAGAAGTTACATGTTCACTTTATAATAAAGAGTCTGTGAAGAACTGATAAGAAATTGAGAATGATTTTCTTTTAAACAAGACTCTCTCCATTTAAAATTTTATTTTAAAGTGAAGAAAACTATGTGATACACATGTTTTGATGCTTTAGGAACCAATGCAGAATAAACAATAAAAAATTTCTGGTCAAATAATAACAGAGCTTACAATTTAGAAAACAATACAGGAGAAATAGCATTTTTTTTATAAGTGTCTACCCACAGAAATGTTAAGACAAAAGTTGCAATACATTATACCTGGACACTTTAAAAATACTTAATCTCACTGTTCACATGTTATTTAACAAACAAATATTTAAGCTAGGTGTCGTGCAGAATAACAAATACATAGGATATAATCTCATGCATGGACTTTTTTTTTTTTAAGTAGCATTGATGATATCAAAGCATGAAAAGAATGATTGTTAGAGAAATTACAGGACTCCACGTATTGTATGGGGCATACTTATACCAAAAATATTTTTGCTGCTTATTTGAAATTGAAAGGTAATGGACATTCTGTATCTTTGTTTGCTAAATATGGCACCCCTAAAAGATTATATTTACATTAAAAATAAAATTTTTAAAACCCTAAAATGTTTAAACATTTGAAGAGAACACTCAACTAGCATCTCTTCTTAAATCCCCCCAAGGAGGTATGGACCACATTTCTCCCCCACTCCATTCATATGTTGGAGCCCTAATCTCCAATGTGACTGCATTTAAAGGTAAGGTTTTTAGGAGATAGTTAAGGTTCAATTATGGCATAAGGAAGAGGGTCCTAATATGATAGAACTGGAGGAAGAGAGAGATCTCTTTCCAAGTGCATGTGCTGAGGAAAGGTTATGTGAGCACTCAATAAGAAGATGTTCATCTGCAAGCCAAGGAGAGGGCCCTCACCACAGCCCAACAAGGCTGGAGCCCTGATCTCAGTCTTCCAGCCTCCGGACTGTGAAAATAAATTTCCATTGTTCAAGCCACCCAGTCTATGGTACTTTGTTAGGACAGGCTGAAATGAGTAAGACACGGGGCCCACTGCACTCCTTCTTTGTAATAGGCATTACACTCATAATTACAGTAATTTCAGGATGTTCTTTCCTGGCAGATCATAATCGCCACGATGGCAGGGAGGGCAGAGACTGGCCTGGTTTGTCTTTGCTGTATGCTTAGCTGATCGCATAGTGTCTCTGGCTCATAACAGGGGCCAAATATATACCTGCTGACTAAAGGAATACTGAATGAAGTGACTAGAAAGGGGGCCAAAAAAAATGTGCTCACTGGCAGTGTTATTCATAATAGTAATAAAACATTATGAGTCTAACTGTCCAAAAATTAGGGAATGCTTATATAAAGTAATAATAATATTGATACAATCATATGACAATCATGTAGTCACTAAAAACAATCTTACAAATATTTAAATGCCATGATAAAATTCACACAAAATCATCTTAAGTAAAAAAAGGATGTATATGTATCTGTATATATACACAAAGAGAGAAATATTTGGAAGTAAATGCAATTGTTAACAGTGGTTTTCTTTAGGTAGCAGGATTAGATTAAGTTTTCCTTTATGTTTTTCTTTACTTCTCAAATTTGCTACAAGAATCATGGATGCTTTTTAATCTGATAGATAAGTAGTAATAATTTAGTATAAATTATATGGATTGAAAAGTTGGTCTCTGCAAAATTTTTATAGTAAAGAAAACAAAGCTAAGTTGGTGAAGTCATTGTTATTAGTGCAGGTCTTAGAAAAAACATGTAGACTCCATTGGAAAAAATACCTCAGTATGAAGATTAAACTAACACCATGAAGAAAGTCTTGAACACGTATAGCAATTTCCTTTTCTGAAGTCCCAAGCCTCCTAAACTTCTTTTGTCAGCATCACACACACACAGTAGAACCTACTTTGTTCTTGGGTTTACTCACAACCCCTTCACTCTTTTAGTAAGCAATTCTCTCCCACTTCATCTACGTTTCAAAAGAACAATTCATAGATCTTATGGCCTGAGGGGCACTTGTCCAAAGATTAAATCCTAATGGTACCCGAGATTTAGGAAGCTTCTGATTTTACTTTTAAGAATGTTAATACCTTTGAGAGACTTGAAGAGAATCAAGAGATATCAGAGAGCTACTGATAAATGTATAGTGTATCATAAATATCATTTAAAGTACATTGATTGACAAAAGACCTAGAATTGTACTTATTGGAGTGTAAGGATTTATAAATATGGAAAAAATATATTCTGCAGCAGAAATAAATTTGCACCTTAGTTTTGTATGTATTTTGTTCTATTTTTTGTTTTGGGAGTGTTTGCTTTGTAGGCACTTTACTGTCTTTCAGACCAAAAAACATGAAGTGCTATACACATGCATTATATTTTTACTTAACTAATTTATTGCTTTAGTATTTCTGATGGGAGTTTAAATAAACAAGTATTTATTTAACACCTGCTATCTGAAAGGCACTGTCCTACATTTGAGAGATGCAAAGATAAATGGAGATGGCCCTCTTTAGCTACTCTGGAAAGATCTTTGCCCTAGCAGGACATGTAAACAGATAATATCACTATAGGTAAGGACTGAGGCAAAGCCATATGGAGGCGATCTGGGGTAGAAAGAAAAGACCCTGTAGTGGATGCCTTTGCTGCCCTGTCAAGATTCCCTCTTTTAGTCCGGTATACCCAAGTCACTGGTGCTATGAATGTTGGTTGCTAAAGGCACATAGCTGCGCCCTTCTCTAGAGAATTTCTTTTGACCTAATGTCAATTTTATCTCCTGCGTGAGAGGGGCACCAACATCGTTAAGAGGCTCGGTGGCTGTCCTCTACAGAATAGGATTGATAATAGGAGATTCTGTTATAGAATTATCCTCCTTGATAGCAATGATGATGATAGAATCTCATAATAGCAGAGTCCTGACTGCAACAAGGTGGGCCTGTTTATTAAAACGTACAGTAGGTTGATTAGCATGCCTTGCTCACTAAGGATTTATGGAACTAGTCAATAAAACATGGTGTTTCTAGGATTAGATTCATGACAAGCAATGAATCTTGCTTAATATCTATAACCAATGAAAATGTATCATGAACAGATGAGCAGAAGACTAAGGTCAGTCACCTCAATAGGAAATCATGACCCTTTGTTCAGTTTACAGGCTTGGGTTAGTTCTCAGATGCATAATCTATTGTTTGAAGTGGTGGCCAAGCTGCCATGAGAAAGGATCTTGCAACCCATGGAAAGTTTATATAGTATCGATTCCCCCAGTCATTCTACAAAGGGATCAATAGTCCTTTACTCAGGTAAACATACACTAAGGAAAATGGGGTGTTGAATCAGAGATCTGAGTAGCCTCTGATACCTAAGGACCCAATGTACCATTGTGGATGCTCCATTAGAGAAGGACTATATATGGGCTGGCCTTTCTAGCCCAGGTCCATCTCAAAGAGGGTCCGCAGGGTCAATGAACCTACCCTGTGGCTATTCGCTGACAGCTAAATTTATAATCAGATTAGATGTACTTAACACTTGGAAGAAACATCGCAATGACTAATAAAGAAAGAGCTGTTATGGCAAGAGAAACTAAGTAAATATACCTGAACTTTCCAAGATAATACATAAAAAATTATTACATCCCATATGGAAAGGCAGGGATTGGGACTGCCCTCAAGGACTTAAGGGGCGAATAGATCATGTTCCCCCTCAGCATCATTTCATTTACCAGGCATGAGGTGACTATGGACAGAATGACTCAGCCATTGATATCAGTTGGCTGCTAAATGCCACCTCCCTAGCTAACCAGATCTTGAAAAATCTGTTCTTAGATGGAGTGAATTTCATGTGAGAAACAAGTGGATATGCGTGGTACAAGGGATAGAGTGTCCTAGATATTGTTGGTGCTCTGCCAAGATCCCTTTTTTTCCAAGCCAGTGCACTAGACCCGCAGCTACTATGACTTTTTCTGCTAATGGCTCACAGCTGCTCCCATACCTGGAAAATTGCTCTTGGCCAAATGAGAATTACCTCTCCTGAGAGGTAATGCAACCCCTCTCCCTAACAGGAGCAGCCATTGATGTGCAATATAAAAGCCTGTGATGCAATTCATGCTCTAGGGCTTTCCATGGGATCAGGCTGAAGATATCACCAACTGAGATTATGTTCTTGTTTACCTGTTTCCCCTCCCTACCCTGCTTCCTTCATTCCCTTTATCCTGAGATGATACCCTCAAAAAAATCACATGTACCGAAATTCTTGTCTTAGGCTTTGTTGCTAGGGACATGACCCAAGATAGAACCTTAGCTAGTTTTGGTTGCCAAGAACTTTTCAGAGGAGGCAGTGCCTGATATGCAACTTGAAATATTAAAGAGTAAAATGAAAGTAAAAAATGGATATTAGTTAATGCCTTGGTTTTAATATCCTCTGGTTAAGCTTCTTCCATTGAGACTTTTCAAAGATAATAAAGTTACAACTGGTACTTGTAACGATTATCTGGAATTTATTTTTCAGTTAATTGCAGTAAAGCCCATTTCTGTGGAGTCATCTCTCAGCATGAAACACACACACACACACAAACCATGATCTCTTCTTTCTGCCTTTTTTCTTTTTGTATCCTACCGTTCCAGAGTTTACCCTCCAGAGTTGTATCTAAGTCTCCCTCAGTTTGTCTGAAAAGGTGAAAGTAACGTATGCTTCTGGGCAGAGAAGAGAGAAAAACAGTGGCTTTCAGAGGGAAGAGTGTAGTAGTTTTCCCAAGTACAGGCAACAAATGAATGCACTGTATATAGAGAATTTAAGATAGTGACAAAACCCAACTAAAAGTCAGGGTGCTTTTTATTATCACTATGCGCTGACAATCCTAAACAAGAGAATACCAATACTATCTCACTTTGGGGATCTCTAGACAATCAGGCTTACTCCTTCCCCAAAGCTGGGGGTCATAACAGGTTCTATCATCCCCTTTAGGAGTGGTTGAAAGGAGAGGTTAAGAACAACTTGTCCTAAAATAACCTTGAAAGTCTGCATCCCTGAGTCTCCCCAGGAAAGCTTGGTCAAATAGATATGATCAGACTCTTGCTTTTGCGTGGGGTTAGCGCAGGGGAGGGGGCAGATGAACTGGGCCAGCGCACAATGAATTTGCCTCATCATAAGCTTGTATATTTTATCTAAAGATGCTTTCGGGAAAGTCGAAGAGAGTCAATGAAAAGGGAAGGCAAAATCAAACACTTTCTCCAAGTCAGATGAGTTTGACTTTTGTGGGCTCTGAGAGAAGAGTTGATCTCTTAACCTGTGCTGGCAAAGATTTAAAGTCACTAATTCTGGCAGGGAAAGTCAAAAGACCAACTGTTCATTCCTGGGGATTTAAAGGTAGTAACTTGCTTGGATTTTGTCAGTAAAAAGAGATAATTAAGGTTCTAAACAACTACAGACGTCTTCCTATTCAGTGAACTTATAAAATAAGCAATGAGTTTTAAAACCTCTACAAGTTACCTGAGAAATTAACGTTCTCCCATCTACATTAGTCAACAGAGTGAGATAGAAAATGCAGAATGATAAAGTGCACTACTTTTCCAGCCTTGAATTTTGTTATGTTCTCTTTTGTTACAGTATTATACTTGATTGAGAGATTATATTTTATGTGTTGGGTAAATTACTCATACATGGATCTCTGACCTCTAGAATGTTCCTTTCTAGAGACTTTTGGGAGGCAGACATTGAGGATTAGAAATAGTTGAAGCAAAAATTGTTTTCTTCTGTGCAATACAGACATTCATTTCTCTTCAAAGAATTTCCCAGAACTAGACTTTTCCTTTCCTAATACAGCACTCACACACACAAAAAAATTCCGAAACAATGTTCAAAAAGATGTTATCTCTTCTTATATTTTATACGAAAATCTAAAATTCTCAAATGTTTATCTCAGTGCCTGCCACCCTTATCATCAGGACACTGGGGAGCCATGAAGCATTATACCTGGTATATGCATATATTTCATTACCAACATCATATTTAAAACAGAATTCAATCTAATTATTCAAAAAGCTAGTTTTTAATCCAAATATGATTTAGGAAAAGGGAATATGGCCACGCAGGAGTGAAAGAGACCAAGTGAAAAAGCCTGGGCCAAGGTGAAAGCTAATAGCATTGTTTTGGTGTGCTTATTAACAAGTCACAGTAGGAAACTTAACAATAGTTTTCAGTATCAACAGAGTTATTTTCCAAAAGGGTGCCAGGGTGTGGTATAAGGGGTTAGACTGGTAGTCACCTGAAACTAGGTAGGAATGCCCGTTCTATCACTGAGTAGTTATATTACTCTGGAAAAAAAAATGGTATAAGTGCCCAGCTCCAATAAAATGGAAACAATCATAACGCCTATCTTACGAAGTCATTATTAAGATTAAATGATGTGGGGCATGTAAGGTACTTAGCATAATGCCTGGCACAAACTTAACACACATGGAAAGTCACCTTTCTTCCTTTCTCTCTCTAACCTGTGATACCATCAAGCCCTGTGGGCCTTCTCCACCCTTCCTGCTCTCCGTCATCCAAGCTGCCAGCCAGGCACCCTCTTCTCTTCTTCTGGGGTCACTATCCCTGGGCATAAAACTTCAGTTACGATAATCAGCATGTGTTTTGTAACTGGACATAGTTTCTGTTAATTGACACAATGTATTTAAATAAAGTGCCTACTGAAATAATGGATCAGGTTCATGGCTGGTTTTTCAAACTGTTGCAGTTTCCTGACATGTCCACTAGGCTTACCGGCGAACGGTTTATTCACATTTACTTTATTGGACTAACTCAGGGTTCATGTTTATTTTACAGTGTTCATCTTTATTCCCAATTATTCTAACCCACAGAAAGAAAGCAAGGCCCTTAATAAAATGGAGCATGAAGTTTCAATTTTCACATGAGTCACACTTGTGAATAGTGCGTTCTTTTGTCTTGGGCTCAGGGCATGCTGCAAATCAGAAGAGGATGGGGAGTTTTGTGCATGTAAACAGCTGGAGCGCAGTGTTAAGTTGGTTGTTTGGAAGAATCCGAAGCCTTTTTTTCTAGTCTATGTTGAGAATAAAACTAGAAAGAATCACTTTACATCCATGGGAAGGATTTACTGGCTTATAAAAATGATAAACCTTTCTTAATACTGGCGCTTTGAACTTGCTCCGCGCCTTTCAGCAGTGGATTCTGAAGCACTTCACTGACAGCCTCAGGACCCTCAGGAGGGAGACATTATTTCTTCTCCTAGTTAGGGAGACAGATACAAGGAGTGACTCGCTCAAGAACACAGAATAAGCCCCAGTCAAGCTTCTATCTCGAGAGCTCGGACCAGATCAACCTCTAGGCTACTCTTGCCCCCATTCATTTATTTCGTAAAAGGAAAACAATGATTTCAAACGTATACTCAGTTAAGCATAAGGATATATCCCTTTCCACCTGTTTTAACATGTTTTTGAAGTTTTGCTTGTTTTTACATTGGCAGGATTTTCAGGTGATTAGCTGTGAGTGTCTTTTGTTTAAAGTGCCTTGTGTAGGGGATGAGAGAGATCGGGCGATCAGGGTATTTTCCCAGTCAGCCGCTAGTTCGT
The DNA here is from genome assembly GCA_004026545.1 of Mormoops blainvillei. NCBI lineage: Eukaryota > Metazoa > Chordata > Mammalia > Chiroptera > Mormoopidae > Mormoops > Mormoops blainvillei. The sequence continues at coordinate 137,515 of PVJD01001018.1, forward strand.
GTTCAGTCTAGCTGGGTGGTGACCCACAGGGGACTATTCCAACTCCAAAAGAGATACATATGTTAGGCATCTTAACTTGGTGGTGGTGGGGGGCGGGGGGGTGGAACGTGTTCCAAAGTGAAAAATGACCAGATTTAGATCAGGCCATTTGGGCTTTATTCCCATTAATACCTATGATCATGAGCAGAAAACACCAAAGGGAGTAATCTCAGAAACAGAAAATGATGTTCTTTTCAGAAAAACAAACTAAAGTGTGAGACAGGTCAACTGGAAAAGGGGGTAAGAGAGGAAGGTAGAAATTGGGAAATGGAAAGTAAATAAATGGTAGTTTGCAAACAGATTATAGGAGAAGTGTGTAACCTCAGTGGACCACGTGGACCAAAGGGATCAGGCAACCAGATGACCGAGAGATGCTGGGAAAACAGTTTTATAACACCAATGTCCAAGAGAATAAGATGAAATAAAACACATCCCCAGTTTCTAAATGGGAGTTTGCATGTATTTAATTGTCTAATATATCAGTGCAACCGATCAAAAAGTAACTTGCAAATCCCCATTAGTGTAAAGGTCAACATTTAAGCTGCAAGTGGAGTAATAATTAAACATTATTACTCACGCAGAGCACTGCATTTAATAAAAGCTTTTCTAACACCCCCACCCCACGCCACTCCACACTCAAATGCACAAAAACGTTTTGAGACAACACACAGCCTCCATCCAATCTTCATCACCGAAGGGAAGCACCAGTTTCAGCAGCTGGTAGTTCGGTCCCTATTTCTTCTTTCCTTCCTTTCGGTTTGTAAGATCTGGGAATAGGAAGTGCTATTTACTCCTTGGTGTTAGCAGAACAATGATGGACACTAAGGATGTAATCCACTCTGAATGTTGATCACAGCAAGGAAAACATTCCCACAGGAATATTTATAAAGCTGGTGCTTTTGCTTTCAAACACCCAAGTGATTTTTCTTGTGAGTTTTAAGGAATTAAGGGTGGATTGACATTTTGATTAAAGGAGAAATAAGCCCCACAGAACCAAAAGAGTCCACATGACCTTTGTCCCGATATACATGTGGTTTGGTGTCTGGGGGAAGAATAAAGAATGCAATTTGATAATGCTTTTACAAAAGGGACTTTGTGAATAAAACGAGTAAAACATGACCATCTCAAGAAGCTCTCACTCGCAATTCTATTCAACATCCACTTGTGTTGCAGGACACTTCTGTCTGTGTTACTATACAGACCACATGCTTGGAGTTTAAGTTTCCATTTTATCCAGAAACAAGGAAAATAACATTGTCTTAAACAGAGTGGTTGCAGCACTTTGGCTCCTCTCTTTCCCATGATCCTCCTTTCAGAGAAAGTCATACATACAGCCATGGTTTACATGCATGTTTAATAGTATTTTATGCCCCAGGCATACAAACAGACAAAACATTATTTTCTTAGTGTTCTCCTTTTACATAATTAATTCGTAATATTGACTTATTACAAAATCAGTCATTGAGCACAACCAGTATTTGGGTTTAGAAATTAACTTGAAATCAGCCTCAACATTTCATTCTTTGCTGTATTTTGTTTCGGTTGCACATTATTGAGAAAAATCCAATTCAAAATCCTGGTCCTTACAAATGATAAAACTTTTGCACAGCTACTCTTATAATTTCAACATACTCTTCAAAAAGCAAGTAGGGACATTTTATTTCAGAAACTGAATCACCAACAATATATAATAGCTGCTCATTCTTTCTTATAAATGCTATAAAAGTTGGAAGAGAAGCACCCAAAATTTACAGTAAGTGTCCCAAACTGCAATGAACAAGGTAACTTGTCATTGATTTTTGTACAACTATGCAATTATACTGGGAACAGAGCATGTTCTGAGCAGAGTTTCAGGACTGACTTAGCATTTAATCAGGCCCAACATTCATGTAACACTTTGTACCGCTTTACCTGGGTACACTTGAGTAGGCCTGAGTTTTTAAAGGAACATTTAAGCACCATTACACTGCTAATCAACGGCACATTTAAAAGAAGTAAAACAATTTCAGAGAAGGCACAAGAAGCTATACTCTGAGCTACACAAAAATGAGTTCATCTGGGAACACAAGTTAAGGCATAAGTGGTATAAAAAGAGTTAAAATGTAGTATATAGTACATTGAACATGCATGTCATTTCTATTCTCTTTTCAAGCAGTTAAAGTGTATGTTTAGAATAAAATTTAAATTGAATGTTCGTGGCTCCCTGAAGCACTTTACAGAATTCCTTTGGTGCCTGGCACAGAATCAGTAATAAATATTTGTTGAATCAATAATAAATTCTAGTTTGAAAATTCATTGGGATAATATAGCAAAAGCTTCTCAAGGATTTCTCAGCCTCTCAAAAGGAGGTAGACTAGAAAACAAAGTCATTCTGAAGCTACCTACTCTTGGTACCTAACCACTTAAAACTTATTTTTCATGACTACTTTACAGTGGAGGTTTTGACCTGCGTAACTGCAGGTCTGTAAGGGAGGTATCCTCATCCCAATGTGATAGTTTAAAAATCAACACACTGGCTCGTCAGGCTCTGTCAGTTGTCAAGGAACGGAACTGAGATTCAGAACTAGGACCATCGGGTCCAAAACCCATGCGTCCCGTCCTCCACCTCTGTCTTTGCACTCTCTACCTACACCTCCATTTCCCATCTCTTCCACAAACTGAAAGCTACATATAATTTAAAACTGACTTGGATTTTGGAGCTTGTCAGAAAAAGCCATCATAGCTAGTACTAGTGGTTGTACTCATTAAACTATAAAAGAATTAAAATGACAATGTATATTCTATATACTATACAATAAAAATGTAAATACAGTATATCTACACACTACATGTAATACAAGTTTCTTAAGGCTTGACCTAAAGCACTCTTTTTATTATATCAGAGCATTTCACAGTAAGAAGCCATTCCTATTCAGTAATGAACATTCTATTCTTCCCTGTGTAACTTTTGTTTAAAGGAAGTTACTTGAATGTTTTCTTCCCCTAGAAAATGGAGAAGGCACTGACCAAATAAACACACAGTATTAAAATTGTCCTGCTGATAATTTTGCTAAACCTCTGAAAATCATCTCTGCTGTATAAATAAGACTGGAGACAATAGTCAAGGATCAGGGTTTCCCAGCACATAAAGTAGGCTTTGTCCAGTGGATGTTTTCCTTGGGTTTTTTCTCCTTGATAGAGCAGTAACAAAAGTATAGCTTTCCAACTTTGTCCCAGAGATGGGGGTTTGAAGTCTATTGAGGGCAACTTGTGCCTTATCTAAGCCTCTCACGATGGTCACTTAGAAGGAAAGCCCCACTTCATTGGTCCCTGGACAGGAAAGAGGGGCCGCAGTGGGGACAAGGAGCAGTTCTCCACTTAAAGGGATCTGGCAGCTTTGCATAAGGGAAGATGTTTATCCCTGTTTATGGCATACTCCTTCTCCCTTTATAGTTCCCATGGCTGATGTTACTTTTTATAGAACGTCTGACTGTCTGGGAAGGAGCCACATTGTTCCACGCCTTAGAAAGCAAAAGGGAAGGGTGAGAAACTTTCAGTAATCCTATCTGCAGAAAGGTTCCTGGCTTTCAGAATCGACAAGGCATATTAACTCTGTGTGTGTGTGCACGTGTTCACTCAAGCACATACATGCAGTGCTGTATATGTGATGTGGAAGCTGTCTGAATGGGTAACTTAACTGAAAGAATTAAAAACTTTATATACTTCTGCAGCTTTTTTGGTATACTGAATACATTGTCAATGGATATTGATTATTAATAATCGTTTGATTCAAAATTTTAGTATCATTGTGTGTGTGTGTGTGTGTGTGTGTGTGTGTGTGTGTGTGTGTCTGGTGTGGTAAATTGGGAGAATCCCAGTATACCAAAACTACCTGTGGAAAACACCAAAATTCCTGTGATCTACTTTTACTTTTATTATCAATGCTATGTTTTTAGTAAGAAATGAAAGGAAACTTTCAAGCAGAGTTTAATTTTAAAGAGGATGCAGGATATCTTTTAGAAGATTTTCTTAATCATCTGGATTAATCCTGACTTTCAACTCCAGATAAGAAATAGGATATCCCATAGGGAGGATTTGCAGCATGTAGGGAATTTTTTTGCCAACCAGGAAAGGCTCCCAGGGTCTAGTTATTAAAGTTAAATTTATTGGCGATTATGTCTATTTCCTGTATAAAATGAAACCTCAAAACAAACACTTTAAAAAGTCAAGAGAAGTCAAACTAAATGGCACAGCTTTTATAAATGTAAAAGAAGTAGCCATTTTCAAAAGGCCTCATGGCTTGGCAGATTGAATAAAATAATGTATCTTAATGTTAACCCCTGACAAATACTGACACAGTTGTAGCCACACACACACAGTTCAGAAGAAATAATAGACAAACTACCTGAAGACCCATCGCTCTAATCCTATCAAGTGGCTCTGTGACACTGTAAGCCAAGTAACAAGAGTTTGAGGAGTTGAGGCTGTCTCTAGACCTTCTGGATGGGATTAATTCCATGTAATTCTCTACAGCCCTTTCTAATTGGTTAAGATGTGTGAGATGCCATGCATAACGGAATCCCTTAGACATCTGCGTCTCACACAGGCCACTTCAAATGGGAAAAAATTTTTTTTCTTGAGAAGAAGAGAAGCCAGGAGTTGGCTCTACCTTACAGGAATACAGTATTTACCTTTCCTCTGGACACTATGACAAATCAAAACAGTGAGCACCAACCCTGCTACATCAGCAACCCCACCTCTGGTAGAAGGGATAATTATACTGTGAATAATCCTGGATGTCAGAGAACTGGGTGCCTCGGTCTGTACGTGGAGTTTTAAGTCTTGGTAAAAGTAAACACCCAGCCTTGTGCAAGAACACAAAGTGGTTTCTTCTTAGAAAATAGTAGGTCTTTATGAAGTTAGGCCATAACAAAAATAACACACACCAGATGGGAGGAATACTGATTCAAATCTGTACTCGTTACCCACCAAAATACTCATTCCGGTGAAGCTAGAAAATAATAAAACCATCGGTATGACATGAAGGTAACATAATCAGCCAGTGAGTTGAACTTTTTCACTTTTCAATTTGTTCTGGTGCTATATAAACACAACTCCAACCCATAAGTCATTATTACAGCAAAACTCAAACAAAAGGACACAACAATTATAATACAATGACCACGATACACACTTAATGCTTATTCTTCATTCAAACTGAACACACCTGAAAGAACCCGGGACACTGGCATGCAACCGAGATCAGGCCTGCATCCGCGCGTCTACAGCAGTGAGCCCGCGCGTGACCGTTTGCAGTCCGGGGGCCTCCGCACAAGCCTGGCAGCTGACCAGACACACCCCCAGGGGGCTAACACTTTGAGAGAGCTAAGTGAGTTTAATTCTCTGGGTGTTTGTTTTCTTTCAATGTGATGATGGAAAAGGTGTGGGAGAAAGGCTGATTTTCTTGGTAAATAGGATCAAAGCTTACCAAAAAAAATGTAGGAGTACATAATAAGACAGGGTGATAAAACCACCTCTTTTTTTGTAGTTAACTGCCATCGTTAGTCATAAAAATTAGACTTTAACAATGAACATATTTAAGAGCAGTGTTTTCTTTTTTTCCCCAAGTGTTTCCTGAGCCACCTCCATCCGAATCATCTTGTGTCCTTACTAAAAATGCCTTCACCCAATACCTTTTACCGTCCTCCAACCTCCTTGCTTGATTGGTACCAGGTAATCCTGGCCTATTAGGTGCTTTCCCCTCAACTCAGAACTGCTTTCAGAGGGGCCCTGGACTTCTCTGATACCTCCAGAGTTCAGCAGAGTCTAGCAGATATTCACGTTAAATGAATTAACACTGATTTTAAGGAAGTGGAATTTCATATGATTTCACAACTGAAATGGTTAATATCATGTTCATATGTCAGGAGGGTCTGAGAATAGCATATTACCACATGGCCTGAGCACTTGAGCCAATGCCCACGCTCTGTTTATAAATAAGGGAAAGGAAGTAATGCGCACAGGCACTATGTGCTAAGAATACTGATGGGTGCCTCGCAAGTGTCCAGCTAAAGTCTCAATGCCCTTAGGAAGAACAAATTGCTACCCATCATGGAGCCAGAGGAGGAGTTCGAGGAGATTAGGTTGTACACCCAATTTCTCAGACCTATGAAACAGCTGAAGAAAGATAAGCCACACCCAGGCGGACCTGGATTTTATCCATGCCTGAAGTATCTGCTTTAGCCTGGACCTACCCTAGAAATTTTTTTTTAAATCCCCAAACAGGGAAGTCAGTTGAATGTTTCATCTCTTGGGTTTACCAGTTAGGTCAGGCAGGCTATTCAGAAGTAGCCATTCCCAAAGCACCACTCTTAGTGCAGATGAGAGGAGACCCCCCTTCCCTCATCACTCAGTAGTCCTGCCCACCTGCAGGTGGGCCCAGGCCAAAGGGCCACAGGGTCACTTCAGAGCTCAGGCAGATGGCTCCGCAAGTCTGGGACAGGACCTAGGTCCCACACCCAGGCTGGAGTCTCATGGTCAAGGGTATGTTACTCTGTAAAGGAACAAAGGGAGCATTAAAGCAGCCCCAGGCCATTTTCCAAGAGAATTGGAGAAAAAGGGAAAAAGTTAGTAGTCATAACCAGAGGAAAAATAAGAGTTATATTTTCCAGAGATTTATGCATGTGTGCAAATATATGTGTATGTGCATACGTGTGTATGTTTAAGTCTAGAGACCTAATACAGAACAAAATAAAGTCTCTTGGACACAATTTTCCTTCTTTAGTTTAAAATTCCCTGTTTGATGAGCATGTAGTTGAATAGTCCATTTATACTTAAAAAATTTGCTGATTATTTCAGAGGTCGCAACGTACCCGTGGCTGAGGTCGATCCCACCGGGGCCAAAACAGAAGAGCCTCACAGCAACCCAAGGAAGGCCTCATCTGCTTAAAAAGAGTCTTCAGGGTGCACTTAACGAAATGACTATTACCAAAAAAGAGAGAGAGAATGGAAGTTTTAATATTCCTCTTTAAATTACATTTCCTCATTATTTTATTAAAATGAAATAAAAATATTTTTAGAAGGCGGAGACTAGTTATAAGAGAAATCACTCTCAACTTTAATTAATATTGACAGTGGCTCCTGAATTATGTCCAAAGTTTTCTTTAAACATTAGGATATTTTTCTTTCTTCTAGCCCTCCAGGAGTGAGTATTTTTATGGCTCGACTTTCTTACTGAACTCATTCTGCTTACTAATTTTTACACACACAATTTTTTTAAAATCAGACATGCTTTTTTTGAACCTTTCCAACTATATTTACATGAGTTTGGGGAAGCGGTGGGCAGTTGCAGGCCATGCAGAAATATACCAAATTTTGCAGTGTCTTATCAGGGATTTAAACTGCCAAAGAAAACTCTGCCGTTAGCTGATTGTTTATTGGTGAGTTGTTAGTTCACAAGTGGGCAAAAGGGTTGTTATCCTTCCTTTCACCTCAAAGGAGAAAATTTTTTTTTTGGATTAACAAGGAAGTGACTCTGAAGGAGGCCTTCCCCATCTTTAACAATTCAACACCCTTTTAAATTTTTATAGCCTCCTTCCAAAACCACCTTCAGTGTCACAAGAGAATTCTAAACCACAGCATTTTACCAGTCCAGGATTGGGCACCCAAATTGGGGCCTGTGGAGATACTTTTAGTAAACTTCGTCGGTCTCCGTCCTGAGAAGGCCATCCTGAGTAACACCCGGAACGGGCCACCAAGGGGCAAATCTCTGAAAGAGCCGGGGATTGTTTCCAGGTCAAGTGTGCGGCGCTGGCTTCCCCTTGCCTCTCTCCTTACCTCCAAGCAGACGGTGAATATATCCACCGTAAGCGGGCTTGGCAATGTCCCTTCCCTTTGCACTGACTATAGAACTGACCAAATTCCCTCCAATTCCCTCTGCCTGAAATGCTTTTTCCCCGCTGTAGTAATGTTGCTGCCCAAATATCACTTAGCTATCACAAAGACCTTCCCCGACCACCCTGCATAAAGCAAACCACCAACGTCACCTCTCTTTCTCTCTACTGCCTGACGCTGCATTATACTTCCTCATAACCCTGACTTGCTACATTTGTTTGTTGGCTGCTTCTCCCCAGTTAGAATGCCAATAGGGACAAGAATTTGCATATTTTGTTCAATGCTGTATCCCCCAATGCCTGGCAAATGGGACACCTTTATGGCATATTTGTTTTACAAATTCATAAATGAATTAAGTAAGAGCCCTTCACCTAGAATGTCAGAAAGGGTTTAGAGTGACAGGGGTGTCCAACCTTTTGGCATCTCTGTGCCACACTGAAAGTAGAAGAGTTGTCTTGGGCCACACATTAAATACATTGTGACCCATAATCACAAAATAAATCTCATAATGTTTTAAGTAAATTTTTCGATTTTGTGTTAGCCCGCATTCACAACAATCCTGGGCTGCATGTGGCCCACGGTCCGCAGGTTGGACACCCTTGGTCAGACCATTTATTGAACTTTTATGGTGTATTGCCTCAAACTTTTTGTGCGACCCAGAAGCAGGGCATTATACTACAGAATCTGGGGCCCTCCCTTCCGGCTCTGGGAAAGTTAAGGGTGCTAAGTGATGGGGGAAAGGATAAAACTCCTACTGACCGTAGCCTAATCACAGGGCTAAAGTCCTTAATCTATATTGCAAACCCTCTGGAGAATGGCTCCACTTTCCTTCCCAGCCTCTGGTCTCAGGGTGAACATACACATTCTCAGCCAAAGTGGTCTATTTTCTGCCAGGCGTGTTCACCCCTTCCCCCCACTCTGCTCTATTTACAGTATTTTATTTTTGCCCCAGATTTTCTTTCTACGCTTCCTAGCTTTGCTGGTGTCCTTCACCCATCACCACATACCTAAATTTCATCTCACCCACCCTCCCAGGCCTCCTCCAGGAACCATGCCTCTGTGGCACCTCTTCACACACCCACCCTCACGATCCTGACTGTCATCCTGGCTGGAAGGGTCCTAGCCTCTCTCTCTGCTCCCACTATTTTAGATCTCCAGCTCTCTGACTGCAATGACACTCTTTATGGTTTATTTGAGGTTTGGGGTATCTTTGTTGTTGTTGTTTGCTGGTTTGTTTTTGTCTGAGACTCAGCTTTGCAATGAGACCGAACAGCAGTTTCCCTTGTTTTTATTAACCTGCCTTCACCCAGTTCACATGTCCAAAGCATTCTTAGTTCACAGTGATTCCCACCAGCAGGGCACACATCCCACGATGAGGAGGGGCAGAGGTGGGGGTGGCGTGCATCTAAGTCTATGGTGGGGAGAAAGTATATAGGCTAAAACAGTAACCTACCTTTTGCCACCTCACTCCTCAATTTCTGACATCTTAAATAACCTCTCCATGTTTGTGACTCACCGTATGAGACTACAAACTGCTTCTGTACTATTATTCACCATTGCATCTCTCACCTTGTTTAGTGCATTGAACTTAACTGCATGCAGGAAAAATGTTTGATGAATGAATGAATGCATCCATAGGACACCTTCCTGTTCCCTTGTACCTAGCACCTCCCTGATCCCGGTTTTGAAAAACACATCCTTAAGGCAAAGCTATAAAACACCGTCATCTTTAATCCTTATCCCCCTCCCCAGCCACACACACCCTCTGACCAGGCATTTATCTCAGGGCACAAAATGCCACTTGCCTGCTGATCAAAGGCTGTGGGAATGGGCGGCATGAGCAGAATGGCAGCTGCACTCAGATCCTGCCCGCACCCTTCCTGTTTGCGGCAGCCCACCCCAGGGACTATTATGTTTTTAGAAGGCTAAGCAGAGCCCCTCCTTCATCTCCTCCATCCCAGGTCCTTGCAGACACTTGGGGGGTCTGAAGGGGCAGCCCCTCGCCCATGGAGCCTGCTTTCAGCGGTTCATTGTCCCCAGCAAGTCGCAGATAGCGGGCCAGACGTTCCTTTCCCCTTTCCTGGGACGCTGATAAGGCAATGAAAACAGTCCTCTATTTTCCTGCACAAAAGCTGACTTAGAAGAATGGGGTGGGGCATAAGTGATAACCAGCCAGAATTTGTTGCTTTGTGAAAAGAAATGTCGTGGGGAGGGGATGAGGAAGACTGAAAGCTTTGAGTTTTTGCTTTGGGTTGTAAAAGTCAGCCACCTTCCAATGACATTGTCCCCTTTCCAGCCTTATAGCCTCATTTCACTCCTGTAATGAAAAACACTGCCCTCAGGTCAGAGGGCCACCAATGTCTTCTCTTGAGTTTGGCTGGGCCACCTGGGAGCCTCTTACATGACCCAGTTAACCAGTGTGGCTTAGGAGTTGGAATTAATGGAGAGGATGGAAGACAAGAATGCCTTCCTGTACCTTTAACCTATTCCAATCACATTTCTTACCCCTTTGAAACCACCTACTTGGTGAATTTCATCTCAAGGTAGTATACCTTATTGTAGGGGCTCCATCAGCTCCATGTGCTCTTGGATCTGTTCCAAGAGTCTCTGGTCAGGACTTCTTTAAAGAAACAAAACAGCCTGGGGTTTCCAAGTTGTCCTATAAGAGGAATCCTTCAAAGATGTAGTTGCTGTTTGCTGAACACAGAGGTGAAGAGATGGGGTGAAGAAACAGAGGATTACTATTACAGCCTGGAGATGAAAAAGAATGTGATGAAGGAGAAAAACAGGACTTCAAGGAAAGCCTCCTAGTGAGAATGCACTGCCCTGAGGCTGGGCTAGCCTCTCTCTGGCACCCCTTGCTCTGGAACCTGGTGCAGTTAACAGAACCCGTAGGCCTTATTTCCCTGCCCCCACCCTGGAAAAGTAAGGTAGTTTCCATGAGGCCGATTCAAGGAAATTAACTGGTCTAGGGTCGAGTCCCAATGTTGGTGCTGTTCTTAAAACAACTGAGATGACTCCCATGTACAGTCAGGGCAGAGAATCAGTAAACACAATCCCCTCTAAGATAGCTGATAGTTCTTTTTGTCTTCTTTTTTAAAGTGGTGCAACATCAGTGGGGTAGCTCTCATGTGATAGCACCTCAATTTCTGGCTCCACATGACTTAGGAGGCAATGAATCTCCTGTTGTCAGACCGGGAGTTGTCCCTCCGTCCAGGAGGGATGCTAGTGTAAGACAGACACCTCCGCTGATTATCAGCAATTGCTTCCTGCCTCTTAAAAGTTGAAGCAGAAGATGTTGCTTTAAAGCACTGAATCTATTAGAATCTAAATCCCACAAAAACCTTTAAACAAGGAGGAATCTCTATATAGATACTCTTCTCCTTCTCCTGGTTCTAAAATGTTACAGTTCCATAGTTTAGGGTACCAGTTTTTCTATTAGTTCTATTTAGATATAATTACATATATTAGTTTAAGGTATACAACGTAATGACTTGATATTTGGATATATTACAAAATGATAATAAGTCACCACAATAAGTCTAGTTAACATCCATCACCATCAAGCTTCTTTATTAGTCTTTCTCTCATTTATCTAAAGATTTGATTACCTACCAGCTCCTTCTTAGGCCCCCACGTCTTTCTGAAGTTGGTGGACAAAGAAATTGAGCAACTGGCCACTGCCCCTTCTTCTCCCACTCTGGGGCAGAAGAGCAGGCAGTTGAACATTTGCTCAATCTCCCAGGGGCCCAATTTCACAAGGTACGTAAGTTTTGAAGGCTCTCGGAGAATTCAGCCAGGACCATATTTGTGAGCTGAACTCACCCAGGAAAAATATCAAATTCCAATGAAATATTAGCCGTGGGGGGAAGAGGAGGCAGCAATAGAACAGCCCTACTAGGCAATTTAGATTCTAATCCATTTTTCGTCATGAAGAAGGCTGCACACCAAGTCCACCCTGTTAGTTACCAACTGGGATGTGCCTCCTCCGCTTTCCTTAAGAAAGCATTTGAATCTCTTTATAAAACTCATTATCTTAGTTTTTTGCTTCCTAAATTGCAACTAAGTTATTCTAATGATTTTTCTGTTCCCTTTCTGTCTCCTTTCATCAAGCTCCCTGACTGGGCTCCTAGGGCCCATCGTCCTGTCATCGCTCCAGACCTACTCTTCTCCTAGGGAGGCTCTTCCAAGGTGAATAGTCTTGGGAGGAGCCCTTGGTGACAACAGCCTAAAGCATTGCCAACACTCAAGTGGGTTTAAGATCAAGCTGCAGCTGCATGAATAGAACCGGAACAAGCAGCATAAAATTAAGCAAAATGCCAAATATCTCATGCAAATAGAAAGACAATAAAAGCGAAAGATATATGCGATTCTTACCTTAGATCTTTAAGGATAAGACCTCAGGAATGGGAAAGGATTCTATTCACCGTACAGGCCAACCCCCAAAGGATGCTCTCTTCGGCAACCTCAGCTCATAGCCGTCCAGACTCTGACTAGCCATCCAGGGACGGAGTTACTCTCTCGAGTCATCCCATTCCAGTTTGAGTGCATTTTAAGTAAAACTCAACCCAAGTCAAATATCAAAGTAGATGTTCTGTGATCAATTATACACCCCGAAGAAAACATCAGTCTGTAGCACAAGAAGAAGAGAATCATAAACTGGGAAAGAAAGTTGTAGAATGTGTAACAGTGGTCTGAGATATTTATTTATAATTTTCCCTTAGAATCACTTTTAAGGTAGCACATTCACATGGCCTTTGCATGGCCCCACCTGGAGAATGACCCGTTCAGCAGCTTCCGCTATTAGATTAAAAAATTGATCAGTATTCTATATTTCAAAGTACAAAAAAAAAAAAAATGCAAACCTCTCCCTAAAGTGATGTTCATTTGTTTTTTTTTAAATAATGAATTCGTTCTTTGAAGCTCCAACTATTTGGTAAAAATCACCCCATCTTTGTGCTCTAATCATTTAAATGTTATGAGTAAGTAGAAAGTATCATTGTTATATCTGTTCCCCCCAGATTCTGGACTTATAGGAAAATTGACCTAAATATGTGTAGCAATTACACAGAAACCACTGGATTCATAGAGTTATCATTTAAATCTGACCTTTACATGCAAAGTTTTAACCCAAAATGCTTTATGTAAATAATGTAGATGAAGAAAGATAAGAACATATTAAGGGATAAAATTTGTTCTCTGGAATTAATACCAGATTTTTAAAACATTAAATTTATGAGATGGCATTGGTTAATAGATTATACAGGTTTCAGGAGTGCAATTCTACAATATCTCATCTGTATGTTGTATTGTGTGTTCACCACCCCAAGTCAAGCCTCCTTCCAACACCATTTATCCCCTCTTTTCTTTCTTCTACATCTCCTCACCCACCCCCTTAATTCCAGATTTTAATGCATGGATTTTACTCCCTGAACCTGAAAATACTGCTTTTGGGCTTGTTGTGTTCATTAAGATAAAGAAATTCCATGCACATACTGTTTTCAGTATAAACAAAGATAGGTTCATTTTCAAGTTCCACTGGTCAGTGTAGTGCTCTGAAGTAATTATATTTTCCAGGATAGAAAAGAAAAAAATAATAGCGAAGATTATTGAACACTGTTGACTCTGAGCCTACCATCATAAGAACTTTACACATATTATCTCATTTAAAGGAATAGCCATGATTTGCTATATCTGAAACCACTTCTCAGGGGCTAGAATACTGAATCGGCATCCATCTAGCTTTCCAGTAGCATTGCATTTATGTGTCACCTGAAGCTCCTCAGAGCACTTTCACATCTTTAATCTCCTTCAGATCTACCTGATAGATAAGAAGATGTTAGGTGGAATTGCCTCAGACAACCAAATATGGAGTAGCAGAGCTAAAATAGAAGTTGTCTTCTATCTTTATTTACAGAAGGAGAAAAATGTAGAGGTTGTTTTTAAGTTTCGTTCTAGTTTCAAAATCCCCCACCCTATAAGTCATTGTTCAAGATGAAGACTAATCAACCTTATTAACTTCCAGAACATTTAGAAAACAATGCTATGTTCATCAGCTTATTGGCAAATCTAGACTCATCTCCACCCTCCATGATCTGGAGATGGGTCCTAACTTTGGAAATATACTTAAATTCAACCAAACTATCACTGTTGTATGTGCTCTGGGGTTTGAGAGATAAATGAGTTAAAGCTTCTGAGAATCCTAAGTATGCATTGGAAAGATGAAAGGAAGAGATAATTCCAACTGGAAGAAATAGAGAAGTTGTCAGTAAGTCCAGTAAAAATGAACAGCATATGCAGGAGCTGAGTTTCTGCATGATGAATGAAAATAAGTTCTTGCAAGGACAAATTCCACAGATAAGCTCTGCAGGTTTTGGGAACTGTGTCAGGGAAGCACACTGTAATGCAGAATCTTCATTATTTGTTTGCTCTACATTACTCTTAGTGTCTGTCCGGAACTCAGCTCACAGACGAGAGTCCATGTGTTTCTGTGTTTTGACATGACTGCATGAATATATCGGAAACTATTTTAAAAAATCGATGATGTAATAAGTGCATCTAGTCACCTGCTCAACAAATATTTATTGAATATAGCTCTGGACACAGTTACTGCCCACATGGAGTTTATAAGGTAATGAGAGGGACAGACATGAAACAGTCAATCTCACGATTCCTTTGTGACTCTGATAGTGTTTCCCCTCCACTTTAGGATGGCGTTCCTTTGCCTCACGCCTGATTTCCAGTCATCTCGTTGACCACTGCTCCTTGAGCTGAGAGCTCCGTCTTGCTGCACCGTGGGCCACAGCCATGGCTTACCTGGCTGCCATTTACTGAGGACCCCTGGAAGATTCTGCTCCCCGAACAGGGATCATGAGGAGGGTGGAGGAGTCTGGGGGCGGGGGGCGGGGGCAGGCCACACGGCCATTTGCTACCCCACCTCTTCCTTTCTCTGTTACCTTACCACACACGTATGGATATGTAGGTGTCCCCAAATGGCTGTGCAAAATTAAGAGGAATCCAAAACTATGAAAGAAGTGCCAAACTATATGCTACATGTGACTCAAGCTGAAGAGGGATTACCACCAAAGTGACACTCTCTCTAAGAGAGTAACTTTCTTCAAGTTTCTGTCTACCTTTTAGGAAACTCCAGTTGAGATTAGCATAGATGCTTTTATTAATTACCACAATTAGAAAACAGCAATACACACACAACACACACACACACACACACACACACACAAAAGTGGCCTATAAAAATGTGTTGTCTTTATTCATGGTGGCTTATGAGGGAGGGCAGTGGAGATTGTAGGCAACTTTAGCCATCCCACTCCCTCCCAGCCACCCTTGGAGCTGCCCCTCGCTAAATCATTTCCACTGTGGGTGTGGGTGGGTTTGGGGTAACACCTTCCAAGGCTAATTCCACCAAGGACTGTTAGAAATGTCAGGATTCTCTATGCTCGCTGTAGGTCATACTGCTAACATGCTACACCCCTCCCACTCCAAAAGTATTTTCTATCAGAACGCTCCCTGGTTATTTTCTGGAAGAAAGATCTCAAAGAAAGAGTGGTAAATGCTGCTAGTGGCCAAGAGGGGTCACCAGGAAATGGCCAGCATCAGAAACCCAAGGACAGGGAAGTTCTACCTGGGAGCAAAAGTGCAGGCAAGTTCAATTAACTTTCTGTTTCACGCTTTTCCTGAGCACCTACTAAGCGCAGGCATTGTGCTAAGGTCATGGAGCAACTAATGGTAAGAGAGCGTGCAGACTTAGTAATAAGGATGTCTCCCAGGAATTATGGGAACACAGACACAGGAGCAATGAAGTAGGGCTCAGTCCCAGAGAAATAGCTCCTCAGCCAGGAAGGGGTGGGCAAGGGCATAGTATCTGTTAAAGAGGCTAAGCATTGCAGCCTTTGGCAACAAGAGAACTACTGAGCGGGCAATCCCAGAGAGCAGTCCTGATTCCAGAGCAGAAGCTGTGCAGGGGGTCATGGCTGCCCCATGCTGTGCCACATGCAGAGGCAGAAGGGGGGGCAGAAAGGGGCAAGGGAGCTGGCCCCGGACTCCCACAGGGATGGGACAACACCTCACGGAGGCTCAAAACCCAGGGGTTAGTATGTTCTTTGGTTTCCTTCTCGGCCTCTATGCTGCCTCAGATTTCAGGAGCCCCCAAAGTCTTGGTCATCGAAGTGCCACAAGGCGCCAGGGCCCCTGGCTCCGCTGCTGTCAGAGGCCCCTGTTCTAACCACATTCTCCCAGGGGAACAGTGGCTACTTTCTCCAGTGTTACCTTTGTTTTCCTAGTCCATTCCTCCCAGGGCTTGTTTGTGTAAGAAAACCTCTCTCCCTGTTTCCTGTGTCTCTGTCATTTCCTCCTATTGCCATTCTATACTGTGGCACTGAGAGCCATTGTTTTTCTTTCTAACCGCACACACTCGTCTCTGGGATTGGCCAGTAGGTGCACGACAATGTGGAGGAAGGCAGGTCTGCCAGGGCTGTCTCAGAAGGGCTCTCTAGCACCAGAGAAGCGCAGTCAACTGGAGGGAGTGGTGTTTACTTGTCAGCTAGGGAAGGAAGAAACTCAATATCAGGAGACAGCTTTTTGCCAATTAATCCTCAGACACTATCTAAACGAAGGCCTGTTCCCAGGAGTGAGGACTGGAGATGTCTGATAGTGCTGATAACCATCTTTCTGAAAGGAAGCTGTGACTGTCCCATTTGCTTTCTGTTTTTTTAACATGTTCGCACTGCTTTATAATGAACCGAAAATCAACTCAGCTTTACTTAAAAGGGAGCCTAAACAGAGATCTGAAACCAGGCACAGGACCCGGGGATGCTGAGTGAAACCTATTTAGGAATGGATTTCCTTGCGGTTCTATTCAGTGCTCTGACCTGTTATCCCCTTTGGATCGGCCCACTATTCACCCAGCTTGCACCATAGTGTAAGGTAAACTACTTCATGTTTTCCTGGCAGGGCTTAAATCAGACAGGTTCTCACAGGAGCTCAGATCCTGGGCTGTTTTCCGAGCACAGGGAGAAGGAACTGAAAAAGTAGCTGGCCCAGGGAAAGAGGAACGTGATGCCTTTTCATTTACCGCTGAGATGCCGATGCCTGGCTTATGCATTGATTTCCGAATATAAATGGGAGGAACGCTGTGGTCCATATTCCACGGAGGGACTACATGAGGCCTTGGCTTAGTTTTGTAACCCAGGATTTTTTAATGCAATTCCAATAAAGTGACCGAAGCAAGATTTGACATAGAATTTCAGCTTCGTTTTCATAAGAAATGTATTGAAAAACACATGTACTTCGTTGACTGTCACCTAGCAGAGGTTTGTGGTTCTATTTTGGTAGCGCTTGTTCCATAAAACTTTCGTGGCTTTTGTCAGCTCCTTTCATTACACTTTTCCCACCAGTTATGACACTAAGGGTCACCCATCAAAGAGATTTTGTTTATTTCAAGTTTTAAAGGGCAACGTGGTTGCCAGGAACACGTAAACTTCCAGATTTCTGTTAGCACAGTAGAAAGCTATAAAGCACAAATGTAATAAAACATATCAAATTCCCTTATTTCAAATAAAGTTGTGTTTTTCATTAAAGGATTTAAGTGTGCCCTGCGCCACCCCCATGCTGCAAAGCCACTGATCTTGGGACGCAATTTAAATATCTACCAGTCTCCCTTTACAATTTAAGAAAACAATAGACCATACTACTTAGGGCCAGGAACAAGTTCAAGTTTGTAAAACCCTTTTCAGGGATCCCTCCCCCCAAAGAATCAGATTAGTAATAGTCATTTGAGAGGAGACAGTCTATTAAAAATAGAGGGGCAGTCTTTTCTGAAAAATGGAGAGAAATTTCTTTCTCAGAGGAGGATTACTCAAAGATTCTTTTATTTCTGGAATTAAATTGTTGCTCTATATGTAAGCTTAAAATGAGCTCTAGAACATACTGAAATATTTACATACAAAATGAAATGACTTTTGAGTGTGCTTCAGAATGTAAAGAGAGGCGATTTGGTGGAGATTCTTATGAAACAAGACTAGCGAAGACTGAAAAATGTCTGGGGTGATGGGTTAATGCTGGTTCCTCATAGTAATCTTCCTTCTTTTGCATGTTTCAACTAATCTCTAATAATAATTTATAAAATAAAGAAAAGAACAATAGAAGGTTAAAAATGTATTTTTCTGTATAGAGAACTAACAGGTACAATGTCGTCCCTAATTTTTTCTAATCAAATAACAATTGACTAGGATGCCACTCTGATGCCGTGTTTTCTCAGAGGTAAGAAGGGTCCGAAATATTGAACACCCAGGGATGAGCAGGCACACACCCCATGTTTCAGATGCCAATGAAAGAAATGCCAGTCACGTAACTGTAGTGCAAGCGACTTGACATTATTAACACCGTTAACAGTCCAGTCTAAACAACTTCCAATTCAGACCCTTCACTTGCTCCTTCTCTCTTTCAAAGGTATTCCTTAGATGTCTGTGGTGACAATATTTGGAGGGTCAATTATTTTCATCAGTTTCCACATTTTTACATAGAATAAGATTCATCGTAGAAATCTGAGAAAGAATAGTCATGTGGATGCATAACTCTGAGATGAATTTTTACATCTCTGGCTCTAGAACGAGCAAGTACACACAAGCTTAGCTGTGAGTGTTCCGGCATTCGCCGCGGTGGGAGAAAGTTATTTCTTATGACAAGGTAAGCCTCCCTCAGCTTGTGAGAGAGAACGGGCCATTTTACTTCCAGAATCCACAGTTCTTGGTTTGTGCAAATCTGTATATCCTGGGACTACATCTCAGACTCTTGTCGGCATTCCTCCTCTGCTCTTGTGAAGACAGAGTCTTGTGAATCAAGATGTTTTTCATCATCGGCTCTCGCAACAGCCCCTTGCCAGGATATTTCATTTTCCTCAGTTTATCTAGTTTACCCAAATTACGTTTATATATACATAAGCAAAGAAATCTGTAATTAATCAATCGTTGAGATAATTTGTCCATTTTCAAAGTATCGGGTGAAGAGACCCTCGAAACTTCTGTGGCTGGCGTACAGGCTACATAAAGAAAGTAAATTAGAATCCCGGCCCAGAGGCAGTTAATTGATTTCATTATGTGGTCCTGAAGAGGAGCAGGTAAAAGAGCCCAATATTTTTATAACTAAACATTTACAGTATTTAAAATTGGCCCTCCCAGAGGAGACTTGAGAACCAGCCTTCGGCATTGCATGGGGGAATGCCTCACTGTGGCGTGCACTGCATTTATATTTCAGGCCATTAGAGAGACAGGCTGTCCACTAAACTGAGCTGAAATAGAAAAGAATCCCTGCCTCCACGTGGGTTAAATAAAGATCACAAGTTACAGCAGCCGGCCTCAAAGGGCTGAATGGGCCTCTCCCCAGACACTCATTCTACTTATCTGGAATCTTAATCCCAGTCTGCACCTTTTGATCAGGCAAGCCCCAGGCCACAGAGGACTTATCGATGGGGCTGGAATTTGCACCATGCCCTATGCACTCCATCTTGCTGGCCACTTGTAGGCTGGATTATGAGACTAACACTTCAACACTCACAAATGGAGGCCTGGGAGTGGCTCATGGTGTCCATCACAGGCGAGGTGCCACAAGTCAAGTGGGAGGTCAAGCAGAACACGCCAGGAGGCCTCCTGCGGCCTCCAAGGCTCTTCCCAGCTCTCTGTGTTAACAGAAACATCCTTCCTCACTACGCAGCAGCAGGGGTAATTTTTCTTTTGAACGTAGGCATGAAACTGAGTTTCTGAGTCTTCCTTCTTTTCTGCACATGCTTTCCTTTTCAGGGTGGTCTGGCCCTGTGTCTCACTGGCTTCCCATTTCACCCTGGGAGGCAGATCCCACCTGTGCGACAAGCTGGTAGAAGTCTTCTAATCTTTCAGTCAGCCGGCCGGAATTCTGTTATCAACCTCCAGACCTGCTGTCTTCCAAGTTCCACTTTTAGGGGCAGTAATAGCCCCCAGACCTTCAACCAATTTCCAAGTTAACCTAGCAATTACTAAGATTAATTAGTACTCTACTCCCTATCTGATTTTCCCATCGTATGTGCCCAAACCCTAATTTAGAGCCACCCTTAGCCAAAAATTATAAAACAGAAGATACATAGACCTTTGGTGGCCCCTCTCCCCACCTTACCCCTCAATTCCCCATGCCATCTCACTAGCTTCTGGAATAGCAGAAGCCCCTTGCTGTGAACGCCCACTGTGTCCTGCCATTCTTATGTAGTTTCTACTTGAAAATGTCCTTTCTGCTCTCCAGAGTATCAAAATTTACTTTCCTTACATTGCATTTTTTTCTGTTCCACCCAGTGAATTCTCCTACAGAGAACACTAGTTTTCTGAAGTTTTGTGAACACTAATTAACATAAAGATGTTAAAAGAGAAGCAGAACTAAGTGTGCGAAATCTTTTGAAAGTGTTTTCACTGTGATTTAAACAAAAGAAATGTTTTATGCCAGAATTTTAAAGTACCCAGGATGATGACCGGTCCAAAAATTATTTATTTAGGGGCAAAATGTCCTTTCCTGTCATTGATTTCCATATAAGCCAGATAGTCTTTATAAGGTTGATCCTGATTTTTCTCCCATCAACTTCCCCCAGGGTCTTTCCCCGTCCGCCCTCACTTCAGCAGGAACCCACGCTTCCAGATCTACTTGGCTGTCCACAGTAAGGTTGCTGCTGCTCACTCACGGTGGCTGTATGACGCAGGGGAAGGAGCTTCGGAATCAAACAGACTTAGGCTTCAGGGCCAAGTCTATTACCTGCTAACCTGGGAACCTTGGCAAGCTATTAACTTCTTCGAGCCCTCCATTTCCTCATCTGTAAAATGGGACGTTTTCACTTACTTCCAAGTTGCTGAGCAGAAGGAATAGAACAACACACACAGTTGTTTCACACAGCGATTGTGAAAATCGCTAGTTACCAATAGTTCCTTGCATCAGGTTTTTGAACATAAGTGTCATCTGACAGCTGCCGTAAATATGGCTTAATTTGTCACTTAATTTCTCATTTTTGACTAATAATTGCTTTATTCGGCACTACAGAACTAGCACATAACAGCCTACCTATTGACTTTAGGTATTAGAAAACACAGGAAAATGCCAAGATCATTTCAAATTCAATTTTTTGGCTTATTCCGGACTACTTATTGTCCTAGCATGGAAAACTTAAAAACAAATAAAAAAGAGATGGAAAGTTAAAACATTGAATGTATTAATATCATTCTTCCTACTGAAGGAAGGAATTGCCTTCACATTCAAATTTTTAGTATAAAAGTTAGTCTAACTTCTAAATAGTACAAACATCAGATTTACCAGCCTCTCCCTTGAGAATATTTTCTATAAAATGATAAGCCCTGCTGTGAGGAAGTCTTCCCAGTAACAAATCTAAAATTTCCCTGCTTTTTGACAATTCCAGAGAATCTAAAATAACAGTGAATATTTGATCTACTAAAATATTTTATTTCTGTGTAAAAGAATAGTTACCTAAGCACACTTTAGGGAAAGATAATATTTATTAATTCTTTAAGCATCTCAGGAGGGGAAAGACATTGAATCAGAGCTGTCACCTACGCTTATGTTAGTGATTGCTGTCTCCTTGCAAAGACAGTCTCTCATAATTTAACTTAACAGATTCCTCTTTTAGGTGCTTTGTGCTTTTCATACAAAAGTGTAAACATTTCTGCTTCCTAGACTGGGAAAGGAAATGCCAGTATTTTCTTACTTCACCTCGAGTCACTATTATAAATTTGTGGCAAGTTAATTTACCTGATAAAAAGTTTAAAATAATAATAGAAAGGTGGCTATTACTTATTAGCCTCAAGTCAGGGCTGAAGCTTCAGAGGCTCCGGGAGGTCCTGGAAGTGTCCAAGATTGCCTAGGCGCTGGTGGCAGAATTGAGACTCTAGAGCAGGGGGATCTGATGCCACTCTGGTGTAGCGAGGTCAGCAGCAGAGACTGGACTGTGCAAGCCTGTCACCTCCGTGCCATTCACTTCACCCGACTCTGGCCAGGTAGCCTTCCAGAGTGTGTGCTTGTCACAAGTGGTGCTGAGTGAAAGAGAGTGACACAGCAACACACACAGCCACTGCCCGAGTCAGCGTGCCAGAGGGTGTGCACTCCAGGAATGAGGCGAGTGGGCTGACTTTCGTTTCTCTATCCTTTCAGAACCCCGGTCTGCCCCTCTATGCTTCGATTAATTCAAAAAACTAACATGTAAATTCTTCCTTCCCCATATGCCTAAGTAGGCTCCCCCTTCAGGCTTAATTCACCGAAGAAATCACAGCGATTCCTTTCAAAGGTCTTCATGATCCACTCCTTCATTGCCTCCCCTGCTGCTTGCGCCCTGGTCCTGTGTTTCATAGTTTCACATCTGGGTTCTTGTAACAAGCTCTGGATTGCGTCCCTAGCTTCCAGGCTACCCCCACCATCACCCGCCACACACACAGAGACGCTCACAAACTCACTCCCAAGCTATTCCTTATGGTACGTTCCAGATTTCTCAGCCTCAAGTCCTGTTGGTGTGGTGGGAAAAAACAGCACATGGGATTGAAAGACCTGTTTCTAGTATTGGCTCTACCACTGACTTGTTCTTTGACTTTGGTTGACTTACAGGAAAGGTTGAATTTAAAGGTTGAATTCCCAACGGATCCTGGAAAACATAGGTGGCAATAGATCGGATCAAGGAGCGGTTGGATGTGACTGAATGCATTGATATGGGTGCTCTCACCTAACTCTAACACAGTGGTCCTCAGCCTGGGCTGCACATTGAAATGACCTTTAAAAATATTGATAGTGCTGAGGTTCACCAGAGATCGCGATTTAACTTTTCTGGGGTGTAGCCTGAGCATGAGAAAATTTTAAACTGCCTGCCCCAGATGTTTCTAATAAGCACCATGGCTGAGAATCTCTGCAGAACAGTTTCCTTAGCTGCTTAATTGAACCAGTAAATGAGGCTGAAATATCACAGTCGCCCTCAGAGGAACAGGAATCCAAAAGCTTAGAGCAGCAATTTCCAACCGGTAGGCCACAAAAATTCTTAAAACATGCTATAGCTGACTATTTAGTGATCTATATGTGCAACCTGTCCAATCACCCCACCCCTTTCCTGCCCCTGCCCCCACTTCAGAAGATCCATAGGATGTTCCTCCAATTAAGAAATGCCTTAATGAGAGAAAACGCTACCTCGGAAAGTTCTAGAAAGAGGCAGGGATGTCTCTATGCCAGAGGGTGGGGAGCGGGGTGGGGGTGCTGCTGTAGAATTGGGTCCTGATTTCAATGGTAATGACAGGATACTGGTGTAAAGACTTGGAGGGAGTAATTGCAATAGGCCACAGAGACAGGGAGAGGTGATCAGAGTGTCAGACCTGAAGGAATCTGGCTGTGATCTACTGATCAGAGTTCCCTTAGGAACGGGAAAGGTGGTTCACGAGGGTAGTGGTTGATCCACGTGTCTGGAAAAAAACAAAAAAACTTGTAGATTTAATCAGCATGTACCAGACTAGTTTAACTAAAGTAAACCCTAGACCAGTGATTTTCGACCGGTGTGCCTGCCAGAATTTTTAAAACATGTTATACCTGACTGTTTAGTCAGGGGCACTGATCTCTTTTCCCTTAGGCTGTCAAATAAAAAAAAATGACGGCAGCCAACACAACAATTGCCATCCAGTGTGCATGCCCTGTCTTGAACCACAGATATATAGGTCATATAGTAGATTTGCATCCTATGGGACACATTGCATAATAAGTTCACGTCTGACTGGTTAATTCTTGGTACCGAAATCCTTGTATACAAGTATACACACCTGATTTTTAAAAATTCATTTTGAAGCAAGAAGGGTAAGTGGTTACTATTACTACTATTTTTTGGTAAATCTATCAAAATTATATCTATTTTTCATCAGATTGGCAAAAAAATGTTATTTTTTTGGTGTGCTGCAGGAAGTCATTAGTTTATGTGTGCCATGAGATCACAAAGGTTGAAAATGGCTGCTCCGGATACAGATGCCATTCCTCCACCACTGTCCCTATCAGATGTACCAGAGTCTGCAAGGGGAGAGAAGCGGACATTTTTTGACAAAGTATCCAAGTGACACTGTTATGTCCTAGCCTTTCCTACTCCAAGACTGAGAATGAATAGATTAAATGATTTTTATGTGGGTCTTTCTGAGGTCTAAGACCTAATCGCCTTCTGACAATGCTGATCTTGTGTCAATCAAAATCTTTCAGTAGTTTTCCTCTGACCTCCAGGAAATACCAGATTCTTTACCATGACATTCAGTTTCCTGTGCAGGCGGACTAAATGCTACCTTTCCTGTCTCATCTTCCACTAGTATCACAGTAGTTCTTCCCAACCTTTGTCACTCATGTCATTCATGCCCATCTTGAAAATGATAATATTTTCCTGGCATTCTGGGAATGCAGTCAGAGCTGATCACAGCTGGGGGTGGCTGCTCTCAGCCCCACATCCCTCCAGGTCATCCCAAAGGCTGAGGGGATCATTATCTCACACACCAGTTCGCAGCCAAACCACACCTTTGCGCTTCGCTCAGGTGAGTTCCTGTTGAGAAGCTCTGTAGGTCCACAAGAATCCTCCCCTCCATTTTAGGGTTATATATTCTTAGTACTATTCAAAGCCTGGCTCATTATCACCCTCGGCATCTTTGCTTTCCCATTTCCTATACGCTCATTTCATTCCTCTCTGTCTGTCCAAGTCCAACACATCCTCTGAGAAGCAATAGGAGTCCCAAATCTTCCAGGAAGTCTCCCACAGTGGAATTCCCAGGGCTTGTTTTCTGGGACACTCATCTGACATCGAATGGTAATCTACCTGGAATCACTACTTCATTCCATGTGAGTTTGCATGCTTCAGGGCCGCAGCCCCAGGAGCTGAACAGCTCTGAGAAGACACTGCCGGAATAGCTGCCTTTCTGGGCGTCGGCAGTGAAAGAACTCACCACCAGAGCAGCTGGAGCAGGGAGGTCGATGGTAACTCCCAAGGAGTGGTCCAGATGGCTCTTCTGGGAACTTCCCCATCATCTGCAGGTGTCATGTGCTTCCACGGGGAAGTACTGATGCGTGTCAGGAATGAAGAGTTTCCAGCCCAACTGGGAAGGTTTGGGAAACACAGAGTAGAGAGGAGTCTGAGCTTCTCAAAGTCAGAAAGCATATCTCATGTCTTAGGGAGTGACCACGCAGTGACTATACAAAGACTCAGATGGTGCCTAACATTAATTAAAATCCACCTATGAGAGAGACTTTATCGATTAATATTTGTAGCAGCGAGAAACAAAAGCTGTGACTGTCTTAAGCATAAGAAAGGAGTTTGCTGAAAAACTACTGAACAGTTCGCAGATTGCAAGGGAAGGCTAAACACCCAGGCCTAGGGAAGGGGCTGACACCAGGGTGGTGAGACGCTCCTGTGCGGGAGCTGCTGGACCTCCTCGTACGCTGCTGATGCTCCGGTGGCCTTCAGTGCCCGCATGTCTGCACAAGGTCCTCGTCCCCAGATGACAGAATCTGTCTGACGTAGACCTCGTCACAGGTTCCCAGCTGGGGTCCAGGCAGGGGTATGATAACAAAGTCACGTGGAATTGGGAAAGAGCAGATGATGAACAGAGAAAACAGTAATAATAGCCTCCCACAACACCCAGTAGCTTTTCCTGTCTGACTGACTCCGTGATTCTCCATTAACATTTCACCTCATTGTATAGTTGACAAACGGCTCTCACATGTCTCCTCTAACCTAATCTCACTTCGGGCTCTTGAGTTAGTTTGAGTTTATACTCTCCTTCTAGAGATGAAGAAACTAGGTCTAAGATGTCGCCTACAGAGAACCGAAATCCATTCCTTTTAAGTACAAACTGCAAATTCTTCCCATTATATGACACTATTCCTTTTAAAATATATATATTTTAAAATATGGCATTTAGGAATCAGATCTGGATCAATCTGGGCTCTGTGTATATATTTCCAAAATACAAAAATTCTATAGTTAATATTAGCAAAAAAAAAGTACTGGATACAACTTCTTTATCTAATTTGATTAAATTAAAATTCAATAATTTTGCCCTGGCTGCTGTAGCTCAGTGGATTGAGCGTCAGCCTGCGAACGAAAGTGTCACTGGTTCAATTCCCCAGTCAGAGCACATGCCTGGGGTGCGGGCCAGATCCCCAGAAGGGGGAGCGCGAGAGGCAACCACACATGAACGTTTCTTTCCCTCTCTTTCTCCCTCACGTCCCCTCTGTCTAAAAATAAAATAAATAAAATCTTTTAAAAAATTCAATAATTAAATGCATAGGATGTGTTCTAGGTACTAGGGAATCAGATATATATGAGGTTTAGTCTCTGTGCTTACATTGATTAAATTAGGTCCTCTACAGAAGCAGGCATCTAAATAAATAATTACGATAGAGATGCTTTAGGAACATTGTATTTTAATTGTTTATTTACTTATAGCCTAAGACCTGGGAATCAGGTATTCTGTCTTTTTTGCATTCCCAGCACTGATCACAGTGTCTGGAATAGGGCAGGTTCTCAATAAATATTTATAGAGTAAATAAATTAATAAAATCATGAAAAAAATAAGTAATGGGAACTCAGTTGCGAGAAGGATTATTTTGATCTCTGGATTTAAAAAAGCCCAATTTTGACAAATGGTAGGATGATTATTTAAAGACTCCGTGAGAAAATCTTGGGTGCAAGCAGGAATTTTGCTTGTTACGTACACATTCTTTGTCATGCTCATGACTGAAAAGGCCTCAGCACATTCAGAGGGACATTCTTCATCCTGTAGAGAGTGTTTTTGCAGTGTTCTGTCACAGCAGACACTCTGTTCCAACAAACAGATACTCCAAAAAGTAGACTTAGTTTAGTTCCTGTATGACGTGCTTCAAATCTCCTCAAAACTGCTGCACTTAAATCTAGTCCCACCCAGACACTGACTTCTGCAGTCTTAGTTTTCTCCAGTTGTCAATTTGTACTATGTAAATTGCCCATCTAGGCACTGTTTTATTATTTTTTATTCATGTAATGTACACTTATTCATTATTGATTCAACAATATTCTAAGCATAGAGCCACTTACTGGGTTTACTCGGTGATTCTAGGACCTCCCTCCCTCCCTCCAACTCAAATGTAAGAGGCCCCTATCATTTCTCTCCAAGCGCATTCCTTTCCTCTAAAAGTAATTCATTATTTGTCAAACATGCAGCGAAATGCTTACCATCTGACAAGCGAAACTTAAGGATTCTCCTCTTCCAGAAATTAGTTATAAGGAAAACTGTTGTATCCAAGTGTCAAAGGGGCAAAACCTAGGGAAGCTACAGGACAATTGAGAGTCACTTGAAATACTCTGACATCTCATGTCAGGTCACAGGTTGGGAAAAGGGATACTTGAAATACCTGAACCTGGAAAGTGTGGGAGTCCTACACATGGGATCCAAACAGGTGCCACACAGAGTTAAGCTGCTGTCTTGGACACATATTGAAGGAGAGCATTTGTGGTGGCCAAATTAAACACTTGTCTTCAATTCAGAGCTCATATTTGATTCTAGACCAAAATATTATCCCATATTATTGTACAAACAAAGCTATTAAAATGCCCAGAATGGCCATTGGGAAGTGGAGAGTTGTCTTCAAAAATAGATCCAAAGGCACATGTACAAGCAAAGCCCTTTGGCCACTTCACAAAACCTTTAAAGTATCAGCATCAACTCAAAACATATGGAAGCTCAGGGAATGAAAAGGAGTCTTTCACTTCCTGGAGAGATGCCAGTTTTCTATGGGTAGCTGCACCCGAACGCTCAGCGCAGCGGCCCGTGTGAAACACGTCGGCGGTCCACCTCCTTCCTCACTGCCCCACGGATTAGTGGTGGAAGCTGTCCTATCAGTTGGCATGAGGTGGTCTTTGATGTTGCCTAAAGAAACTTCAAATCTACTTTATTTTCATCATTCAGTTGTAGACCTTCTCACGTGACAGACTGTTTGAGGCCAAGTAAGATCCTAATTAAGTAATCATTATTAAAAACATAATTTTTAAGTGAATAACACTTGCAGCCACAAGATTGTAAGCCTCAGATGTTTCGGAAAGGTGGGAAAATGCAGCGTTCTTTTACTTGGATCTTCCACTTACACAGAGTTGTGTATATCCCATACACAGACTTCCAGTTTCAAAAAAATTAGAAGATGATATGTTCTCCTAGTATTAAAACCATACTGAGCAAAATCATTCTTGGTTCAAAAGCGCCTCAGAATGTAATGTGCCTCAGGGCTACCACCATTCAACATCTCATTTTTGAGTTGCCAAAGAATAAATTCACTCCCCAAAGACTTATCCTGGGATGTACAGTTTTAAACAAATTCTTTACATTAACTCAGTTATTTGTGATTTATTTCTTTCTCATAAAAGTAAGCTCAGTATCAAAAAAAAATAGAAAACCCTATTGGTCCGAATGTGGGAATTTGGATGTGGGAGCTCAGATTCCCATGTCCAGATATAACCAGCCTTCTTTCTGTGCATATTTTTACACGGTTGAGATGACCCTGTGTAGAAAAATTATATTCTTCTTTTTTCATTTAACTGCCTCTCTACCATGAGCATTTTTACACGTCATTAAAGTCCCTCATTAACAAATTATAATTGCTACTCGTATGAAACTTTGCCTCAAGTAGATTAGTTGTAATATACCACTTCCCATTTCTGGACATTTATTTAAATTGCCTCTGTCATCTAGCTATTCTAAATATTCTTGTGACTCTTTTAATGTGTTAATCTTCATCTGACCATTTCCTTAAAATAACTCCCTAGAAATGAAATTATGATCAAAGTGTTTGGTTCCTGGATTTTAACTAAACTTATCATGGTAATCATTTTACAATATTTGCATATATCAAATTATTATGTTTATACCTTAAACTTATACAATGTAATATGTCAATTATATCTCAATAAAACTGGGGAAAAAAGCAATGTTTTGTTCTTTATCTATAACAATATAAATATAGAAATATCTTGATATATCTAATCTCCCCATATATTTACCAATTTATTCACCATAGATATTATGTAATAAATATGATATATGAACAATTATATATGATCTATATATAAATAAAATATATTAAATATATTTATTAAAAATTTTCCCCACAGGTTTACCAATTTATTCTCCTTCCATTAGTAGTATTTTTAAGTGTCCATTTTACCACCATCAGTGGCACTAAAAATTCATTCTAATTGGTTTTTATTTTATTATACATTCTAGTCATTCCCCTCATACATCTCTCCTAGTAGGTTGTCTTGTCTAATCACTTATATGGTTAACAGGCAAGTTCTTTTGTTTGCAAATATTTTTTAAAGCATATTACAAATCTACAACATACTCTGAGGCTACATTGTCTTTGTGCAATAAACAAGGTTATTCTTATAATTCTATATGATTGGGGGAAATGATTGTTACATGTAACACAATAGCTATCAGCTACTCTCTTAAGTTTAAAACATGACAAAAAGAAACTGTTACACTTTAGTGTTTTATGTGGGAGGAATATATTTGGGTCCTCACAATGCTTAGAAAATTTATCTTAAAAACCATATTACTTTTTAAGATATTACATTCGAATACTACAAGACAAAAAAAAAAAGACACAAAAGCCCAAGAAAAAAAATTAAAGTACATATGTTTTCTCTTTGTATTTGATTAGGTATGAGCCTCTGGCTGTCTATGAATCTGCCACAACTCACTAGCTGCTGCCAGGGGCTTCAAGTCACCCGAGGGAGCTAATGGACTCAGAAACTCTGCCCCTGCTCCTTCTTCCAAATCAGCAGCGATGTGAATATAGCCATGAACATAATATATTTGAAGAAAGAATACCAAAAGAGTAGCAACTGCTGCTCCACTACTGCTTGGTGTCTGGGGGACCAGGTTTAGGATTGCCATACGAATCCCTGACTACAGACAAAGTCACTTTAAGTGTGCATTGCATTACACAGGGGACAGATTTCTGGAAGTATAGTATGTAAACTGAAATTAATAAAATGGATCATCTACACAGAGATGAAAGTGGTAATGGTACACTATTTCAATTATGTAAGTAAAGCAAATGGTGAAAAAGAGTCTAAAAGACAGAATTCAACTTTTTAGAAATATATTTGAAATCTAAAACCTTGCTTTGTTTATGCAATGAATGCCTGCCTCCACCCCACCCCGCACCCCATAAGAAGTACACGAAACTCAATTTACTTCTTGGCAGAAATTAAATGAAAATACAAGCAAGTGTAAATAAAATTTCTTAAGAGCTCTAAGGATATGTTACAGAATTAGAAAAAACAATTTTAAATATATGAAAAATAAAAATAGTAAAAACAATGATTTTCGTTCAAGATGTAAGAACAGCTGAAATGTCTGGAGCACTTGCTCTGAGCCAGGCACTGTTCCAAGTGCTTGGTGCGTTAACCCTTCCCCACACAGCCGTTCCAGCTATGGTACTACTACTTCCCCATTTCACAGATAAGGAAACTGAAAGCCAGAGAGTTTGGCAGCATGCCCAAGGCTTGCAATTGCTGCAATGCTCTTAACCTGTACAGTACTGTTTTTCCAGACTTTACCTGGAATTTTACCCTGTGCCTAAGATGGCCAAAAACTGAAAAAAGAAGAAAGATGTGGCTGAACCTGGGCTGTAAATAAAAGAGTCTGCAGCCCTACAAGCACCATTTTAAAGGATGAGCATAATTCCTATTTAAAGAAAATTGAAAGAGACCTAACTCATTTCCTTACTTTAGAAACTTTCTATTCCTTGCTGCTGCCCACCCTGGACTCCTGCCGCCAGCCCCAGACTTCTTGCCCCTGACATACGCCTAGAGAGGAATCAGCGAGTTCTGTAAACTTCTCCTTACTGAAATCAACAAAGGCGAGTCTAAGATTCCTTTTTTTTAGGGGGGGGGGGTTGGGTGAGGGGGTAAGGAAAGAATAACTTCCAAATGAACCATCTGCAAAGGTTTGCAGGCTCAGATTATATCTGGCTGGGGAGGGGTACATTGATAACTTATCTGTGCACTTCTCCTCTCAGTTAAACCAATGAGCACCCTCGGGGAAGTGGCCAATATCCAGTCAGCTCACCTGGGACAGAAAGGCACTGACAAGCGTGTCCTCCCCAAGCGGTTGACTCAGGGGATGCCCTTAGTGACCAAATTATTTACTTATTTCTTGAGTTTCCATCTTTTGGACTGCTTCTACAACCATAAAACAAATAATATTTATACTATATTTATTTCCAAGAAAGTGTTCCAATGCCAGTGCAGAAATGATGACTCCAGCAGTGGACACGGCATGACCAACTACCATGGATTCAGGTTCTTTCTACGTCCTAAGAGTACTAGCAGCATAAAGAATGCCAGAGAATTCCAGGCCTCTCCTTTACTAAGTAACCAGAAGCAAATCTTTGAAGAACAAGAGCTGCAGGTTCTCATCTGGAAAAAGGAGACGGGCCCCTAGGCCTGCTTTTATCTCCTGGGTGGTGTGAGGATTAAATGAAGTAATGTAAATAACAATGTAATTGGAAGTGCCAAGTAAACCATCCACCGGGACTATAAGGCTAATAAGCTATTTCCATGTTATCAAGGTGATAAAGGAGGTGTTCTGCCTACAATGACTTCTTAAGGTTATTTCTAGATCTCATGTTCTATAGTTTAGCAAAGGAAGATAAACTTTACAATTTAATGCAACAAGGCAGTCACATTCAGTGACTCCACAGGAGCTCATGGAAGCCCACAGTGTTCACACCCTCCTCCAACCACCTGGCACGTGTTGTTTATATGACTCACTTGGAAATTAATCACATTACTTAAAGGTGCTGTGCATTGTTATTTGTCTCTGTTATTTTGTGCATGCGAGTATATATCTCATCTCTCCAACTAGATTATAAATTGTCTCAGGACTATTTAATGTTGTACATGTTCAATGAAATAATATGTATCAGGACCTGGTATAGTATCTAGCATATGATAAAAGCTCAATAAATAGTAGGTATTATTTTCTTTCAGAGGACCTAACATAGATTTAGTTCTAGTATATATACAACAAGTTATCAATTAACCATTGTAAGTAAGAAACACCACACTATGGAATATTGTTTGAAGATTCTTTGAGCAATAATCATGTAGGACTTTAAAAGAATACTTCAGGCCCCGTATGAAATGACATTGTCCATTGAACAACAGTATTTAAGAGTCAAGAGGGCGCCGTGATAATGAACACAGGCTTTCGAGTGAGGTAGACCCTAGTTTGAAAGTTTGAAAGTCTCCTCCAACTCTTAGTAGATGTGTGCCGTAGGCCAAATCAGATCACTCTGTCAACTCCAAATGAGAATGATGCCTGCTCCAGTGTTGTAGTAAGAATGAAAGGAGTCAATGCATATAATAAGCTTTACACAGAACAAATAATAGTAGTTACTCCTATAATTAAGAGTCCAGCCCTGGACAGATGGCGT
>PVJD01001018.1:170035-314898 GCA_004026545.1 Mormoops blainvillei
ATATATATATATATGTCATTACAATAAACACAGAAAACTTTAAATTTTTAAATTTAACCAAAATGCAATACTTGTTTGACCCGAAATTATTTGTATTTCAAACTGCTTCAGATTTCTTTCACCTGTCTGATGTTCACCTTGCTATATTCTAGAAAACAAATTAAAGGAAATACAACATTCAAGCACAGAATCGCACAATTTATATTAACTATATGTCTCTTATCCTATAACTTCATAAAAAATAAGAGATTTAATTTTAAAGATTTCTCAGGGAATTGCTTATGCATTAACAGTGTTTTATTTTCTCACCTTATTTAGACAGCTGAGTAGGTGCAGGAAAAACCGACATGTATATGTAAGGAATTTTTCTAACTCTTGCTTCTGATCAAGGACTACGGATCACGGTGAATCAGCTAACGTGGATTTCCATGGAGCTTTGGAAAATAGCTTGACTTTCTTTTTTTAAAGGTAGATTCTTTTTTATTGAATTTATTAGGGTGACATTGGTTAATAAAATTATATAGGTTTCAGGTGTGCAATTCTGTAACTCATCATCTGTACACTGCGTCATGTGTGCACCACCTGAAAATAGCTTGACTTTTAAGGTGATATTTTTTCAAATGAATTATAAAGAACGTCTTTACAGGTCAAAAAAAAGATAGAAATTTTAGATTTTCCTCCCACCACAATAATTTGGCATATTTAAAAATAATTTTTTAGTCAGAGTACTTTGGAAATATGGAACTAATTCTGATTTTAAAAGGCAACATTTTCAGCAGCTTAATTTTCTTTTTACGTGTCAATTAAGAGGCATGGCTACTTGGATCTGTTACCCTGAACATTAAGAAGGTAATGATAATGGGAAGTACAAAAATACATGCTAGATAGAACTGAATTTATATTATTGAATGTGCATTGTATATAATGAAAATGCATTGAATTTTTGCAACATATTAAAAATTGCCACAATGCTATCCACACATTTTTAAGGCAAAAAACAACTTTTAAAGAGTCTGTTTTATACATGCTATTGAGAGATAGCATGTGTAAACCAAATTGGAGTCTTCAAATTATTTAAATAAACTGATTTATAATTATCAAATGGAAATAATAGAGTGTAGATAAACTTATATTAAATGCATTTAAAAAGCATGCTCTCTCTCTTCATATATATATACATGCATATACACACACACAAACACACACATACGCACACACATTTCTAACAATAAATTTAGGGCCAAGGAATGTCATTAGAATGAATTCCTTTAACAGATGTAAAGGTCTTGATGACAGTTATTTTCCAGGTCTAGGGTCTTGCAATCACATCTCTGAACAATTTTCTACATGAAGTGTTTGAAGAAGTGGTGGACGTGTCACTGATCTCTGAGGTCCATTCAGGGTCTCCTTAAAGGCAGAGGTGGAACAAGTAGGAGAGAAGAAAAGGTAGTGCCGATAAGGGCATCTGAATCAAATGTTGTCGTATGCTAGAAATGATTAGATGCCCTTGTCATGTAGTTGTTACAGAGTTCCAGGGTGAAAGAGGGAAACAAGAGGTCAAGTGTGGGCACATGAGTAAAAAAAAGCTTGTGCTGTATAGTAGAGGGGAGCTGAATCCTTAATCTACGCCTAAATCCTCTCTCCTTTTCATTTTAAATATCCTTTGGTCTTGTGAGCGGAAGAATAGAGGTGAGTCTTGTTGCTCTTTATTAACACATATCAGGTTTAGCTACACAATATGTTTGTAATTAAAATAAGAGCTTCAGCAAGAATATTCTGTTCCTTTCCTTTGAGGTGTTCGCAGAGCACAGGCTTGGGGCACTGCTACCGACCTGAACTTTATTACACAATGCCTGCTTTTAAATGTCTATGCCTTATCAGCATAGTTAGTTTTGGTGGAAGACATGTTTTACACATTCGTTCAGTAACTATGCATCGAGTACTTGCTAGGGGCCAGGGCCTCTTCTAGACAGCGAACAAACACGCCAAAATCCTTGCTCTCATGGTGTCTACATAATAGTAGCAAAAGCTGACATTAAAGAAAATTAAATGACTAAATTGGGTATCAGGTTTCATTGATATGAATACATAATTTTTTCACATTTTAACACATGTAAATTAGTATATATTTTAAAACTGATGGTGAGTCATATTTTACTTGGTGATTTTTTTCTTTACGGTGGGCCATAAAATAATTATACAAATCATTAGCAATAGCATTTAGGATTCAACAAAATACAGTAGAGAATAAGGCAGTGATAAATACTTCCAGAAAGGAAGAATAGAGAGTGGAACATTGTAATTTTTAATAGAGTGGTGAGAGACAGCCTCACTGAGGAGGTGTCGTTGGAGCTGAGACATGAAAGACCAGGGAACGTGCTATGCAGAGCATTCCAGGCAGGGGAACTGTAAATGCAAATGCCCGAAGAGGGGACACAGCCTGGTCCTGCTTTCGGAAATACAAGTCCTTGCTTCCTGAGTAATTGGCGCTAAACTAAGAACATGTGGGAAAGTGAACCAGTACGGGGGCCTTCTCTCTGCCATGTCTGTGCTGATCCCTGGAATAAGCGCTAGTTATCATCTCTTTCTGACAAAGCTCTTAGTTAACAAGATGTCCTACTGGCATCTCAGTCTCAGTTTGTCTAAAACAAATGTCCCTCTCACCCCACCCTGCTCTTGCTCCGATGTTCCTAGCACTGAAGAGAGCTTGTACCAGAGCACTAAGCCATCGCCACAAGAAGTCAAGCTCTGAGTCCCGTGCACGCAGGCAATTCTCTCTTTGAAACATCCCTCCAAACTACTCTCCTGTCTTCATCCTCACTGCCTAACATCCCTCAACTGGCATGTTGCAATTGTCTAGTCCACGTCCAGTGTCTCTCGTGTCCGGCCACCTCGGTGACGCGGGGGTTATGCTTCTATTTCTGATTTATGCCTGAACTTTCAAAGTCCATCATCAGTTAAGACTTATCATACCCTAGACCAGTGTTGTCGAAGATAGTAGCCACTAGCTACATGTGGTTATTGAGCTCTAGAAACATGGCTAGTCCAAACTGAGATATAAGTATAAAAGACACAACGGATTTCAAAGGCTTGGCTTGAAAACAAGAATATAAAATATTTCATTAATTTTTATGCTTATTACATGTGAAATGATAATATTTGGGGATAGTTGAGATTAAAATGTATCATTATAATTAAATTCATGTTTCCTTTTAATTTTTTTATTGTGGCTACTAGAAAAATGAAAATTATATATGTGGCTTGTATCATAGTTCTAGTTCACAGTGCTGGCCTGGTGCCAAGTCCTTCCTAGCTCACGATTTCTGCATCACTGCTTGTTCTTTCTCCCTGGAATACCCTTCGTCAAGCCAACTCCTACTCATTCAAGAGTTGATTACAATATCATGTCCTCTGTGAAAACTTCTCTGCCCTTTCCTTTAGAAGTCCTCTTGACATTTGACCTGAGTTTAATATTTATTTAGAAATGTATTTCTTTAATTTTTATCTTACTCATTAGACTGCAAGGTCCACAAAGGAAGAGATCCAACTTTTTCTTTATTCCTTACTGATCTTGTGCCACTGCTTTAATGCCAGGAGCCAAAATATAATGAGTATTCCATAACTTCTACTTAAATATATGAATAAGTGAGACATTCTAATTCTCCTTTCGGGCAGCGTGGGTGGGACGGAGTAGTAGGCTAATCTTCCATTTTCCACCTGGCATCAATGAGTCAGAATGAGACAGAATGAAGCAGGGCTTGTCCAAACACTGACTCCCTCAGTTTCCCCTCCATCAGAGGGATTCAATGAGTAGCAGAGCCTCCACTTTCAACCGGCAGCAATGAGGTGGTAAGAGGTGTCAGGAGGCAGGACTACTTCAAATTCTGCTTCTTCCTCACCCCACCTCTGTATCCACTTCTATGGTCTCAACAGGGCCCAAGGGAGTTGAACTTACCTGTTGACTCAGAAACAAGAAAGCTGTGCCCCACTTTCTCCTGGAAACTGTTAATGAGGCAAAAGGAAACGGAAGTTCCACCTCATCTGTCTGCATCAAGGCAGTATAAATAAGTGCTCCACTTTGCCGGGGGGAGGTCAGCGCTGCTCAGCCTAAAGCTCAACATATATACTCACGCAGCCCTCGAGGGACATCTCAACAAAGACTACCTGCTAAATAAAGAAGATCAAATGGGATCCAGAGGATTAAAATATCGAAATTTCATGATTCAAAAAAAACCCCACCAAAAACAAACAAACAAAAAAAACCTGGTTTACTGAACCAGGAAAATCACAACTTGAATGAGACAAAACAATCAACGAATGCCAACATTAAGATAAATCAGATGCTGGAACTATCTGACAAGGATTTTAAAGGAGCCATCATTAAAATGTTTCAATATACAATTATAAATTTTCTTGAAACAAATAAAAACATAGAAAATGTCAGTAGATAAATAGAAATTACAAAGAATGGAAATAAAAAATAAAAAGAACTTGCTGGATAGGTTCTGTTGTAGAATAGAGATGACAGAGGATGAATTCAGTGACTGTGAGGATAGATCAATATAATTTATCCATTCAAAATAATAGGAAGAAAAATGGAGTGGGGGGAAATGAACATTCTTGGGGACCTGTAGGGTAGTAAAAAAAAAGAACTACTAGTTATGCCCTTGGAGTCCCAGAATGAGAGGAGAATGTGGGGTTGAAAGTGTATTCAAAGAAATGACTGAAAACTTCCCAAATCTGAAGAAAGACATAAATTTACACATTCAAGAGGCTGAACCCCAAATAGAATAAACCCAAAGAAATCCACACTAAGACATATCAAAATTAAGCCTCTGAAAACTAAAGACAAAGAAAAAAGTCTTGAAAGTATCCAGAGTAAATGACAGGGGATTTATCATCTGAAACCATAGAGGACAGAGGATGTGGAACAATATTTTTCAAGCACTGAAAGAAAAGAACTGTCAACCACAAATTCTATGTCCAGTGGAAACATCCTTCAATATCAAAGGACAAATAAAGACATTTTCAGATGCAGAAAAACTAAGAAAATTTATTGCTAGCAAACCTACTCTTAAAGAATGGCTAAAGGAAGTTTTCTATATAGAAAGGAAATGATAATAGGGGACTTGGAATTTCTAAAAGGAAAAATAGAACATGGGAATGGGTAAAAATAGGTAAAAGGCAAAAATGGGCAAATATAATAAATAATCCTTCCTCTTCTCATGAGTTTCCTATATCATACTTGATGTTTGAAGCAAAAATCACAAGGTAATCTGATGTGGTAGTCTATGTATGTAAAGGATATAAAGACAATTTTATTTAAAAAGTAGGGCAGTAAAAGAACCTAAACGGGAGTGAGCTTTCTATACTTCATTTCAATTAGTAAAATGTTAGTTGATACCAATAGACTATGATAAACTACATTCACATATTGTAATACAGAAAGCAACCACTAGAAAAGTGTACACTAAGAAAAGCGTACAAAGCTATATACTCCAAAACACTATAAATAAATCAAGATGGAATAAATGAATGAATAAATGCAAACTGGTTCTTAGGAATATCTAATTTTTTAAAAGCTTGTTTTCAACAAAAAGTATTTCATATAAATTTTTAAACCATTACAATTGCATGCGACAATGATCAAAAGATTTTTTTAGTAAATTATTGAATTAAATGATTAAAATTTTTAATCATGAAAGAGTATAAAGTCAGTGTAAATGAAAAATGAGATCAATGTGTGACAAAAGCAGAAAGGGTGGTCATTTCATCATCATGATCATGTGCGGATTCCACCATTTCATTCATGTTACTTTTGTGTTTTAATTTACTGCCTCTAACTGGATCCAAAGCAGCTGTTTTCCCACAAGTAGTCTTATCTTGTTCAGCACGGAGAATAAAATGGGGTTAAAAATGCAACCAGATACAGCCTCCATCACCATGAAGCTTCAGGTCAGAAGAGGATATGTGCAGTGCCAGAAGCTCATAAAGTTGGTTTGAAGGCAAGATTATCTTGTTCTCTCAGGGCAGAAATCATTAGAACAAGGTGGAGGGCTACAGCACACAGACAGCTCCATAGCGAGCAAACACCAGACCTCTTTCACTGTCCTTGGCTGTGATGAACTCTTCAAAGAGGGAGGCATGTGGGCTCTGGCTGAGGTCAGTTCTGCTGCTCCTCACCCAGTGACCTCTGGTTCAAGCAGACAGAGAAAGGGACATTGCCTCTTAGAAGATCAAAGCCCCAGCTTTCACTCACTGTTTCCCTTGACTCTCCCACAGGGGCGGCTGAAAGGGTGGCTATGAGGGAGAGGGTAGGGAGAAAAAAGGAAAGGCACTTGAACATAATCTAAATCACTGCTAAGTCCACAAGAAACAATTTGCTGAGGTATCACTGGCCAGGTAGCTAGAATGTAACCAGCCAGCTGCTTCTGTCACGGCAG
This sequence comes from Mormoops blainvillei, assembly GCA_004026545.1. Lineage (NCBI taxonomy): Eukaryota > Metazoa > Chordata > Mammalia > Chiroptera > Mormoopidae > Mormoops > Mormoops blainvillei. Next base: position 176,479 of record PVJD01001018.1, read on the forward strand.
CTCTTAAAAACACCAGCGGCTGAGGAGAAACCTCAAGGCTGTTTCAGGAAATGAGATGAGCAGAAATTACGTCTAGAGAGTGTCTGACAGAAAAGAACTGCTCTCTTAAGTTCTCTCCGGCAGAAACTTCTGACTCACTTATCACAGCTGTCAAAGCATAGGTCAAAAGGAGGAGAAGTGGCACCTCAGGGTCAACCCACCTTTTCTCAGAGGTATTTGCTTTCTCCTGCATTGACGTCGTGCAATAATGACTTCCAAGCCTGCAGAATGCAGATGCTGGCCACACAGGCTATCTGTTCTGCACCCAGGTTGTGGAAGAGCAAGCTTGCACAGTTGACTGTGCTGTTTGCGGAAAAGTAACTATAGTGGGTTGAATGGTGTCCCCCCAAATCACATATCTGCACTCTATTTCCCAGATCCTGTGAATGTGACCTTATTTGGGAAAAGGGACTTTGAAAAGATAATTAAAAATCTTGAGATTGCCCTGGATGGGGGAGGAGGCTCAATACAATGACAATTGTCTTTATAAGATACAGAAAAGGAGAGGACATAGAGACACATAGGAGAAGGTGATGTAAAAACAGAGATAGAGGTTGGAGTGATGCTAACACCCATCAGAAGTTGAAAGGAGAAAAGAATAGAATCTATTTGAGAGTCTTTAGAGGGAGCAGAGCCCTGCCAGCACCTTGATTTTAGACTTCTGGTCTTCAGAACTGTAAGAGAATAAATTGCTGCTGTCTTAAGTCACCCAGTTTGTAGTAATATTTTATGGCAACCAGGGAAGTTAATACAGACAGCCTGGTGCTTAAGTGTCTCCCCTGCAGCTACAAGAAATTAAGATTTTTCTGTGAAGACACCACGCTAGCAGGCAAAAGAGATAAAAGTATGCAGTCAATTAAGCTGAAAAAGAGTTTTGAGATAAGTTCTTAGGAATCAGCAATGATTATAACAGATCGACTTCTTTCATAAACAGTGGTCACCTACAAATTTGTGTTTGAGAAAGAAATACTGACCTCCCTCAGATATATACATATGCCCCCTTAGAACAACATACTGACAGGGTCTCATATTTTTGTCTCGTGTAGATATAGGCTAATTTTTCATGTTTTAATTTTCACTTATGAATTAAACTTTCCAACATAATTTCCCAAAATTAGAAATTTGTTTTGTGCCTGTAACTAGAGGATTTCAGTAATAACAGGGTGCATTTGAAGAGGGTATTGATTGACACTAGATTCCTAGTTCTGGCTCTGGTATTAAGTAACTGGTTATCTTGTACAAGTCACTTTGCCTCTCAAGCCCCCATTTTTATCACCTACAAAATCAGGAGGTTCAACTACATGACTTCAGGAAAGCTTTCTTACTTTAGCGTTCGAGAAATATGGGTCAATAACCAGATTTTAATATTAAGTATCTTATTTCCATATTAAAAATGATCATCTATGTTAAGAATCACATATGAACTTCTCTGGGTGAACTTACTTTTGTTTCAAGGTGAAGGAATCCCTGAGTTTTGCTTCTTTTTGTAGAAAAATTAATTTCGTTATATATCTTTTCAACAGACCAGGGAAGGCTAGAATATTTTATTCAGTAAAACATTATGCTAAAGACATTAGTTTGCAATTTGAAACTGTTTAACAAGTCCTAAATTTCAGCATACTCTCTCCTTCCACCATTAACCAGAACAAGGAAAAAATAGATGTCAGTACTGTTCCGCATGTCATTTTTTCTTCCACATGCTGATTGCAATGACTGTCAGGGTTCATCTGTAAAGTGGCAAAACACAAATGGATAACTGAAAAAATAGAAAGAAGATAGGAGGTAAGGAGGAAGAGAAACGAAATGCCTAAATAGTCTGCATCACACAATAATTAATCAATCTCTGAATAATCAAGATATAAAGCTACAGGAAGCACAAGTAATACTGATTGAAGGAGGAAAAATGACCCCATCAGGATGGAACTGTGGAGGCCAACAGGTCCTTTTTGGGGGACCTTCTCAGTACCGCACACTTACTGTACATTAAGGAGTAAATTTTGACAAACAAAATTTACATTACAAAAGCAAATGAAGGACTAAGAAAGAATCCTTTTCTCAGGTAACTGGTTGTCCACAATTACAGACATCACTGGAGAACGGAAATCAAACCAAAAATTACCACAGAAGCTGCCCAAACCCTGCAGAATAAAACAAAGTCAGATGGCATGGAACCCTACAAGCCTGAATGAAAAATTACTAAATAAAGCCAAATTTTGTCTCACAAGAAGAATGGGTAAAACTTTTAACCAATTAGAGAAACTCCATCATGATCAAATATGAGCCATGCAATTATTACATAGAACAGTAAACATTTTAATGATATAATTAGATACAAATGTAAGGTTTTTGTTTTCTTCTTTTTGTGTGCTTGTATTTTTCTGCTTTCATGGTCAGCAGCCTAATGTAGTGATTTAATTACCTCAGAGTCAGTCAGTTAAGCTCACTGTCTGAAAACTGCCTTTTCAGAATGCCCTGAACTGACCTGAAGTGAAACTCAAACTCACCCTTTGTGCCTAGGGCTTTCCTGACAACAAAAGAGGTATTGGTTCTCCTTTCCCCAGATACCAGCCCTGGGCTTACTTCCCAGTCTCTTCTCCTCCCTAAGTCTCCTTCCTCTACCCGTTCCTTGCCCTCACTCCACCCTCCAGCTCATTCCCACCCCCACCCCACCCCCACACACAATGGAAAAGAATGCCAAATCTGCCCTCTTGTTTCTCTCAGTTATCGCAGAAACCAGAGTGTGGGCAATGTCCTATATTCCTAGGCAGTCTCTCGCAGTCCTGACCTTGGCTGCTACGCCCGTGAAAGTGCTTTGGGAGATCTCACAATCACATTTTGGAATCCTGTGGAAGGAGAGCAATCAGATAGAAACACTGCCTGGTGGAAGGCGGTGGGCCATCACATGGCCTGAGGAAGAGTAAGTTTCAGATCCCGAGGCCTTCTGCTTCTTTAAGTTAGATTCTACTTAAGGAGAAATACGTTTTATGGAAAAGAGCTTTAATGGATAGAGATTGCTTCTCTAGTGTGTCTTCATTGGCTTTTCCTCTGCAAACTACACTGCTTACGACACACACCAAAGTCACATTTGAAAGATACTTGATGCTTTGAGGGTAAGAACAATGCTTAGGACCTCCGGCCTCCTTTTTTCACCAGGGACCCCTTACCCTCTTGCCTCATTTGCAGTCACTATGCTGATGCGTTCAAAATCTCTATTAGGAGCTCTGGGTACAAATCTTGGGTGTTCTTTTTTTAAACTAGCAATACATCATAATACTGAAAAGATAATGAGATGAGTGCCATGGGGTCTTTGGTATAGGAGGTAAGAAATGCAGTAATCAAAACATTGTATTGAATTATTTAAATACTCTAAGGAAGATAGTTTATTCTTTTCAATGTTTATATTTTTAGGTAAAAATATTTTGTTTCTATTGCCTACAGTCTAATATCGAACAATGGGACTTTTAACAAATTGTTTTTGAAACCTTCATAGTTAATATCCTTCCATGTTAAAAAATGAGTACTCCGCATAATAGTTCAAGGGTATCCATCGATAACCATAAAACGTGATCCCACAAATAGAAGCTTTTTCTCAAATAACACCCTGGGAATAGATTCCATAGCAATTTGGCCAAGCAATAGTTTTAAAACACATTACTACTACTAACAGAAGGTTGGAGTCTGCTTCGACCACTGCTCCTTCAATAACTTCTACAAATTCCTTCTGTAACTTACCTCACAGAGAAAGCAGTCGGCAGGTGTACTTGTTCGTTATTCCCGTCTGTGAGTCTCAGGAGCTGCCACCGTGGGGGTCAATAGGCTTAGAGACTAAAGACATAAACTTTTGTTCTTTGAAGAGATTTACTGGGTTGGCTCATGTAAGTTGACTTGTTGCAGTGGCTGTTTCTTCACTTATGCAAAGGATACTAGTGTATGTGTCACTCTCAAAGGAGGGGTTAGATGTTAGAAGTGAACATCGCAATTAAGCAATTAGTAGTATCAATTGTTCTTTAGTAACAGACAAATATGGTATGATTCTTACAGAGGACACAGATTGATATGTTCCATTCTGTTAAAATCTGATAAAAAGAAGCAGGAAATTTAAGCTATAGCTTAGTTAGTTTGGAGAAATGAAACAAAAGCCTGTATTTCTGTGGAGATTGTTCAAGTGATTTATGAAAGTTATATAATCTATTTTTCCAGTATTTTTAATGGATTCTTACTCCATTAATGTGGATATAACCAAATAATAGCAGGATGGATTCTTAGGGACACTTCCAACACAATTATTTTATTTCCATTAAGTGGTTTAAAATGTTAAAAATAGTTCAAGACTGTATTTACAGTCAAATAATTTAAAACAAATATGTCTGTTTTCAATTGCATTGTAATTGTTATTGTAGTACTAGATAACATTCATTTCGTTCTGGGCTACAAACTGTTGTTCACCTGTTTTTATTAGCTATTTAAGGAGGTGCAATTCAGCTTCTTTAATAAGAACTTATTTGCATAAACTTAGCTACAAATATCTAAACATATTGCAAGCCCTTACAAAGCACTGCTCAGCACTCATCTGTTTTTTCTATTGTTTCAGTTAGAGTAGGTGTTGTAATGATTTCTAAGGCAGATACAAAATGTACATATTTCTGGGTTAAACAAGCTGAAATCCGGTGTTTCACTGACCTTAGGAGATAAGAGAGCGAATGTTAACCGTTAGATTTGTGGCCACTGGCCCTAGCTGGGTAGCTCAGTTGATTAGAATGTTGACCCAATACCCCAAGGTTGCAGGTTTGATCCCCAGTCAGGGCACATACAAGAATCAACAAATGAATGCATAATAAGTACAATAACAAATCTTTCTCTCTTTCTCTCTCTCTCTCTCTCTCTCAAAAACTCAATTAGAAAAAATTTGGGTCGGTGGCCACCCTTACCTTACAAAAGAATTAAACTTAACAGAGTTATCAAGATTTACAATTAGAATGAATTACTTTTGTTTTAAAAAATCAAGGAATAAATAAAGGTACAAAAAACGAATTAAAACAATATTGAATCAGGAATCAGATTCTACCGGCTTGTCTACCTTTTCAGTCTCGTTCCCTCCCCTCCCAGCTCCACAAGCCCTCCAGCCATTCTGGTCTTGCAGGCCTTCCCAGATCACACCAGGCGCCTCACACCGCTCTGAAACTGCTCCTGCTGGCTCCTCTACCTAGAAGGCCATCCCATCCTTTTCTGGATGAAATCACTTCGTTCACTGACACCCAGCCTAGCATCGTGTCTTCTGTAAAGCTGCCTTTGATCTGTCCTATGGCCAGCCAAGCTGAAACCGGTAGAACATGTCACCCCTGTCCTGGGCTGCCAGGTTCTGCGATGCCATTTCTCTTGTAGTACTGTTCCCGTGACAGACTCCTTAAAGCTACACTTATTTCTTATTTCCATCTGTTTTCCAGAAACTACCCTAAAGGCTAGAGCATGGGAGATCTCAAAAATATGGTTGAGATATGATAAAAAAAAAAACAAACTACCTTACCTCTTTCAGTCAATAGAAAAGTATCACAGCACATAGTTGCCATAACTATCAAAGCATTATTTCTGTTACTAAAATGTTAATGCTCTCTAATAATTAGAAATGTTATAAATATACAACCAAGAGTAGTAAAATGACTATAATATTTGATAACATGGAAAATAAAACCAAGAACACTTTAAAAAAAAGGAATAAGAATGAGTAGTTAACCCAGCCTGTAAGAAGTGAGTAAAATTGTCACCCCATAAATTTGCATATGCTAAAATTAGAAATCGACTGCCTTCAGAAGGGAATTGTTATGGAAGATCAGGGAAATAGACAAGACTATTTATAGTTTTCTATAAGGCACAGTTACACAGCACACTTGAAAGGAAACTGAAGGCTTTCATCTTCGAACTCAATCCTCTTTTTCACAAAGAGATTTTGCAATTAGTCTGCATACAAACGAAGAGTTAGTGGTTGATCAGCCTAGTTTCTAAGGATAAGACTAGGAGACAATGTCTACATATTAACCAATTAAAGGTGAGTGTTTACAGGGGTGGTAGAATTCAGTACAATTCATCAGTTTCTAATTATCACCTGAATGCAATAATTTTTAAAACCTTTTTCTGTGGAATCGGTTTCAGTCCATGCATTAGGAGTGATGTCTATCTGCTGCTTAAATAGATTTTTCTCAGTAGGCCACTTAGTGTTAGTAGTTCATGCTACTCCCCAAACACAAAATACCTTCCCTCCTTAACCACCCAATCTTCGTATGCTTTATTGTACCTGAAAGTTTCCCTGTTTTCCCCTTCAAAAATAGTTTCCCCCATTGTGATAGTTAATGTTATGTACGAGCTTGTCTAGGCCATGGTACCCTGATGTTTGATCAAACATCAGTCTAGATGTCCTTGAGAAGGTATTTTTTGGATGAGGTTAACACTTAAATTAGTAGACTTTGAGTAAAGCTGGTGCCCTTCATAACGTCGGTGAGCCTCATCCAATCAGCCTTAAAAGAAAAAACTGACCTCCTCCAAGGAAGAGGGGATTCTGCCCTCAGACGGCCTTCAGGCCGGAGCTGCAGCATCAGCCTCTTCCTCAGTCTCCAGCCTGCCAGTGTCCTTTGCAGATTTGCCAGCCCCCACAATCGCATTCCAGTTTCTTAAAATTCTCTCTCCCCCTCTCTCTTCAGTCATGCCTGTAATTGCGGACAACCAGTCACCTGAGGAAAGGATTCTTTCTTAGTCCTCCATTTGCTTTCGTAATGTAACTTTTGTTTCTCAGACTCCTTCGTGCACAGTAGGCGTCCAGCCAGAAAAGTCGCCCTGTGGTAGTGAGAAGGCCTCGGGCTGCTGACCTCTGCAGTTCTGTCGTGACTGGGTCAAGGAGTGAAAGGTGCTGAATAATAGCGTTGTTTTGTAACCGTGAGTCCAAGGCAAGCTTCAGAGTGGTTGTATCAGCTTGTCAGCATCGTTTATAGATAAAAATGAGACTAATGATTTGTACCTGGTCTTGGAGAGAGAGCCAGGTGGGCTTTTTGTCTCTGGGTCTGGTCACACAGCAAGAAACATGCCTCCATGACCAGCAAGGTGTAAGAAGCCCCCAAATCAAGAATCCATTCTGGGCTTCCTGGTTCTGAGGTGTTCTATGTACATGTAGGTTCCAAAAAGAAAGCATGTCTAGAACGGCCCTTAGAACAGGAGAACACTTAGAGCCCAGTGCAGAATTTCTGGACCCTTTGCTGTGAAGCAACCTATGGCTGTGATGTGTATCTTTAGTATGTAGTTAATATATATATTTGTCTGCAGTCAGCAAACTTATAAGCATTGTTATTTTGGGTCCTGTGCATCTTCTTCAGTGAGTGACCTCTGTGGTTCTCACCATTATCACACTTGTGAACCAAATTTTAATAGGAATTAAATCCAAAGCTAGAGACCAAAGTGTAGAACAGTCTGAAACCATGTCCAATAATGAATAATTGAAAGAAGTAGAGATGCTTCATTTGGAAAAAAAAAAGAAAAGATTTGAAGAATTGCAATATGTAACAGGCTTTTGTCTACATTCTTTCAAATCAAGATTGCATTATTAATTTTTCACACATCTCTTGAAGGCAAAGCAAAGCAGTAGAATGATATTATTTGGGGGCATTTAAATATGAGCATGAATTACCTAACAATGTTCAGGCTGTTGTAACTGGAATCAGTTTCTTTGTAGGTTGAAAGTTCCTTGTATCAATAAGATTTAAGAGACTGGATGATAACATTTCAAGTATGTATAGATGGTACTGTTGTCTTTGTTTTGAGATTAGGCAGGATGATTTCTACATTCTCTTTCGATGCTATTGTCTTACAATCCTAAGACTTTTGTGAGTATAGACAAGAAGAGTTCCTATTACAATGAGATCAAAATTCCTTAACTTCATTCACGATAACTTTAAAAAGTTTTCTTATTCCATGTCTGAATTCACTGTGCACTATGTACATGACACATTCCTTCCCACTTCTCAGCAAAACTGAGGCTCCAAGTTCCAACTTAAAGTCTTAAGAAAAAAAATCAAAGCCTTATTTTCTCACAGATTGTGTTGCAATTAAAACAAGAAGACAGGAAGGGAAACCATAACTGAGAGGCAGCGCTATATCTGGGCTTGCTGTTGAGACATGGAAGGGTACATCTGGGAGACAAATATAATGGAAGAGTGTTGGGCACATACCTGGCCATTGGGAGGAGAAACTGCCAGATGAACCCACCCTTGCACTTGAAGCATCTAGGGCCCCAGGGTACCAGCTTGATTCTGTAGGCAGCACATGACAGGTAGTCCACGGGGTCCAAGCACAGACCGGCAGACAAGAGCTTCAAAAACAGACACCTGTGCTGCAGAGCGAGGCTTCCTGAAGGGAAGAAGTGCTCTAACCCCACTCCCCGTGCAGCGGTCCAAGCATCTGTTGACGGCGCGGCAGGGGCAGGAGGCCAGTCTGGAATCAGCCAGCAGGTCATGATCAGAGCTCGGCTGGGTGGTAAGCAGAGAAACAAACAGCAGCAGAGTCTGTGTCACCAGGAAATGAGGGCATTTTGAAAAGTCACTTCCAAAGGAGAGGCCGGAGTGAATGATAGAACCTAAAGTAAGGCCAGGTCTGAAAAGGAAAAGCAGTTTTTCTCCGCAGCGATGGCTAGGCGGCCGCGGGAAGGAGGACTCGGGCGCCAAGCGGGCTCCTGGCATCAAACGCCCACACTCCCCACGCCCAGAGGAAAAAGCCTTGAGATCTTTTTTTCCCTCAGAATGACTTCCGAATAAAATATAGTCCGCCAAATAGGATTCCATTTCATGCAAAACGGTAGCGTCTTGTCCAGGTGAGGATTTGAAAAGCCTCTGTACCCAAATCTCTGAGGTAGGTGATCCATCTTTAAAGGAAGCCCGGGAAGAAATGGGCAGCCTGCCTTGAGTCAGGCATCACGGCCCATTGTGGTCTAGCTCTTCATAAATAACCAGAGAAAAACTCTCCTCATCTCATTTAAACTGGGGAGGTGTATATAGCTTTAACAGATCCAGGACACTTATCTCAAGCTGAGAGTGTAATTTCATGGCAATAATTTGTTTAAAGTGTTGCTGATTGCTTCCTATTTCTTCCCTGTTAATGACTTTTGCACCTTTGCACTGTTCCTTTTATATGGGCTGCTATGGCAATTACCCTGCAGGAGGCTGTTTAGACGACACGGGGCCTTTCAACAGGCTGCTGGGAGCTCCCCTGGACGCTCCCAGGACCTGAAGGTCTCTTTTATATAGAGTCTTCCTTTTGTGGAGAACGGTTTTGTTGCTGTTTTTTTTCCTCTTCTGTCAAGACATTGCTCCCTGACAACTATTGCTACTCCTGTAGTGTGTGTACATTCAGGGGGCAGCGGAGCAAAGCAAATTTGTTGTTCATAAATGTCCTGGTGACTGATACCGGTTTGAGAAAGGTGGTGTGGAGAGCCTCGATTTGGACATATCGAAGAATACGTCTTGTTTAGGCTAGCAGTTCAACGCGGAATGCCTTGGAAAGTGTGTTAGCGGTCAGAAGGCCATTCGAGGGCCTTTTAATCCTGACATTTTTAAGTTAACTTGTGTTTGCAAACTTTGGCAAAGTACTTTCTTCCCCTGCTGGCAATGGTTTCAAATTTGAATGATGAACTAACTTTTTCCATATTTTATGGAGAAAAATAAACAGCATGTTCCTCGTGTCACCGGGGAACATCATGCATGAACATGCCAGGGAGTAAGGGGCACACAATGCTAATTAATAATGTTGTGTCCACCCCCACCTCTTAGCCTGTCTTCTCCTCTTTGCTTCCAACCCATCTGTTCTTCCCATTTAATCGCTTTCTTCCAGCCACTGCCATCCATCTTCTTTCTTGAGGGTTCCCTCATAAGAATTCACTCTGATCACTCTTTCCTCTGTTCCCTGCCCTTCTTCTCACTCGAATTCTACCCGAGGCCGGGCAGTCCGGGGTCTGCCCAGAGAGGTGGGCAGGCAGCAAACACTGCAGGCTACTCAGGTTCAGGCATTTTGTTCCTTTGACCAAGTTCACCATTTCCACCTGAAGGTGAGTGTGAATATGCAACAGAGCAGAGATCCCAGATACCGCACGTGCGTCAGCAGCACTGTGACAGCCAGGGCTTTGAATCACAGGGCACTCTAATCCCTCAATGGCAAACCCACCTAAGGAAAGGGATACCTGAAACCAGAACAGGAAATGTTTGTGCGGGCAGCAGGGAACTCGATCCATATTGCTTTTCTCACTCACTCAAATTCTAGTTAAAAACAAGGACAAGTCCTTACTCTAAAAACAGAGCATTTTCAACCCCAAGTCAATCCTCTTGAAATAGAACACGAAACGAGTTTACCAGGGATGTCATCTCAAGATTCCTTTCCATACTTTTTGGTTCACTTTCAGGAAGGTCTTCTTCTCAGGGGCCAGTGCTTTCCTGATGTCACATCCTTCCTATTAGGAAAGAAAGTAAATTCTACAGCTTCAGTCTCTGATCATCCCAGTTCATTTCCTATTCATAACAGGATCAATGTCATCATGAGTAGTTTTCATTCATTCACTCATTCTTCTAGCAAACATATATAAAGTACCTGTTATATGCCATACAATGTTCTAGGGGGTTGAGGTACATCAAGGATCCCTGCCTTTACGGAGCTAATATTCTAGTGGTATGTGGGAGAGGCAATAAGAAGTCAGTAAATTGCATCACGTGTTAGAAGGCAGTAAGTGAATAGGGTAGGTGGGTTGGGAAATGAGTAGCAGTGCAAACAGGGTCATCAGAGTGGGTCTCATCCAGGAGGAGATGTCTGAGCTAAGTCTTAAAAAGGTAAGGAAGTTATCCAAACAGACATGAAGGAGAGAGTATTAAGAGCAAGCTAGAGCAAACGTTCTATAACAAGAGCCTGCCTAGTGTGACCCAGGAGTAACAAGGAGGCCACTGGCGCAGGATCTGAGTCAGAGGGCAGAGCTTTAGGCAGTGAGGTTAGAAAGGTAACAAGGGATTTACAGGCCTGTGAATGGACTTGAGATTGTATTCAGAGCAAAGTAAAGAATGGCCTGAAAGTTTTCGAATACAGGAGTTGAATGACCTGACTTCCACCTTAAAAGGATTGCCCTGGCTGTCCTATTGAGAATAGACTGTGTGTGTGTGTGTGTGTGTGTGTGTGCATGTGTGTGTGTGTGTGTGTGTGTGTGTGTGTGTGTTTGTATTGGAGGGTGGGTGGAAGGAAGCAGGGAGAGGAGTTAGGAGGCCACGTAATCCAAGTGGAAGACGTTGGCAGCTTCAGCAGAGTGGTAGCAGCGGAGGCAGTACAAAGGAATCAAATTCTAGAAAAATTCTGAAAGTAAAGTTCCCAGGGTTTTCTGACAGTTTATTTGTGAGATGATAGTGAAAGAAGAGTCAAGGACGACAGGTTTTTTACCAAAGCAGCTGTAATGATGGAACTACCATAACCTGAGATGGGAAAGACAGCAGACAGAGGAAGTTGGATAGTGGGGATCAGAAGTTAAGTTTAAAATACTGAGCCGCCAATAAGTTCATTTGGTGTTTTCCATACGATGGCTCTAGTAGTGCTTAGCTGTCTTTAACTTCATTCAAAACAATTTTGTTTGATCGTATTGTGATAACTATCATATCAGCATTCATTAAAAAACTTATCGAAATTGATGCAGTCATTTTAATATTTAAGATGGAAGAAAATATGCAACATTTTCAGCATTTTATGCTTTATTATTTCAAGAAAGATGAAAATGCAACTGAAAAGCAAAAAACGATTTGTGCAGTGTATGGAGAAGTTACTGTGACTGATCAAATGTGTCAAAGTGGTTTACAAAGTTTCTTGGTACTATTGACATTTTGACCAAATAATTCTTTGCTGTGGGGCTGTCTTATGCATTGGAAGATGTTTAGCAACACCCCTGGATGTTTAGCTTCTACCCACTAAAAGCCAATTGTGGGAGATAGATGACATATTCAAAATATTCAAATCAATAAAGTTATTGGTGAAAATGAAAAGTGTGTCTTTTATTTTATGCAGAAATATATAAAGGACGTTTTGACCAACCCAATAGGTTGAGTTTTACAGATTTCTATCATTTAATAATGATTACAATACATTAAAATATATTACAGTATATTCATAACAGTCATATTATAATAAAATAATGCTATTGTATTATTTTACATATTGTAAACATTGAGGTTTTTACCCTGTGCATGTCTACAAAAACTAAAAGTTACAATGAGGAAGATTAAAACTGCAAAGCAGCCTAGGGTCTGCAGACAGTGATTGTATGAACTAATCTTATCCATAAGTTAAGAAAGTACACTATCTTTTTTGGAGGAAGCCAATGGATGTTAGATGAACTCCTTACTTGAGGAAACTGACCAGCTTGTTCTAATGAATGCGATTCCTTCATCCCTATGTCTCCCTGCCAGTCTCACACAGGATTTCCTGTGCACTGAGCATAGCAGAGATAACAACATGCCATGGCTCACAGTTTTGGGAAAAGCCTACCCAAGCTGTCAGATCCAGAGCACAGATCAGAGAAACGAGGGGCTTTGCCCCAAAACTGATAGTCTTCATATAACAATAGTCCATGCTTATCCCTTAAGTAGTAGGAGCAAAAAGGCTTCATGTCTGGATGAAACACAGTTTCTTACAGTAAACCATACAGAAAGTATCTGGAAACTTAAGCAAGAAACTCTATGGGGTTTTTGAGGGGCTACAAGCAGGATGGAGCAAAGGAAATGTCCGGCTGTCCTCCTCTTCGGGACACTAGCCTAATCTTAACCAGATCTGAAAATAGGTCTGGGCTGACATTGTCCAGGGAATGAACTCATTGAAAAGTCTGATGGTCCCCACCTTATGTCGTTCTTAGGACAAAGGGCCCATCAAGCTCATTTTTTCTCTATTGTTCTCTTTGGGACAGTGGCTCCAATAAAACAGGTAATTGATACTTGTTGAATTAAAATAAACGAATGTTTTAATTCCATAACCTAAGCAGAATTACAGAGTTGCATTAGATAAAGCAGGTGGACATGTGGCTTTAAGAAGAACCCTAACAATCATGGCCCAGATAGCAAAGGAATCTATTCATCTCTTATGTAACGACTCCAAGGTCAGCATTTCAGACCAGCGGGCAGCTCTCACCCACGTAATCACTCAGAAATCCATGCTGAAGGCAGCTCTGCCATCTTCCAAATAAGATCAAGATCGCAATTCCTGAAGGAATGGGAAAAGAGTAGAAGTTCAAGGCCAGGGCGTTCCTCACAAGCAAGTGATGCAGAAGTCGCACACTTCATTTCTGCTCATATTCTATTGTCAAGAGCCAAAATACATGACTACCCTTGCTGCAAGGGGTGCTGGAGAATGCTGCCCTGACTGGGCAGTTGCAGGACAGCTACACCTCTATCATTACAAAAAAAGATGAGAACACAGATCGGAAGGACCATTAGCTGTTCCGATCCCAATAGCATTCTTCACTGCAAGGTGAACTGGAATATAGGCACTGAGCTTCAAGGAAGGAAAGGCATTTGTCTGAAGGAACCTCAACTCTCAGCTCTGTAAAACTGACCTTGGGAAACCACTACCAGCCTGACTCCTCCAGCCAAGACAGAATTATAGAAAGGGCAGACATTCCCTGAAATTCTCTAAAGTGAGATTTCAGATTATCAGTGAGTTTAAGAACTTGACCTTAAACTATGTAGTTCAAGTACACCACCTTAGACCTTAGGATCCCAGGATCCAAATTTTGTTGAGACACTGAACCGATGTCGATGGCTGTAGCTTAGGTAGCCAAGTTAGCTAGGTATAGCTGGAGAAACTAAACATACACAGACACACAGACACAGACACACACACACACACACGACAATAACAACTATAACTAGTAACGATTTTTTCTGGAAAACCTGCTCTTTTTTTACTACTTAAATACACAGCAGGTCACCTACCCACGTACTATTAACTAGAGAAGGCACTAGTTCAACAAACTGAGATTAACCTAGGTTATCAAAACACTTGGCCTCTTTGCCAGTAAAAAGTTTAACTTATAATAGCTAATCTTTATTGAGTGCCTACTACATGCTACCATTTTAGATCTATCATCTCATCCTAACCCTCAGAACTGACCTGTAAAGTCTTTATGAAGATATTGAAACGTACACCCAGAGAAGTTAAGTAACTTCCCTTGGATCTCATAAGTAATAAGTAATTGAGCCAGAATTTGAACAGACATTTTGACTGCAAAACTTAGGCCCTTTCTTCAATATTATGCTGCTGCTAACTATGCCAGAAACAATTTGTGTCTGAGTCACATGGGGAGACCAGAGGGTACATGATAAATTGGGATTATCTTGTGGAGCAGAGGTTAGATTATTCTACGTGGTTTTAGCAGAGCCAAAAAAAAAAAAAAAAGTGGAAGGAAGGCACTGGAAAGGAGATTTATGTGGAGAAGGAACAAGAGCTTTTCAACAGTCCCAGCTGTCCGATAATGTCAGCTTCCACACATGGTAGTGAGTTCCGCAGCACTGGGGTTATGCATGCAGAGGCTTGGCAAACATTCATCGGAGTTTCTCACAGTGGAAAAGAAATCCATTGCCTTCTAAGGTCCCTTTCGATTCTGTGGTTCCTCTTCTCTAACTTCAAATGTGTAAGATGTCATTTTCTTTTCTTCAAAAACTTTTTATTTAGGATAATCACCGTTTGGGTTATAGAGACTTAAATCACTGATTATTTGCTTTCTGAACCCATTTTAAGTCCTGTCAATGATGATAGACTATAACTGAGAAACAGTAGAGCACATAAGTTGAGAATTCATTTCGGGATTCAGATAACAACTACAAAACTTACTAGCGGTAACATTTAAGCTCTGCAGGCTTCAGTTTTCTCAGCTATAAGTGGGACTAATCATGTCTCTCTTACAGTGTTATTGTATTACATAACATATTACTTATACAATTTCTAGCATAGCACCTGGGACATAGTAAGGGCTCAATTAATGATGATTTTTTAATAAATAATAATAATATAGACTTCAGACTACAATGAAACATCTTAACCATACCTCTAGTCCCAAAGTTCTTACCTTCTCTTGGAGGACAACTATGTGTAAATGTAACCCAGCCACATACATGACATACCACTACCTACCAAGTACTTGATTTGCTGGTTGGTTAAAACCCAAAGCTCTCTTGGGTGACTTTACTGACTTCTCCCCATGAGAAGCAGAATTGTGGTAGTGATGATGGAGAGGGGGAAGGGTTAGCATCCTCACTGCCACCAGTGAGTATTTAAGAAGGTCTTTCTCACTTCTTGCTCCTCTCAGGGAAAAAACATGCAAAATCGTTTGGCCTAGAGTGAACAGAAACTAAAGTTGACTCCCAAGGTAGACCTGGAATAAGCTACCACTTTTGGAGATCCATGCAACCTGCTCTAACTTTTGAGAGACAAGTTGATATAAAAGTCAAGCAGATGGCAATATTTCCATTTTTATTGCTGCATAATATTCCATTGCATGTATTTACCCCATATTTTCTATCCATCCATCTCTCTATGGACACCTAGCTTGTTTCCATATCTTGGCTATTGTAAACAATGCTTTTGCAACAACATAGATGAATCTAGGTGCTATTATACCAAGTGAAATAAGTCAGGCAGGAAAAGACAAACACCATATGATTTCACTTATAGGTGAAATCTAAAAAACAGAAACAAAACAAATAAACAATCAAAACAAAACAAAAACAGACTCATAGAAACAGAGACCAAAGGGATGGTTACCAGAAGGGGGGACTTGGGTAAAAGGGGGACTTGGATAAAAGGGGGACGGGAAATATAGTCAATATTGTGGTAAGTTGACATGGTGACAGGTGTTTGATTACTAAAATTAGTGGGCTGATCACATTATAAAGTAAAAATGTCAAATCACTACATTGTAAACCTAAAACTAACATAACCAATATAAGATTGTATACCACCCACACTCAAGTAAAAGATAAATTTTTAAAAAGCCAAGCAGGAATTTTAAAATGCTGAGGAAGACTCATAGAACATTATAATTTTGTTGAAAGTTTAAGAATATGCTTTTATATGTAGGCATATTTGAAAATTGCCCTTACACTATGTGTTTTCTTGTTTGCTTAATATAAGAATTTTATATGCATAACATGCATAATTTGCATGTTAAATGAATTTGTTCTGTTGTTGTACATGCATCTGAATCACTGGAAATTTCAAAGAACAGAGCATTTCCTGGGTGCCACCCCTGATGATATGTCTCTAACAATTGAAATGGAATAATATGTAATCCTTAGTGAGGATTAGCTATGTTCTAGGAACTATTTCAGTACTTTATAGCCATCGACTCATTTAATCTTCAAATCATATAAGGAAGACACTTTATAGATTAGGCAGCGTGCACAGGGAGGTTAAGCAATTTGCCCTGTGTCATTCAGCTACGACCAGGGACAGGCTCTGAAGCCAGGCAGCCTGGCTCCGGAGATCATGCTGCTCGTTATTCTGGTTATCTGACTCTGACCGCATCCCAGGGGAACCTCACCCAGTGTGGGCCAGGCTCAAGATGAGCAGCTGGACAGAGGCCCTGGAGGACCAGAGCTGCGGCCCCGGCTTTGGGGCAGGCTGACTGACGGTGGGCACTGACCGAGCCCCGTAGCACCTTATGGATGACCCTTGATAAGTTGACTCTATTATTTATCTATTTGGTCTCCTCAACTGAAAATCGCAGTTGTTTGTCTATCAGTTACATCAGCAATATGTTCATAAATGTCAGCCTCTGTTGCTGTGCTGAGCTCTGATCAGGCTTACCTCTCTCCTTGATTGTAGCACTAGTTCTGGGTTCAAATCCCATTTCTGTAAGTAATCACACTTGTGACTTAGGCCAAATGACCTTACTTCTTACAACCATAGTATTCACATCTGTAGCCTGAACGTAGTACTTACTGATAGGATAATGAAGGTTTAAGATAATAAATATGAAGCATACTGACAATTTTCTTTCCCCCTAATGTCTAACATTTGAACTCTATTAATTCCTTATTTCTGAACTGGATTTACTTCTTGCCACATAGGCATGTTGGAAACACACAGAAAACAGCAATTTTACTTTCAACACCATTTCTTAATGTTGAAATACTAATATTTTTAAGAATCATCACTTTTCAGCAAAGACATTCCATGGTAATACTAGAGTCTCTTCATGAGCTCACAAAGCTGTTAAGAATCTCTCTTATGTAAACTGATTTTTTAACATTGTAGTAAAATACATACAGCATAAAATCTACTATGTTAGCCATTTTTAAGTATACAGTTCAGTAAAGTTAAATACATTCATAGTGCTGTGCAACCAATCTCCAGGACAATTTTTATCTTGCAGAACCGAAACTCTATACCCACGAAACATCAACTTCCCATTCTCCTCTCCCCCACCCCTGGCAGCCGGCATTCTACTTTCTGTTTCTATGAATCTGACTGCTCTAAGTGCCCCATGTAAGTAGAATCATACAGTAATTGTCCTGTTGTGACTGGCCTATATCACTTACTGTGATGTCCTCAAGATTCATCTACATTTCGACATGTTCAGATTTTCTTTCATTTTTAAGGCTGAATAATATTCCACCATGTGTAGACTTGTATATCAGATTGTGCTTCTCCGTGCATCTGTGAATGAAGGAATACTTGAGTTGCTTCCACTTTGGGCTATTGTAAATAATGTTGCTATGAACATAGGTATACAAATATGAGACCCTGCTTTTAATTCTTTTGTGCATATACCCAGCAATGGAATTGCAGGCTATATGGTAATTCTGTTTGTAATTTTTTGAGAAGCTACCATACTGCGTTCCATAGCAAGTACGCCATTTTGCATTACCACCACCAACTCGCAAGTGCTCCAGTTGCTTCATGTCCTCACCAACAGTTGTTATTTTCTGGTTTTGTTGATAGTAACCATCCCCATGGGTGTTAGATAGTAGCTCACTATGGTTTTGGTTTACATTTACCTAATGACTAGCGATGCCGACCATCTTCTCCTGTCCTTGTTAACCATGTGTATATCTTCTTTGGAGAAATGTCTACTCAAGTTATTTGTCCATTTCTTAATCAGATTGGGATTTTGTTTGTTGTTGCGTTGTAGGAGTTCTTTGTATTCTAAATATTAACTTCTTTTGAGATAAAAGATTTGCAAATATTTCCCCCCATTCTGTGGATTGCCTTTTCACTCCATTGATTGTGTCCTTTGATCCACAAAGAATTAAATTTTGATGCAGTCCAATTTATCTATTTTTTTCTTTCGATACCTGTGTTTTTGGTGACCTATACATGTGTATACTTATATTTTATGCATAAGGCTAATAAGACAAGAATCACTTCCTCTTTATAGACTATCTGGGAACCCAAAGCCTTTGCCTAAAGCATTCCCTAGGGAGCCTTGTGGAACTGTGAGTAAATAAACAGAATAAACCCTGTTGCAGGAACACCACCAAGGCTACTAGGCATAAAATTGGAACTTCTTGTTTGTTTATTTGGCAGCCTATGTGTGGAAGCCAGAGGGCATTGAGATGCTGGGATCCTGCTTGAGAAGTGCCTGCAGCTCAGCCCTGCCTGCTGTCACAAGCGGGACAGGCAGCCCATGTGGAGGGTCATGTGTCAGTGAGTAATCACTAAGAAAAGCAACTCTCTGACAGCCTGGTCAACACGTCAGGGTCAGGATGCATCACATGGACATGCGGATGCCTTTGCGTGTGTGTGCGCATTTTAAGTACCTATTAAGATCTGTCAAACATGATCAAGTGTCTTTAATTAAGTGCCTGGGCCAGTCTGTGTGCACACATACGCAATCGTTTGTACATTTCTTACCCACTCGTAACTTGAGAAACATTTTCTATGGAGTTTCATGTTAACTTATTTACCTAAGCACATAAATAAAAACATGTTGAAAGAATTTTTTTCTTTTGCCTACTCTTGGTATTCCAGTAAACATTTTTGTATTTCATACACATAAAACTCTCTCCAACTATTCACGCAGCCAAATTAGAATTTAAAAATCCAGAAGTGGGTGAACACTTAACTGTCAAATATATCTAGTGAATTTTTTTTGTTTGTTTCAAATGTTCTGGCTAGTATTAGAAACAATACATTGTGTCTAGCACTATTTCTCTTAATTTTAAATTCTGTGTGTATTTCAAGGGGAATTTAATCCATCTGGTTCTGATTCACTTACTCTTAACTCATCAAAGTGGTACTTGGTAATTGATGTTTGATGTCCAGAATGCCTTGTGGGTTTCTAGGTCATTATAAAGATTCCCCCCTCCTTGCCCATCTGCCCCTCCACAGCACAGGCCTAAATCAAGAAGTTACATTTTATTTACCTGTCATAGTGTCAGATGACCAGAAATGAGCACTTGACCAAATGTCAGAGCTCTCAGCCAGCCCTCTGCAGTCACGGTTCGGGAATGTGATAGAGTGCACTGCCCTGGGTGGCAGGTTGCTGGGGGCTGTGCGTGCTCAGCGGAGCCTGGCTGTGTAGGAGGCCAGGCCACACACTCTGTGCAGTCCTCCAGCCTGGGGTCTGTGTCCACAGTGGATGTCCCTAGGTGCTGCGAGCAGAGCTCTGAAACCTTTCATCTAGCACTCACACACACGATGCCACCGCCACTCCCACGCCTGTCATGCATGCAGATGCAAATGGGCCCCAAGAGAAAGCTTTCTCATCATGTATACGGTCTCTTTATGATTACTTCAAACAAGCTCTTAACTCAATAAAGCCCCACTGCATCAGGAAAAGGACGCCCTCCGCTGCTCATGCTCTTCCGAATTCCAGCAATAGGAAACTTTCTACCAGTTTCTTAAGCTTTGGTGCTTCTCTAAGATTTTCAAAGAAGACCACAGAATGCTTAAATATCTCTCATGGTAGGAAGAACATTCAGTCTATCATTTCAAAAACATTGCAGGGTTTTAGCACTGGAAGTGGTCTTTAGGATCACGTGATCTTTAAAATATCAACGGTCCATAACTTGCAAGTGGTCAATTGTCCATTTTATTTCTGTATTTGTTCTTTCTTTGAAATGTTTAGTGACTTGTGGTCATGGCCTTAGTTGACTTCTCCATTCACTAGTCACTCAATAAACATTAACTGACCACCCACATTGTGTGGGACACTCAGCTAGGCCCTGAGGTTTTCAGAAGGCAAGCCTATTATTGCAAGAGTTAATGCACGCATTCCCTGCCCATTGAAAGCCAGCAGTCCTTTCTTCACTGATGCTGCGTCCTCATGAACCAGCTTCATGTGTGTACACGTAGGGGCAAAGCAGCCTGCTCATTAGTCACAAATTCTTCTTGCTTCCTCTTAAAAACAGACTGCTAAGATTAAAATCATTCTTCTTGCACGACATCAAAGGCCAAATGTATGAACACTTATATAAACTCTTGTACTCCAGCTATCACAGTGCTTCATTATATCTCAACCCTCTACATGTTGAAGACTTTACTTTTACATCTTTATGTGAACTTGGAATTCTTAGACGTGAAAAGGCAACTTCGCCCTTGTGATATTTACTTTTACCAGTTTATGTAAACAGAAAGCTTCTTCTTTATGAACTGACTTTTGCTAGCTTTTTCAGCGCCTTTAACAACTGCAGTTTACTATCGTACCATAAAGGAAGAGTTTCCAGGCTACCAATTCATATTATACTGAGGCTGTCTGAATTTTCAAACCTTGAATAGAAATCATATTGTGAAAGAAATGAGCCTAGCTCAAACCAGATCAAGCTGAGACCTTATCTTACGAGGACATAGGCTCCCCGGTGGGTGGAGGAGGTGGCCATTGCTGCCTTTTTCTGCGTCTCCATTGGCGTTAAGCATATGTGGTTAGTCACTGTGTAAGGGAGCGTGTGGAATGTCAGTATTCCTGTTTATGTGTGGCTGCCAGGTCTAAATCAGCCAGGCAGTAATTTTTCTGGGAGCCCAATGTAGGCACTAAATTTTGTACTCACCCACCAAATGGGTACACATGCCCCTTAATCTGTCTTCCTGCAGGAGGGCTCCCCTGGCACCATCTAGCCTGAGCTCGGGGCCAAGCTTTCACTGGAGCCCCTTCCCGTGAATTACAGCCTGCAGCATGGGGGCTGAATAGAAAACAGCCTCCAGAAACTCCACTGGAAGGGCTGACCGGAATCCAACCTAATGCTGAGAATAGCAGGAAAGCTTTTATTATTCTACTTCATTCTATCTGCTGTGAGGCAGTGAGGCGCCTGGAGTCTGAGCTTAACTCATTTCCCTGGATTTCCGAGTCACGGCCACAGTGCCTACTAAAGCCAAATATCTCACTCACTACACTTCCTGATATAGGATGCACCTGCCTGTCACCTGGTGACCTTAAACACTAATAAAGGAGTCATAATATGACCTGCACAAGGATTGGAAGCCAACCAGCATGCAAATGATTGATGGGAGTGCTTTTAGTTACCCACTTTTCATCCTGACACTCTGGAGTGGTTCTTCTTCTATTGATTGTGGGAATAGGAGACTTAAAAATACATTGCAGGCATTGCTCTCCACATTGATGAGTGTTACTCCTAAGGTGTAGCAACAGAAAACTCTGTGTTAAACACTGGATGCCCACAGGCACCGACCACAATTTTTGCTCTCTCTAACCCTTGCTTGCTAGAAGGATAGCAACGGTACTTTGGAAACAAGTTTCAAAACATGAATCGTCTCTCTTTCTGGGTGGGGTCAGAGGAGCAAAGTCTCTTGCAGATTTTTTGCGTCACTAACTGCTTTGATCATCTTTGCTTTAAGCGCTCCCTCAGCTGTCGTTATCAAAGTGATTAGCAGTTCTGCAGAAAGATCATGAATTCACGGTCCCAGCCTTTCTTCTTTTCATCTCTTTAAATTCCTTCAAAAATAAGATAAATCTTTGGTTGAATGCATAATGTGAATCTATGATTAAAATATCCCCTTCAAATTATGAATCAGGGTAGGGGAGATTGTTGAAGTTATCTCTCAGGCTCGCTGGTTGTCATGTTTCAGTGTCTCTAAGCTCCCAATTCCTCTTCTTTGAGAAAGGCTTTTTATATTTCCACTAGTACTATCCCTGTCTACTTAATACATTCAGATTCAGAAGGCCAACTTGTATCAATCTAGGCAGAGAGCTTTTGTGTTTGGAAAGTATCGACTTAATAGTCAACACGGAAGGAGTGAAACCTGCACTGGAAGTTTCAGCCGGCCATCCTCAGGGACCAATGGCCTGAGGTGACCTATCATACCACAACTAGGAATTGTCATCGTATATGAGCACTGCGTTCAATTATTTCCCATATATAATAATATCTAACATTTATTATGAGCTACTGCATGCCAGACACTGTTAAAATACTTTACATGAATTATCTCATTTAATTTTCGCAACTATCTTATGAGGAGTTTTATATCATTTACCAAGAATAAACTTATGGATTTAAACTGTGGTCCTTACTATACAGATGGTAATTCTAAGGTTTAGAGAATTTTAAGAACCTTGCTTAAAGCCAAGGACCAGGCACCAAGATTCACACCTAGATTCTTATTCATATATAGCATCATCCTTCCCACTTACCTGTATCGCATAAATCCACAGAAAACTAGTTGTTGTTCTGTTGGATGCTTGCCTCATCTAAGTAATCTTTAGGGCTGAGTTGCTTCTGACATTTTATGTGGACTTTTTAAAGTATATTTCTGAATTACTTCGATAGCAGTCTGCTGTCCATTGATACTGACACATAGAGAAGTTAACCAGATACAATATCAGAACACAGCATATTTGTAGGAGAGCAGCTCCAATCATCAAACACATTATACGGTGTAAACATACTTTAATTCTCTTCAATGAGGAGGTTGCAAATTCCATGTTCTGTGCAAACAATTAATACAAAACTATGGCTGGTGTCTCTGAAACTTACTTTAATTCATCTGCTTCGTTTGGTTATTCACGTTTTGCCTATGGAAATGTTATAACCTATTAGTGATCTTCCATTGAAAGAAAATTCTCCATAAAATAATCTGGAGCAAGAAGCTGACTGCAGTCTTTAAAATTATTTAAATATTTAAATGTGTGCATATTCAAAGAGTTTTTCCTTTCAATTTCCTTTGAATTTATGCCCATTTCCTTAATCCTGTCTTCCAAAGAAAAGGTTTTGTTTTTCATCCTTTTAAATCACCTTTGAAGACCTTCGGGGTTCTGTTTCTCTCAAGTTGTGAAACCCAGAAATGGATATAACTTATCAACATTGAATAAGACACAGAGACAATTTAAAGATTTTTCCATTTCCTTCTTATATTCTAAATCCCCTACATTGTCCTCAGAAAAGCACCATACCCTAACACGTTACCAATTTCAAAAAATAATCTCCAGATTATTATTTATTTCATTTTATATATTAAAATTTATAAGTATGTGGTCTGGTTTTCTCCTCGAATTAGACCACTTTGCCTTTCCCCCTTAATCTTGAACCTGGATAGGTTTTGTTTTTGCCTGCCCTTCATTTTTGAGGCATCTGTTTGGTTTGTGTTTGCTCTGTTCCCCTACCCAGATTTTCACTTTAAACATAATCCCAGAATCATAACCTATAGAATAAACCGTTTCCACAGGATACTACAGTGACCTAGTTAAATGACCCTTTCTGAGTTTCTGATAGCCCCAAATGTAGCTGGCAAAAATTTTTCATATGGAAATAACATCATCTGCTAAACCACTTATTTTCAAAATCAACAGGCTCTTAACATAGATTTGATGTCATTCGCAGAAGGGAAAACTGGGCGTGATGCAGTTGAGTACTTCAATGACACAACCAGTCTTGCCTCAGTTCTGCTCTGTCTGAGGGAGAAAGGCAGACACTGTAAACACGTATGACTCCCACAGCTTGCATGTGTGCTAGCAAGTGCCAGCGGTCGGCTCTGGGCTCCACACGGGGCTGTGCTATCCTGCAGACTCAGCGACACTCGCCCTTGAATCTCCGAAGGCTGTCTTCTTCTTCCAACAGGCTGATTCAGACACAGAATCTAGCCTTATTTATCTTTTTAAAAATATGTGGATTAGGTAGAAGGCACGAAGGTCTCTCCTAAAAATGCCACTGAAATGTTTCTGGTGATTTTTCAGCAATTACTTGTCTCCCAAACATGTTTTTTCACTAGCATTTCACCAGATGACCATTGAAATGCTAAGCTCAATTTTCAGCTATTCTTGCACACATTGATAATTAAGAAACTGATTTCTACTTTTGATTTTATAAATCTATGTGAAACAGTTATATATTTCTGGTCATGATTATATAAATTATAGTGATGAGTTACTATTAAACCATAACAAAGTACAATAATTATTTCAATCTTGGCCATAAAGATTATCCCAAGCATAGAGATTTCTTATAGATTTTTTATTACTTATACATATGAAACAAAAATAATCTTTTTTGATTTTCAAATTTGTTAATGAAGCCAAAATTGGATCTGTCATTTTTAGTTTTTGTATATGTTTGATTTCTGTTGCATTGTTTCAGATGATTTTTAATGAAAAGGGTAAATTTTTCCAGGTAGGGAGGGGTTTGATTACATCCTATTTCCCCTAAAGCTTACTAGTCTCAACAATAAAAATTCCCTGTTTGCCCAGAAAAACTGAAGATATTTTGACCTAAAAGAAGCTTCAGAGAGTATCGATATCAATATTCCTCAGGTTATGCTCCGGGGAGCCATCAGGGGTCTTCAGACACCTTGGGAAACAGGGACAAGGAGAAAAACAAGGAGAGGCAGGGATGAGGGAGGTCAGAGTTGGCTGAACTGTCCTGAGGCCCTCCGCCGGAGCAGCTCCGCTTTTGCTCGATTTTACACATCGGCCTTCTGTGTAAGGTTCCATTTGAAGACCCATGTACAATCAGGAACATTAATAATATTACTAATAATAACGCAGACTTGAAATCCAATGTCAAATGTCTCAATTTTCTAAGCAAGGAAACCAAGATTTCAGAGAGATGAAATGATTTGCTCAAAGTAACACAGCTAGTAAAAATTTGGTCGGATTAATGATCCTTAAAACTTCAGTGGGTATGTTCAATTTAATCAACATTTATCAAAGACCTACCAAGAGTAAGACACTACGCTTGGCCTCCAAGGAATAAAGAAAGTAATATATAGCTCTAGTAAAGAAACCTAGTATGAAATGCTAAAGAAAAAAACACTCAAGATCACCCCATTCAACCTACTTGTTTTAGACTTAGCAGCTTTCTGAGAGCCACATTTAAAGAAAATGGCAGACCCAGGGAGTGAATCTGTCTCTTCTTACCCCAATTATAATGCACTTCCCACATACCCAAAATTTGATTCATGAATACCTAGTCTCTCAGGATGATCCTCCACTTGAAATATCCAACTAAATATTTGCACTTTGTAGGCATTGAAAGTTCTATAGTAAAGAAATGTGCTTAGATTACCATTGCAAAAGTTATTATTCACAGAATACTATCCATGTCATATCATACTTATTTATATCACAAAGAACACAATTTTAAAATTTGGCACAATAATGGAGAGGTCCTCTTGTAGACTGTACTATTTGGAGCTGAACTCAAGTAGGATCTTCTAAGAACCACATTTTCATGGTTTACTTATAAATAGGGCTTGAGAAGTATAATCTCAGTGATGTGTTAGACCAGATGTATTCTTTACATACACATATTGTTTGAATATTACATACTATTATGTACATATAATCAAATAAGTATGATCAAATGCAATATGAAAAGTGCTAACAAAGTATTTTAGCTGTAATATCAGTTCACACTTGTTTGTATCAGCATGATAATCTCAATTTTTTTTCTTTTTAAATATAATGGTGCATTATAATTCATCGGAAATATTGAATTAATTTTAGTAAAAACTAGTAAATACTTTCTTGCTCAATTTTCAGAGATAAAATTACTGCTGCAAAATAAAAATCAATTTGTTTTTCTTATAAAGCACACATATCTTGGCACATTTTGTTTTGGTCAGAATGCTAAAAATAAAAAGGAATGAGTAGCAAAATTTTCCCCCAAAATAACCACATAAGGTATACTAAACCAAAATAATACTGTAAATCTTGGAGAGAACCTGCTCTTGCAAGATTTGCAGACCAATTTTTCAAGATCAAAAGTGTTTATATAAGCTTACAAAATCTTGGATTTTTTCCCAGACTAAACCTCCAGCACTTCTGAGGTTGGCCCATCACTAATATTTACAATATTTTTGACATTTCATGGGATGGACTCATAGGCCTTTATGATGGTCTAGCTTCCGAATATGATGGAGTGCCGGAACAATCTGCAGTGTGTGAAAGGCAGTCAGACGTCACTGGCATTTTGAAACAGGAAACAAATGACTTGTAGGTACCATGAGCCTGTTGTGTCTTGTCAGCTTTGTTAGCTCAGAAACACCATGGGGGAACCATTGGCACACAGATGGCCATGCTTTCCACCTGAGAAGCGCTCCTTGCCGAGTGACTTGCGGCCCAGCTTAGGCGACGTTCCTTCCTGTAGTGTTACATTTCCTGACAGAACTCTTTTAGAAACAGGTTGTCAAAGATGCTGATTCTCTTACCCCTTTATAATAGCACCTAGCTTAGTGCCTTACACTTAGTAGGCCTTTATAAGAATTTTCAACAAATCCATGTACTTATCAAGCTGGAACGTGTAAAAATAAAGTAAATCCTGAGTTCTGCGGTAACATATACCTTTAACGATCCATTTATCCACTGTGCTCAATTGTTTTTTTCCAAAGTCCAGTTATTCCTAATAATGCTTCTAAAGATTGCGTAATTACTGTATTTTCATTGCCAATGGCAGTAGGAGGATGCAGACATAGTGCTCTTTTACTCACCAAATCAGGATTCTCCTCCCAAATAGCCATTGTTATTCCATCCCTTTTCAAGAGATTCTTTCCCCTAGATTGTGGAGATTCACATCTGTAACTTTTATGCTCAAGATTCTCCAAACTCAAAAGTTTTTGTGTGTGATCAGGTATAAGAAAATCTATTAGGCACAACAAAGATGGATGAGATATGGGTCCTGTTCTCAGAGCTTCAGTCTAATTTTGGAATCAAGAAAAATACAAATACAAACACAAACCTAGGCAGTAGCACTTATCACCCACTAGCGGTATTTGAAAGCACTGTTGTGGAAGTAGGAGTGATTGAGAAAAAAAAAAAAGGATTGTTAATTGTATGTTTCCATCTGCCCTTTAGAGGATGGCGGATACAAACAAGGAGATTATCCTGATTCACATACAATTTAAAGTCCGACTGAGGCTCAGCGTTCACGCCCAGCTTCCTCCAACACTGGCGTCATGGCCATCCTTCCCGAGGCACATGTGCCCTCTCCTCTATCATCCCAACAGTGCCCAAATCTTTACCTCTTTCTTTTTCTACCCTGGCCCAGCTTCACTCTCTGTAGGAGCTTGATCTTTCACTTCCCAGAGTTCCACAGCAGGATTAGAAAGGGGCCCATTTAACAGGCGAATAGAAGTAGCGAGCACACCCATGACAATAATCCGACCTGGGGTTTTCCTCCCCTACTTGGTCACCATGTCTATTGATGTGGTTGATAATTTACAACTTGCGGTCCTGTAACACAGAATTAATTGCAAGGCAGCTCTCAGGCAACCCGGGAGCAGCTCTGAGCAGCACAACATTTGAGGTGGCAGGCAGGGCTTGCCTCTCTGGGGGTCCAGTCCTATCAGAAGATGTCCTATAAGGCAAGGCTGCCAGTTAAAGGGGATAATTACCAGGGGCTTTCTAAGTGCCGTGGCCATAGAAATTTAACCTGAGTGTTTTCAGGTAACTGCCAGCTCTGAGCCTGGCTGCCCTCCATGGGCCCCCCAGGCCCTGTGCGAAGCGGGTGTTTTACAGCAAGTTACAGCAACACAGCTGTTTGCACTAGAACTTAACCCAGGTATGCCAGACAGCTGTGCCAAAGCACGTCTTACTGTTTCATTAATTCAAAAGCAACCCACATTAAAAAAAATTTTTTTTTTGACCTGACTGCTGGTTTCAGTTTCTTGTCAAGAACTGTTTACTTAATTCAATTTAATAAAATGTTTTTAAGTACCAACTATGTTGGTACTTCTGACATCTGAAAATAATGAAGGTACAGACCCTTCCTCAAAGACAGAGACATCAGCCCAACCCTTAAGCAACATCCTAACTAGTATGGACACACACGCGCACGCACGCACACACGCACACCAATGTTATAATGCAATGATAGAGCAAAAATAGGAATAAGTATAAACTAAATGGTGATACAAAAAAATAATGGTTATTTCTGACTAGATTAGTCAGGAATGGCTTCCTAAAGGTGATGCCATTTGAACTGGACTTTGTACAGCAAATACGAATTCTCCAGGCAGAAAGGTGAGGAGGAAGACCTAACAGACAGGGGGAAAGTAATGGACCAAAGTAATAAAATGTGAAATATGATGGGAGCAAAATGAGTAGATCAAATTTATTGAGGGTAAATCTTGAGCAGATGAGTCTAGGTGATCAATTCCTGCTTAGAGACCCCTGACAGCAAGCTAGGAATCATACCCCAGCCAGCACACATGGGGAGCTGTTATAGGGTGTTATACAGTGTGTGACATGATCATGCTGGTTCTCTAAAAGCTCACTCCAGCAGCCCCTGCTAGAGGAGACTCCAGGCAGCTGGGAGAACAATCCAGGAAAGAGAAGAGGAAGATGTGGAGTGATGAAACTGATGAAAAAATAATTCTGTTTAATTGGCTCACAGATACTTTAATGGTTCACCCCTTCTTCTGCAGGCAGGCTTTGGATTTTGGTGTACATAGATTTGTTGGTGAGTAAAAAGAACTATCATGGTCCTAGAAAGAAGTACCACTAGAAAAAAAATACTAAAATGATAAATTATAAAATATTAACATTTAAAAATATCCTAAAAGGTCTATTCCAACTCCCTTGTTTTAGCTGCAAGTTAGTTGGCTAATCCATGGCAAATTTCAGCCTGGCAGCCAAGTCCCCAGCCAGTTAGACACTGGATTGTTTTGTAGGGCCTTGTTATAGATTGAACTGTGTCCCCCCCAAAAAAAAATATGTTGAAATCCTAACTCCCCAGTACTTGTGAATGTGGATTTATTTGGAAATACTTTTGCAAGTGAAATCAAAATGAGGTTATTTGAGTGGGCCCTCATCTAATATAACGGGCACCCTTACAACAAAAAGAGATAGCTCTCCATGAAGACATGGAGACACAGGGAGAGAACCATGGAGGGTGGAAGCAGAGATTGAAGCTACTCAGCTTCGAGCTAAGGAAAGCCAAGGACTGATGGCCATTACCAGAAGTTAGGGAGAGGTAAGGAAAATTTACCCAGAATCTCAGAGGGGGCCCAGTCCTGCCAATACCTTGATTTCAGACTTCTGTTTTTAACAACTATGAAAGAATTGATTTCTGCTGTTTGAAGCTACCCGTCCATAGTATTTTTTTATGGTAACCCTAAGAAACAAATATAGATATTGTTAAGATTTAAATATTTTCTGTATGTATATCTATGTGTGGTAAAGAGCCTCTTAAATAGCTCAAAGATAATGCCCAATGCAGAGCTAAATTTAAAAAAACAATAAATGAAATTCTGTAAGCATTACCCACTGTAAACCTATTTGGCTCACTAGTAAATCTCATTTTCACAGTTTTCACACAATGAAAAGATTTTAACAACTAAAATTTGAATATACCTTACAAAGCATTTTTATCCATTATCTCAGTGAATCATTACATCAGTTCTGGGAGGTGGGAAGAGTGAAACAATGGTTGATGTCCCAAAATTACCAAATAATGAAGACAAAGTCAACTTCCAGGGCTTTGGCTTCAAGTTCTGTGCTTGTGCCTGCATTCTACCCCATAAGTGACTTTAACAGCTCATGTCTGGTGAGAATCGTTCAGGACAAGCTGAGATTATGGGTGAGGAAGACCTCTGCCCAGGAATTGCTTATATACGTATGAACTCATGAAGAGGAGACTTGAGATATTAGTACGACAGCCAGCAAACAGTTCTATTTCCAAGAAAGAAACATTAGTGATATAATGTAATAATGTAAACAATTTATTTTATTCTGGCAAACATTCATATTCAGAGATTTGGGGAGTAAAGAGGAGAGCCTATAAAATGACATGTTGTTGCACCTCTTCCCTGACTATCTCCTGAGGCCAAAGAAACAAAAGACCATCTACAGCCTTGGAAACCAGAGCCAACCCTGCTTCTCTCAGACATGCTGGGGCTACTCTCGTCTCAAGCATCATCCTATAATTTACTATTTCTATTTTTTACATTGTGAGATTTCTATGGTCGGTAAGAAAAATCAGGTCTTGGCTAAGGGAGTCAGTTCAGTCTTTGTTGTTTTTGTTTGTTTGTGAGACCTTGGAGAGTTCACATAGGTAGAGGCAGGGAGACAAATCATTGAGCAAGTCAACAGAAGAGAAGGAACAAACTTCTGGGAAATAATGTGATATATGGACCACAAAATGACCTGTGTCAGAAATTGGCTAACAGTAGCTGGTAATTACAGCTGTGCTATGCACCTGGAAGAAGGAGAGGTAGCGGGAGGAAGAGAAGGAAGAGGAAGAAATCCTCACCATTTGAATAGATCAATGAATAACAGTGGTGTTCTAAGCCGTGTTGTGGATCCTTATTCAAGCAGCAGGAGCGTGACATCCAGTCTCAACCAGAAGACCTTCGCACAGTAACATAAAACACTACATTTCTAAAAGCTTACAAAACTAAAGCTCATTTTCTGTTTGTTTCATGTCCAGAAAGTACTTAAAAATCAAGGTTAGTGACCCAAAGGTAAACCTCATCCTTTCATCTTTACTGACCTAAAGACAAATTCATGACCAATTTCCCCATCCAGGTCATAAATGTATATAATGTTTCATCTCCAGAGGGACACTAGGAACACAACAGATGATGTCCCCACATCTGTATGAAAGTCCTTCTCCCCCAGAGCTGTGGCTCCAGGTGTGAGGAAGAGTTCCCCAGACTAATGATGTTTGTGTAGCCTATGAAAAGTTGGAGTTACAGCTTTGAAGGTACTGACACACGCTCGCACAGCCTTCTTCACCCTTCATCCACTCGCACCCTTCGATAAAAGTCGGGTCAATTATGTTACAATATAATCCAGTGGAACATCCAAAATTCTTCAGTTATACGAGAATGTCATGTATCCTCCATTATTTTAAATAAAGAAGTCACGATTCGCTTTAGAAGTCTTTTCCCTTCCTTTGTTCTTTTCTTGAAATGGAATTTTCAATCTTAATATTTATTGTCATAGGCCTTAGACTTGCTCTGTAGCTTTTAAAGTAAAAATTGTCATTTCCCCACCCACGATCCCCATATACACACAAATGTTTATGAAGATTTTATTCAAAAGTTCCAAGGAAGGTTTAGAAGAGTTTTGTATGGATAATTGAGACTCAGCAACTAAACCCAATAGGTTTAATGCAGATAGATTTTTGCGGCTTTAAGAGTTAAAACACCAGGACCTCTACCTCTTTACATCCGTCCCAGCTTTACATAAGAGAGACTCAGAGGGCCTAACCAACCCCAAGCCTGGGTAGAGCTGCCCTGGAATGCCTGCCCACAGCCGACCCAGCAGCACCACACACAGCTTTTGACTTTTCACCCGGTTAGCTGCTCTGCCCACATTTTCAGGAGAAGGGCAAGGCTGCCTGCTTCTCCACTGGCCCAGAGCTGGAGTGACCTCCTGGGAGCACAAAGCAGCATGCAGGGCAGTTGCTGTGAGGTCTAGGACTTCCCCAGCACTGAAGTGGTTAACTTGTAGGAAGATCCAGAGAAAGAAAAACAGACTAAGAACTGCCTTCTGCTGGGAGGAGGGCTAGAAAACGAGGCTGTTGCTGTTGTTTTCATTGTGTGCACTCTAATCAGGGAGAGTAAGAACAATGATGCATGTAATGCTGATTTTGGAACGTGTCCATGCAGCTTTTCCCAGGCTAGACAGCCTTGGGAACCACTGATAGAGTGGCAGACCAGGGGCACAGCCTCAATCACCAAGCCCAGGGCAGGGCAGCCTTTTCTGTGGATAAAATATGTGAGGGATGACAAGAATCTTCCCAGCATGGGAAGTGGCAGTAACACAAAAATACACAACAGGGGAAAAAACTGTGAAGGCTTTGCATCTTGCAGCCCTGGCCACTGGATGTGATATTTGAAAGATAGGAGACTTCTCCTTCTACCCACCCCATCCCATTTTTCTTTTCTGTTTGTTTGTTTCCCTTTTTGCATTCAACTTGCCCTCCCTTTCTTCCCCGCTCCCCTCCCCCATACTCCCTCCCCACACTTTGAAGCCCAGATGAAAGCCCTGTGTTGCGGCTGCTGGCACCAAGCAAGCAGGCGCAGGGGGACAACCGAAGTGTGCTTTAGTTTAAGATGCTGTACTTTTTTTTCCCAAGAAAAAGGGGGTAAAATCAGCTTGAAACAATACATTGCATTTGGCTGGAAAGCATACTTTATGTATCTAGGACTCCAACATGGTCCTAATTTTTCAAAGCTTTTGTCTTCAAGGATAAGAGAATAGCTAAAACGTGGCATCCTCCCTCAAAGTAAATGCATATAACGGCAAGGGTTTGAAAGAGTGGTATTGTTTAATAACATAAAACAAGAAAGAGGCAAAAATCAGGCACATGAGCTTTTGGTGTTGACACAATAGCAGAGCGTAACTTTCTCAAGTGTTGTTGAAACAGTTCCCTTACTTTTAAATAGCGCGTTCAAGCTATGCCGCACTAAATGATTGTGAAGGAATGACTTCCAAACGTTTGCTTAGTTATTCAGTTACCAGATTTAGCAAATACAAATTCAGGACACCCAGTTAAATCTGAATTTCAACTACACAATGATAAATTTTTAGTATAAGTATGTGCCATGCAATGTTTGGAATAAACTTATGCTAAGACATTACTTGCTATTTATCTGAAATTCAAATTTAACTAAGTGTCCTATATTCTTATATCTGGCAACTGTATTAGTTGTGACAGTTTTTAAATCAACTCAGATTTTGAAAAGAATTAAAAGCCTTGTTAGAACATGAATTTATTTGAGATTCATCAAACTTGATGGTAGGGACATTCAGTGTATTGTTCTTACCACAACACAGACTGTCTATAGTAAGGCCTTTCCTCGCCCCCTTTCAACCCATCCCCTAAATACACACATATGTGTCATACCTTATACTCACCACCCCTACCCCCCTACAAACACACATATGCCACAGGAGTTTTTAAAAGGATTCTGTGTATTTTTTTTTTCCATCAAAGGAAGGATTGGCTAATGTGCTGCTTAGCGCAATAGGTCAGTATATAAAATCAGCTCCTGCCATGGAAAGTGCATATAGCTCCCACTTGGACACTACTTAAAACTGCAGTTGCTATGTTAAATAGCAACAGCTCATGAGACGTAAATGAGGCATTAATTATTTTTGGTTACATTTTTTTCCCTGCCCCGGCCAGTGTGGCTCAGTTGGTTGGAGCATCGTCCCATAAATCAAAAGGCAGTGGGTTCAATTCCTGGTCAGGCAAATGCCTAGGTTGTGAGTTCAGTCCCTGGTCAGGAAGTGA
Organism: Mormoops blainvillei; assembly: GCA_004026545.1. Taxonomy (NCBI): domain Eukaryota; kingdom Metazoa; phylum Chordata; class Mammalia; order Chiroptera; family Mormoopidae; genus Mormoops; species Mormoops blainvillei. Next base: position 210,198 of record PVJD01001018.1, read on the forward strand.
GAGTCAACTAATCCATATTTCTCTCTCACATCAATGTTTCTCTTCCCTCTTCCCTCCCCCCTTCCCTTTTCTCTCTCTTAAAAAAAATTAATATCGGTATACATGCCCTTGGGTGAGGATTAATTTTTTTTAATTTTTTGATTTATCTACTTAATGCACTGAAACCTGGTTTTATTAGTTTACGTTCAGTTTAAAACAAAACAAAACAAAGCAAAACAAAGCAAAACAAAACATGCTTCTAGACAAAATCAACCCAAAGGAGCCTCTAGGAAAGTTCAGCTCACTTGGCCCTGGATGCTATGTTGGCAAACCTCTCTTGTTCACATGATACTGTGTTTACTTGAATGTAAATGAAGCTGAAGGTTTAGTATTTTTGCCCCTGATAGCTATTATCCCTGAATATGACAGGTGAGGTTGGTGAGTTTCCAATTCATGGGGACAGAAGAGGAGCTAACAAAAAGACTAAGAATATGTGGAGGACAGTGTTGGGGAAGATTCAGGTCTTAATGTATATAAAATTCAAATGGTGCTTAGATAAGTAGTGAGAGTTGCGTTTAAACCTCTAGCAGGAGGGTTGTTGAGGGTCATCTAGAGAGTCATGTCTTCTTCCCTAACAATACTTTTTTTTTTTTTTTTTGGTTAGGCAAAAGATTTCTATTAGAAATGTGGTTCCTACTGATTAGTTTTTCAGTAAAAGTTCACTTCTCCTTCTTCTTAAATTGGCACCAGAAAACAAATTATTAGAAAATTTGTTGAACATCAGTGTAGTTTTCAGTAAAGTTAAGCGAGTTTCAACTCGAAGATGGACTTAAACCTAGATACACCAGCCTAGGTAGTGTTACATTATCTTTAATCACCCAATTTTTCAAACATAGTCAAGATAACCTCCTTAAATCATTTAGAATATCTACTTTATTTATTTTTTAAAGTGGAAGAAATGTAGTTATTCACCTCCTTGCTCCCCTATTCAAACACTCACCTGTGCTCATTTGCCTCTCCATCCCTCTGCTTATAAGGAGTGATAACATGTTTATCTCATGCATCCATATATATGTGTAGCTGGTGAAGTAGCATAATGGCTAAGAGTCTGAAGAACTCAGCCTAGTTTCAGCTCTGATGCTAATAACTATATAAACTTGGACAAGTCTATTCTCCATTCCTAGCCAACAGACTGAGAAATAACAAGATAATTAATTTTTTAATTCATTTATTTTTAGAGAGAGGGAAGGGAAAAGATAAAGAGAATGAGAGAAACATTGATGTAAGAGAGAAACACTGATGGGTTGCCTCTTGCACGCCCCCAACCGTGGACCTGGCCTGCAACCCAGGCATGTGCCCCGACCAGGAATCCAACTGGTAACCCTTTGGTCTGCAGGACGACGCCCAAGCCACTGTGCCAAGCCAGTCAGGGTGATGCTTAATTTCTTTGAAAAAATAAGAATATAAAATCAGCTGCTTAAAAATCCCTTTTTCTGAAATTCTATATCAATTTCCATCAACAGGATCTATGTTCTACTCTAAGTATCAAAAGGCAATAATTGTACCAATTAATTGCACTTAATTAAACATTTTTACAGCAATGATTATTTTTGGAAAACTTATACCCAAATAGAACACATTTTTAATCAGAATCACAAAAAAAGTACATGTAAAGGAATGAAATGGTCAACTCTTAGGCCTATAAACCCTCTACTTTGGGAAATGAGAATTTGTGACTATTGAATTTTGGCCACTGAATTTTCAAATAAAGATAATTCATGAATATAAATGAGTATATATTCATTCAGATGGTGTGCCCATTTGTGGGCATCACAAATTCAAGGTTTTTAAATGCATTGGAATATAAACACCCAGAGGAAGTATGCAGAAAAAACTTTTTAAAAAAATTTAAGAGCGCAAATGACACCATCATTGCTTTCAATAGTATAATCAAATATAAAAGGACTTGGATCAATTACAGGATTGATATGGCATATGGCAAATACTGTTCTTTTAGGAAAAAAATGCAAAGTATGGAGACTGGGAACCAGGAACCAATCAAGGAAATATCTGAAAAATGAAACAAACATCTAGTTTGCTGATCAGAACCAGCACCCAAGGATTATTGTGGAGAACTCATTGAAATCATCAATCAAGTCTCAGGAGAGTAAAAATGACAACCTGGATAAAGAATAGAGGGAGAAACTGCACAACAAAATATCATGAGGGAGCTATTAGAGTCCTAAAGTCCTTTCTTCAGAACTACAAGCCTCTGGGATCAGTTTTCTTCTCTCTGCAGCTCCCTGGCAAATGGAATCAGCAAGGTTTCTTCTCATGCTTCCCAAATTCAGACTTCAGAGATTCGGAGGCAGAGTGATATCCATACAGGGAATGTATTGCTTTCTCTGTGCTTCTAGATCTCCTCTTTTCCTGACATATCATTCCAAAGATCTTTAATAATGAGATCACTTTAAAATGACATCACATAGTGAATTTTGTGCATGATCTTCCTGCTGCCAGAACTTCACTGGGATTAAAGCTTTGACCTACCTACGTATTTTACCTAAGTATTTGTTTGGAGGAAAATAGGTTTTCGTATAGTATGCCTCATTTGTTTTATTTCATTCATTATTTAGGAATTAATCACGTCCTCTAAAATATAAATACAGAAAAAGAGCCTGTTTACAACAGTCTCTTCCTCCAGTACAACGTTTTCTACACTAGGTGCTAAAGCTGCTTTTCACATCATCTTCTTTTATTGGGTCAAATTATTATTCAAGTTGGCTTCGTGTTGCTAACCAACAGTCTCTCAATATATAGAAAATGCGTTCAATATTTCACCTAAGATGGCTGTAAAAAGTTTATATGTGAAGCCCACTTCTCCACTGATTTCCATGGTCCAATTAGAACTCTGCTTCCTCTCTTTCAAAGGGAGTGAAAAGGGATCCCTAACAGACAGCAGAAGCAAGGTGGTCCCACAGGAATTTACAATAGAGGAACTGCATAACCACTCTCCTATAAAGGTTAGCTGGGCTTGGGACATTGACCCCTAAATCAGAGCTCCCCATTGCTCTGAGAAACTGGAAGTCACTTTTCTCATTGTGACCATAGCATGGACATTTCTTTACCCCATCCTCCTTCTCCCACTTGCTGGCAAAAACTGGAAAGACTTGGAAATCCCTGGAGCACACAAGCCACCAGCGCTATTCTTTTCCTCTTTGGGAGGCTGAGAGGTATATAGGTGTTGTGTCTAACTAGCCTTCTTTTCAGGTTATAGTCCCAGAAGAACAAGAATTTGTTTACTTATTTTACAGTTATTTAACAACTACCATGTGTCAGAAAACATGCCAAGCAGATAGGATGGTGAGCAAAGCAGTTGTGGTCTGGGCCATCAAGAAGCTTACAGTCCAGCGAGAGAGCTGACCATTTGTCAACTAATCACTTAAATAAATGAGTCATTTAAAATCTGGTAAGTGCAATGAAGGGATATTACAGAATGTCATCAGGATATGAGGATTTCCAAATATATTTCACACTATGGCCTTCATACACTGCCATAACACCATTTTTTTTGGGGGGGGGTAGGGAGGCAGGACAAAACCTAAATGCTGAATGTATATCAGTTAGTTGAGAAAAATCCCAATACTATGTTCTTCTTCCATTTGGTAAAGTTATATACTCATCGTATATAAACCTCTATTACGATCCAGAAACATCATATTAATTGTTATCATTTCCGTGTGTAAGAGGAATTGATACCTTTTGTAGGATATCAACTTCCATCTAACTGGACCTTGCCAGCTCCCACAAACAATCTTGTCTGTATTACACATCGTTGTTTATTTCCAGGTTCTGATATACACTTCACTGGAAGATTATCTTCAGTGAGGTATAAATAAATTTAGTTATACTGTCTTCTCACATGTGCCATACATTTTTTTCAAAATGTATTGATAATAATTGCAGGGCTTCCAAAACTTATTGTTCCCAAATTCTAGCACAAAGCATATATATATATATATATATATATATATATATATATATATATATATATATATTTATTACAGTAATAACATATATAAACTCTACCACTTACTGATATATAATAAGAGTGAGTAAATTAGTTTTCATCATCTGTAAAATGAGTGAATTAAAATTACCATACAAAACTATTGCCAAGATTAAAGATAACATATGAAAAGTGTCTGGACTTAAAAACACTCCATGAATTGACATGGCATGATGGTGATTATTACCAGATTTTAGTGGACTAATTTCACGTCCAAATAACAGAGAAAATACCATATGTAAATCATATCATGGAAATAAGAAAGCCTCCACAAAGTAATTCCTTTTTATAAAGTGTGTAGAGCATTCAACAATATAGATAGCAGAGTTAAAGGAATTTCTAGATGAAGCTATGCCATTGTCGAATGAGACACCTGGGCTCTGAGAATGAGACAAGAGGAAATAGACTTAAAATTGCAACCAGAAAGATCTCAGGTTGTAAGACATCAGAGTCAGAGGATAAAACAAAACTGAGGCATTTCCTTGGATGGTTCAATAAGTGGAAGTTCTGGGTTTGGTTAGCTGACATCCTATCCAATCAATGAGGAACATCTACGGACTCCATCAAGGTCCCAGTGACCTGCTGGAAACTGTCCATTCCAACTAAAAATGAAACGACTCAAATTAAAAGGACTAGCAGTATATGCCACAATGCCAAATGTGGTATCGTTTGATCCCATAGCATAATAATCTTTTCTTACAGCTAATGGGAGTTGCTGCTACTAACTTACATGTGATTGAGTCAATAAGAGAAGAGGGCAGAGTTACTATCACCAGTTTAATATATTATTCTTACTCACTTTTCAAATGATATTTATCCAAAGAACATTATTCTTTGTAAGATAGTTCATTTGGCATTGCTAATTGGTATGAACTTATTTTCAGAAACTATGAATCTGCCCTTTGGCAATATAATCGACTAACACATTTGGCAATTGGTAAACAGTCACCAGGTGCTTTAAAATTGCTTTAAACAATTTTAGCTAACTAAAAGTTATCTACAAACACAGTCCAGTGGGAACATTAAACTGATACTCCAAGAAGATTGCTAATAATTTAGAAGCAAATACTTTCTGGTTTAACTATCTGGAGTAAACTACCAAATTTTCATTCTCTAAAAAAATCTTTAAAAGTATTCCTTTTGCAAATCGTATAACATATGTTATACATATAGAACTCTTTAAATAGGATGAGGTTAATCCACAGCCTTAACATTAAAAAGTATTTGACTCTTTGTAGCATGGTCTCCAAATGTGTGAAAGAAACATGTGGACTTGTCCTTACCATCATGAAATGCTTAAGAAGTATTCATCAAGCACTTGAACTTCAACTGGATGCCATAGATTTGCATATTAAAATGTGTCCTGTTTTCAAGGAATTCTCTTGTTCTGAGGAATATACCAGTTAACAAGGAGACATGATCAAATTCAAATACATATATGTATATGTATACATATATACACATAATCTGTATATCTGTGTGTGTGTGTGTATACACACGTATATAATCTGTATATACAAGGTATGTGTCTGTGTCTATCTGTCTCGAAAGTCAATAAGCAGAAAACAAACAACCGAATTTTAAAAATAGACCAAAGATTGAAACAGATACTTTCCCAAAGATTTATGAATAGTAAATAAGCACATGAAAAGATGCTCATCCTCATTAATCATTAGGGAAATGCAAATGAAAACCACACTGAAAGACCACGACTCACTTATCAGATGGGCTAAAATTAGAAAAACTGACCATTCCAAGTATTGGTGAGAATGTGGAGGAACTAGAACTTGCACCTGTGTTGCCGAGGCTGCAAATGGTGCAACTGCTTTGGAAAACAGGGTCTTTGGACAAATCCATGAGAGTGAGTCTGGGAGGAATAGTAAAGGCAAACAGTTGTTCAGTAGCACACAGTAAACTTCTAGAGAGCACCAGTCACATCCTAGTCCATATGCATGGTTTGCCCCCACGTATGTAAAAAACATTGTCTGGGTGTCCTTATGTGGCAAAGCATATTACAGACACTGGTTTTGAGGGGAGGAATAGAATGTGGCTGAGGGCGGGGCAGTGGGGCAGGTGAAACAATATATATGAAAGCTGAAAAAGACGGCCATTCTTGAGGAGCAAAAAATCAGTTTTACCACTTGTGTCTGTACAAAAGTTAATGGAAATGAAAAGTAGGACATGTGTGATTCAGCGGGCAGGTCCCAGTGACATTTGCCTCCAACAATGGCGATAAGGAATGGGAAAAGTCACTTAACAATACAAACCAACACTGGGGTGTTAAATAGAGAAAACTGAGGTTGCATAAGTGAAATTGCTATAATGGGTAGTTTTTCTATTAAGGTCATTGACCTTCAGAAGAATCTGAGAGCCATATAAGAAAAAGGCAGAAATTGGGTCAGAAGTTCTTTCTGAGTCTTTTGTTTCTTAATAACCAGCTTAAAATTAATGCCTCAAGCAGTATATTTTGGGGTGGCAAAGCTTTGGTCCCCCTAAAGGACTATGAGAAACTAAGATTGTTGAGCATCTGTCTGCTATATATTAATTTACTATAGTGAGAAAGCTAAGAATTAATAAGAGTAATAACAGCTGCTACTTATATTATTGTCCCTATTTTTTTAATCTTTTCAAATCAATGTTTTAATTTTCTTCAGAGAAAGACCCAGAAGTGTATTGCTGGATCATATATTTGTTCTATTTTCAGTTTTTGAGGCACATTCATACTGTTTCACATAGTGGCTGTACCAGTTTACACAACCACCAGCAGTACATAAAGGTTCCCTTTTTTCTCATCTTCAAGCACACTTGTTATTTTTTGCTTTTTTGAAAATAGCCATTCTAATGATTTTGAAGTGATTATTTCATTGTGGTCTTTAAAAAAAATTGTTGTTCAGTTACAGTTGTCCCCATTTTTTCCCTGTTACTCTCCCACGCCCTCCCCACACCCCACCTCCCTGCTCCATTGTCTGTGTCCATTGGTCCTTTACACATGTTCCTTGACTTGACCCTTCCCCTTTGTTCCCCCGTTATCCCCCTCCCCTGTCCCCTCTGGTCACTGTCATTTTGTTCTTTATTTCCATGTCTCTGGTTCTGTTTCATCCTTACTGTATAGATCAGGACACCTGAGACTAGAGACATAAGGAATTGTCCACTGACACACAGTATGGGAGAGAGAAAGAGTTTGTATTTTAACTTATTCTTTCATTTACCCCAAACTGAGATCAAAGATATAAAACTCCATTCAATAAAAACAGTAAATAACATGGTTACAAAAATCTTCTACTTAACAATTAATGTCATTAATTAATGGAAAGAGAAACTGAGTCTGAGAAGGACGGAAGAGTAAAAAAGTAGGGGATACTTGGTTAGCAGTCTCCACAATACTTGGCCCACCTTGCAGTTCTCCAGGGTCATTCCAAACAAGCAATATGAATTATCACCCATTTAATCTGCTTTCCGAAAGGATTTGCAGTCCTTCCTAAATCAGAAGGCAGTTTTGTTTTCTTTTTAAACTTCACTTTGCACTTTTGAAATGAAGTGTGATATTCCCTAAAATCTTGGGACTTTTGCACAGATAGGAAGGGATGACATAAATTTAAATTTTTCCTTTACAATTCTTTTTTTATTTACAGTCATTCTGGACCCAGATCTCATGTTAGAAGCACCTGGGATGCCAATGCCTAGGACCTCAGCCCAGATCAGTGAAATCACAGTCTCTGCAGGGTCAGTCTAGGAATCACCATTTTTTGTTTTTTAATGGCTCTTCCTGCAAGTGTGTCTAATGTGCATCCAAATCTGAGCACAGAGTTTGAAAATTTCTGGGCCACAGTTAATTTATTTAAATAGTAACCCACACGTCATTTGACATTAAAAGTCCATGGGGTGGTCTCATCTTCGTCTTTGAAAATTTGCCTCATCCTTTTGCACCTAAATGCCTCACTCAAGAGGAGACTAACTTTTCCCAAGTTTTGTACATAGCCTACCTAATGAAATGAATAGCAATTCAAGTCCCTCATCTTGGGTATAGATGAAAGGGCCTTGGGGAAGTAGTGGGACTGCATAGGCTCTGCCGAGAGCAAGCCAAGTGACAGTTTCTCAGTGATTTGGTTTTTATATTAGTGTCTTTCGCAAAAGCTCAGGAAGGAAACATATATGTATAGCTATCTACACCAGCAATTTTTAACCAGTGTGCTGCAAGAATTGTTAAAACATGCAATAACTGACTCTTTAGTCAAGGACACTGACTTCTATTTCCTTAGATTGTCAAATAAAAAGAAAATTACAACAGCCAACACAACGATAGCCATCCTATGTGAATTAATCAAAATTATACCTTTTTTGGTCAGATCAGCAAAAAATAAAGTTTTTGGCATGCCTCAGAATTTTAATTAGTTCATGTATACCGGGAGATGAAAAAGAAAATTTTTAAATAAATAAAATAAAATTATGTGTGTGGCTTCCACTATATTTCTACCATACGGAGCTGATACAGGGCTTGGTTTCACCCTCAGGGAAACTATTCATGGTTTTCTAGTTGCCTGTACAATGTCCAACTGGCTAGAGCGTGCAATCTTAAGAACATAACCATAAACAAGAAAGTACACATTAAATGTCACCAATTATCCATGTGTGGGTGTGCATGTGTGTGCAAGTAGGGCCTTAGCTGTCCTTGGTAGCTCAAAATAAGAGCTATTCCACTCTTAGAACAGTAGTGGGGAGTCACAACCAGCAGCTGCATACCTGGGAGCATGTTAGCAATGCAAAGTCTGCAGCCCCACCCGCACCCAACTGAGTCAGAAACTGCAAGGCAGTGGGAAACTGAAATCTCTGACAAGCCTTCTGGGTGATTTAAATGCATGCTGAAGTTTGAGAACCACTGTCCTAGATAAATTAAGGCCCAAGATCCAGTATGCTTAATTTTACCAGAGCCCACCAGCTTATTCTAATACTTAGACTTTTTGTCAGAATAGCACATAGCCCAGATAGAGCAAATAATGATATAAATGAGATCACTAACTTCATCAGTTTAGTAAATGATCATGTTGCTAGGTAGAGAATTCATTTTTTTTGTTAAGTTTTAAATGACATATTGCACATAATAAGCACTCACTATATACTTGACGATTTAGTGACTTTCAAAATTTTCAGAGATATACTCTATTGAATAGAGAATTGTGTTCAAGCGTTGTAGTGGATGCTGTCAGTGACCTTCCCGTATCATACCAGCCAGTGCACCCATTTTCCCAGCTGCAGCCAGGGGTGAGCTAACGGTGTACACCTGTTACAGTCTCCAGAAACTTGCCCTGGGCTGAATACAGCCACTTCATGGGGAAGGCTTTCGAGGTTACACCACCACCATCACCACCATTGCACCCATACCCTACTCCCACCCCCAGCAGGTGACCAATGAGTGACAGGAAGATGCAAAAGCCCTGTCCCTTTGCCTCAAGGTAGGGCAACGTTGCAGTGAGATTTAAACTTTCCACAATCAGACCAAGGATCACTTCTTTGCCCCGCTCCTTCCCGTTTTTTATTGTTTTACTCCCTCCATGACTACGGTTTTCTGAGAAATGCCCCTCAGTAAATCGCATAAACTTAATGCCTGTCTGAGGGTAACTCTTTAGGCAACCTCACTAAGACAACTTTATTAGAGTTACCTGATTTATGTTTTATCTACTGAAAATTTTAAAACAGGGTCTCCTACTCATTACTCACCCAATGGCAGAATGCTTCTCCCTGTCATCAAGCCCCTGATTAGGGAGGAATGCAAAATAATTTAATAATATCCCAAGCCAAACATATATAACAGGGTAAATCTGTGCATATCCAGCTATTCTAAAACACATGTTGGAGAAGTAGCTAGAGAAAGAAGACTAACATCAAACCTTTCAAAGAACCAGAGAAGAGGTGCGTTCATCTGCAGAGGTTAGAGCAGTGGTTTTCAATCATTTGAAATCCAGGAAGCTTTTAAGAATTTGATGAAAGTTAGGGATACTCTTCCCCAAGTATGCTCAAAACTACAAATACATAAAATGCTGCATGCATTTTCAGAAATTTGGTTAGCTTTCTGCAGTAAATTCTAGATTCCGAGTAAAAAATTTATGGGTTGTAGTAATATGACTCTGTCACTTAAAGGATTGACAATTACTTGTATTTAATGCTGCTAAATTAGTGCTGACAGTATTCTAAATTCCTGTTGGATTTTCCATATTTAACATATGGGGGGAAATTTAGAACATTTTATGCACATGCAGGCTTTTCAGTTTCTCTCCCAGGTACTGTGGGCCCGCATCTCCTGAGAATCTACCTACACAGACTGTCCCCAAAGCTGTGCACTCGTAGCAGGAAGCCCAGACGGCCGGTTCACAGCCACCTCAGCCCACCACAGCCACAAAGAAAGCAGACTGTAAAGTGAGTAGCCGCAGCTGTAACACCATTTGTTACCACACAAAACACTGCCACTCTCCAGAAGCCTTTTCAAATTCTCATCTCCATTCTGTTCTTTGCGTCCTCTCCTTTCCTCTATCTTCTCTCTGATCATCCAACCTTTCCACTCTTCCCTCTGGATCTTTTATTCCAAGAAAAATCTCTCTGTTCCCTTTACCTCTTTCTTGAATGCTCATGTCCTTCACTTCTTTGCCTTTAACTAAAACTAGTCCTTTCCTTCAGACAGAACTAGAGCAGATGCTTCCGTTCAGCCTCTCCTGCTTGGCGGGCCAGGGGGAAGAGTCAGAAGAAGTGGATCTTTCTGTGTGCCCAGAGCAGCCCCACCGTCTTCTGGCATAGCCCTCCCCCCACTGCCCCCACCACAGCAGACCACCCACCTTATTGATCAAAAAGAAGCTGTATCTGTATCATTTATTTTTAGGGAATTTTGTTATGTTCCTTCTTTGGAGGATAAGACTTTATTTAAAATTTTTCAGGTGATAATACACAAAACAGGTAGTTTTAATACAGATGTATTAACTCAGGTTTCCCAGTAGAAGATCCTGAGACAGGGACTCAGTTACACCTGATCTGTTGGGAGGACATTATCAGACAATTCCTGCAAAGGAGGGGGTGAAGTGGGGGGCAGGGGTGGGGCTGAAGAGAGACGAGGTCCTTGCCGGATCATGAGGAACAGGGCTCTGCAGCTTAAATTTCTCTGCAGAGTCGTCCCTGCTTGAGGCACAGGGGTCAGACACCAGTCAAGGTGCTGAATACAGGGCAATAGACCAAACAGACAAAAATCTCTACTCCTGTGGAACTGCCTTTCCCTTAGGGGAGGCAGGATAAACAAATATCTAATGCCAGGAGGTAACAAAAGTTACAAAGAAACAGGCAGGAGAGGCTAGGGGTTAGATGGGCAAGGGGCATTGTTTTATATAAAGTGGTCACTCCGAGGAGGTGATGTGGAAATTGACAGCTGAATAAAATGAGAAGCTGAATTATACAGACATCTGGAAGGAAAGCTTTTTTGTGGAACAGCAGAGGCAAAGATGCTAACACAGAAATATATTTGATGTATTCAAGGAAGGGCAGGGGACTAGTGTGGCAGGAATGGGGACATAGTTGAACAGCTGGTAGGGAATCTGATGGTTAAGGCCTACAGGCCATGCTAAGAACTTGGGCTTTTATTCTGAAAATAGTCTTACAAGTCCCACCTTTGTACGCAGAGCAATTGGATTAGGGCTGGACTCTGGGTCATACCTGGACCAATCATAGCCTTCCACAACATTGGCAACAGTATGAGAGCCAACAATGAGCATATAACTGGGCTGTATCAGGGTGCTCCCCCAAAATGTTCACATTAGAACCTAGAGAAGAGGACAAAGTTGACAAATACGAGCTATCATATTTTTCAGAACAGAAGCGTTCCTTCCGGTCTCAGAGAATGAGCTCTCTCTGTATGCCAAAACTGCCTAGTCTTGACCCAGTTCTCCAGCCTGCTTCTCTCCCTTTCCCTGAGAAATTCCATCTAAAGCCTAGCTCTTCGGTTTCTTTGCTCTCTAAACAGACCCCCTTCCTCAGCTGAAAAGCACGCTCATCCTTCCATCACCCAGAAGAGCCCCTTCACTCTATGTTGTGTTCTCCAGTTCTCCTTCTCTCCCAAATTACAAACTTCACCTACGAACCTTCCCAAGTGAGCTCACTCACCTCTCATCTATGACTAACCAATTATAATCTGGTAACTGACAAATTTTTACCCAGCTCAGGACTGTGCCCACTGCTTCAGAATCATAAATCCAACTCCTCCTTACACCTCAACATCTAAATTTACGTGTTGGAGCCAACATGTCCATACCTGAGTTAACCATCTTCCTCATCCAAACCTGCTCTTCTTCCTGGATTCTTTACCTTACTTTCTGTCACCATCATTCACTGTTTACACACGCTAGGCAACTGTCCCCTAGTCCTGATCATTGGTTTTCTAAATATTTCTCAAATCTGTGCCTGCCTTTCCACCTCAACACCTAGACCAGTGCAGTAACTTTCTAAATCGAGCCTCCCTCAGCTCCACCCTCCACTGGTGCCACAACCTCCTAACCAGAGTGCAAATATCGCCATGTCATTCTCTGCCTAAAGGTTGTTAATATTTCATGGATCTAAATGAAACTAAACTAGTGTCTCTGGGCATATTGCATTTCATCAACTAATAGAGGCACTAGTAATTCTCAAACCAAATGGATTTTTCTTTCTTTTGCCCAATTGGAATGGCATATGTCACTTTTGTCTTTCATTAGAATGCCATCAAAAACTATACCCAGCTTTTGTCCACCAAAGGCTAACAATGTTTTTGTTTCTTTCAAATTTCAGCTATATGCCCCTCTCTCCATAAAGTATAGTGAACAACATCAATTTAGAAATGAAAAATTGGGTTGGCACAGGAAAAAAACTCATGAATATGGGGTATAAAATTTGGACCAATATAAAATATTCAGCAGCAATGAGAAGGTCCAGTACCCAGTATGCTTGGTCTTAGTCAAACACAGTTTTCCATGAAAACCCCAAAAATGCTTGAAAAGTTTCCATAAAATGGATTGAAAAAGCTCTGCAGACTTCAAAGTGCTGTTTAAAATGTTTTGATGAGTTATGTGTATATGAACATGCAGATTAAATTTCCATCTGAGTCTACATGCTCTTAAAACATTGAGGGGAAAGTGCTTTGCCAAACATGCTCTGGGTTTTTCTGCACTCAAAGGAGTTTGCAATATATTCAACAAACCAAATGTGGCATCACCCATCTCTTCATCAATCTCCTTACTTATTCAAAGCACAGTCACTATCCAGCAAGTGACAGCAAGAACGGGAAATGTATCCAGAGGGTTAAAATAAATGAGACTGATTTTCTGCTCATCTAATGGAGAAGGTGACTATCTTGGAACTATTGATCCAAATAATTAAAATAAGAAATGAAAGACAAGAAATTACAACTGATACAACAGAAATACAAAGGATTATAAGAAAGTACTACAGACAGATATATGCCAAGAAATTTGAAAACCTAGTTGATATGGACAAATTTCTAGAAAAATATAATCTTCCCAAACCAAATGAAGAAGAAGCAGAAAGCCTGAATAGACTGATAACAGCTGGTAAAATTGAAGCAGTAATCAAAAAACTCCCAGCACACAAAAGCTCTGGACCAAGTGGTTTCACAGGAGAATTTTACCAAACATTTAGGAAAAGATAACCCCTGTCCTTCTCAGACTATGCCAAAAAATTCAAGAAGAGGGAAAATGACCAAGTTCTTTTTATGAGGCCAGCATCACCCTAATCGCAAAGCCACATAAAGGTGCAACAAAGAAAGAAAACTACAGGTCAATATCTCTGATGAACATAGGCACTAAAATCCTCAACAAAATACTGGCAAACTGCATCCAGCAATACATTAAAAAGATCATACACCATGATCAAGTGGGATTCATTCCCAGGGATGCAAGGATGGTACAATATTTGCAAATCAATAAACATAATACATCATGTAAACAAAAGGAAAGACAAAAATCACATGATTATATCAAAAGATGCAGAGAAAGTATTTAATAAGGTACAGCACCCATTTATGATAAAAACACTCAGCAAAGTGGGAATAAAGGGAACATACCTCAACATAATAAAGGCCATATATGAAAAACCTACAGCCAACATCATACACGACAGGCAAAAAACTAAAAGCTTTCCCACTAAGGTTGGGAACAACACGAGGATGTCCACTTTCAACAGTTCTATTCAACATAGTATTAGAAGTTCTACCTACAGTCATCAGGCAAGAAAAAGAAATAAAAGGCATCCACATTGGAAAGGAGGAAGTAAAACTGTCATTGTTTGCAGATGACATGAGAGTGTACATAGAAAACCCTATAGACTCCACCAAAAAACTATTCAATCTAATAAGTAAATTTAGCAAAACAGCAGGATACAAAGTCAATATTCAGAAATCAAAGGCATTTTTGTACTCCAATGATGAAATATCACAATCAGAAATCAGGACAAAAATCCCATTTACTATAGCAACAAGGAAAATAAAGTGCCTAGGAATAAACTTAACCAAGGAGGTAAAAGAGCTGTACCTAGAAAACTACACAACACTGAAGAAAGAAATTAAGAAAGATACAAATAGATGGAAGCATATACCGTGTTCATGGATGCGAAGAATTAACATCATCAAAATGTCCATACTACCCAAAGCAATTTATAGATTCAACACAATCCCTATTAAAATACCAATGACATATTTCACAGATATAGAACAAACATTTCAAAAACTTGTATGGAGCCATAAATGACCCTGAATAGCTGCAGCAGTTTTGAGAAAGAAGAACAAAGTAGGGGGGATCACAATACCTGACATCAAACTGTATTATAAGGTCACTGTAATCAAAACAGTCTGGTGTTGGCATAAGAACAGACACGTAGATCAATGGAACAGAATAAAGAGCTCAGGAATAAACCCATGACTCTATGGTCAATTAATATTCGACAAAGGGGGCAAAAGCATAAAACAGAGTAAAAATAGCCTCTTGAACAAATGGTGTTGGGAGATCTGGACAGCTACATGCAAAAGAGTGAAATTCAGCCACCAACTTACACCACACACAAAAATAAACTCAAGATGGATAAAAGACTTAAATATAAGTCACAACACCATAAAAGTCCTGGAGGAGAACTTAGGCAAGAAAATCTCAGATATTCCACACAGCAATATTTTCACCAATATGTCCCCTAGAGCAAGGGACATAAAGGAAAGAATAAACAAACGGGACTTCATCACAATAAGAAGCTTCTGCATGGCTAAAGAAAACATCAGCAAAATGAACAGGGAACCAACCGTGGGGAAAATATATTTGTCAATGATACATCGGACAAGGGTTTGATCTCCAAAATATATAAAGAACTCACACAACTCCACTGTAGGAAGACAAACGATCCAATTAAAAATAGGCAAAGGACCTGAACAGACATTTCTCCAAGGAGGACATACAGAGGGTCCAGACACATATGAAAGGATGCTCAGCATCACTAGCCATCAGAAAGATGCAAATTAAAACCACAGTGAGACACCACTTCACACCAGTCAGAATGGCCATCATAAAAAAATAAACAAACAACAAGTGCTGGCAAGGATGTAGAGAAAAGGGAACCCTGGTACACTGGGTTGGTGGGAATGCAGACTGATGCAGCTACTGTGGAAAACAGTTTGGAATTTACTCAAAAAACCAAAGATGGAACTGCCTTTTGACCCAGCAATTCCACTGCTGGGATTATACCATAAAAATCCTGAAACACCAATTCAAAAGAACCTATGCACACCAATGATCATAGCAGCACAATTTATAATAGCCCAGAACTGGAGGCAACCTGAGTGCCCATTGATAAATGAGTGGATCAAAAAACTGTGGTGCATTTACAAAATGGAATACTCCACAGCAGAAAGAAATAAAGAGCTACTACCCTTTGCAACAGCAGGGATGGAACTGGAGAGCATTATGCTAAGTGAAATAAGCCAGGCAGTGAAAGGCAGATACCATATGATCTCACCTATAAGTGGAACCTAATCAACAAAATAAACAAGCAAGCAAAATACAACCAGCAACACTGAAATAAAAAAACAAACTGACAGTAACCAGAGGGGATGAGGGAGAGGGGTATCGGGGGAAAAGAAGGGGAAGGGTCATCAAGGAACATGTATAAAGGACCCATGGACAAAACCAAATGGGGGAAGGATTGAGGGTGGGAGGTGGGGGTGGATGGGGCTGGGGAAAGTGGTGGCCGGAAAACATTGACAAAATAAAAGAAATAGACGGGGGAAGTTAAGAATAGTATAGGAAGTTGAGAAGCCAAAAAACTGATATGTACAACCCATAGACATGAACTAAGAAGGGGGGATGATGGGATAGGGTGCAGGGTGGACGGGATAAAGGGAAAAAAATGGGACAACTGTAATAGCATGATGAATAAAATATACCAAAAAAAGAAAATTACTTTCTGCAGATTTTATTTGATCAGTTATTGATTTAATCAACAAGTGTATTTTTTTTTTTTTAGCACCTACTATATTCCAGGCTCCGTGAGGGAATCAAGAAGTTATATGAATTTTCCCTTGACTTTGCTGGGTTCTCTCTCTCCCAAATTACAAACTTGATCTACTAACCTTCACAAGTGAGCTCACCCACATCTCACCTCTTGCTGACACCAACTATAATCTGGTAACTGGCAGATTTTTATCCATCTCAGAACTCTGCCCTTTGCTTCAGACTCATAAGTCCAATACCTCCTTAAATCTCAATATAAAAAAATTTTTTTTTCCATTCTAAATACAGCACCACTGCCTGGAGGAGTGTCCAAATGCACACAAGCTATGGGAAAAATGGAGTAGGAGGTAAAAGAAATGTTCACACACACACATTTTCCAGCCTACAGAGCATGAAACAGGTACACCGTGGTTGATTGAACTCCTGGGGTAGTTGAGGGGCTGGAAACCACATCCCCAGCCCCGTTCAGCATCTGCTGGTCCTGCATGTCCTGGATCTCAGGGTCTAAGCTCCCTGGTTGGAGTGTCGCAGCTTGTCACTGAAGTTATGAAAAGTTAAGATTGCTGTTGACTGCCCCAGATGGAGAGCCACCTGGCTTAGAAGTCTATTTGGCCAGAATACAGCCTAGTGGCAAAACCGAGGTGCATAATTTGGGGTTTTCTAGCTTCAAATAAAAGTTACCAGCTCCCGCTTATTGAATATGCTGGTCAAAATTTTCTGTTACGCAAGCTCTTGGTCACAAAGTCATATGAGAATCTGCCTGATTCAAATGTGACTGCTGCTACTTAATATTTTTGAAGTTTCTGAGTTCATCTACGTTTTTTGATTCGAAATAAAGTGTGATCATCACACTGTCCCCTAAGGGAGAGCCACAAAGGGGAGGAGGACAGTTCAGTGATTATTATTAAAATCTTTAAAAGAGAAAGAAAAATGATTACAGACTATGGAGCCCTTTGATTACAGGCATTCTGAGAGCAGGGACCTCATATTCTGTTTCTTTTTTATGCTTCCCTATAATGTGTAATTCAACAACCACCATTCATTAACTAACAACGCCCCCCAACACTAAAATCAAGGCTAAAGAGGGAAGAGCAGAGTAGTAGAGAAGATTGGGGGAGGGGCATCCCTGAGGTAAGACTCCCTGGTGACCTGGCAACCTTCTCCTGGTTTGTACTTTGTTAGTCATTTTTGGCAAGGTAAGAAATGAGAACATTCCCCATGTGAGTGAAGGCACACATTTTGCTCCAAATCTCCAACATTCCCTGTGCAGATCAAAAATAAACATGACAAGAGAGTGAATGAAGAGACCTTGCTCTAGTAGTGGGGGTTGTGGCTATCGGTTCTTTCTTCAGCAACGGTCCCACGGTGATTGAGTTACGTAAGATATTGTGGGAATCAATTGTTATGCTGGCAGCAGCCTTGTGTGTTAGACAAACTCTTTCCTAGATCAAGGGTTGCAAAACAAGAAGAAAATTGCATCAAAAAGATTTCCAGAATGTGGAGCCTTTATTATTTCCATTTTGAGTGCTGTTGCATCTTAGCCACAAATTTCAAGGTCATATGCTGAATTATTAATGTTTGACCTGCTTCTGAGCTTCACAGAACAAAGACTCACCAAATCAGACTTTCCCACAACATAAATTATGTCCCGGGAGTAAATCAGGCACCTCTGGAAGGAGCACTGACTTTTTTAGGCCACCAGGACAACTATAACCGAATGACTGCTTCTGTGGAATAAGTAGACTCTTGTCTTGACTTGAAAGAGCTAATTCAGTTTCTTAAAGGGCCCAATCTAGTATTTTTCTAAAATATACCAGAAGACTAGGTTCAACAGGATGTGTCAGGATGCTGTACCTAGAGGTGCATAGGTTCATGTTGATCAAAGCTAGACAGCCTTGTGGCCAGAGAATGTAATAAAGACCTATTGTAGAGAGTCAATACTTCCCTGATAGACATATTCCTGAAATATCAGTCTTGTCTCTCTCCTCATGCCCATGAATTTATCCATTAAACACAGGGGTCCTGGGTGAGACAAGGGGGAACTCAGCGAGCAGGCAGGTGCCCAAAAGCTCTAGCCTTCATACGGTAAAAAACAGCATGAGAACACTACAGATGTATGGACCGAGGGCTAGGAGCTAACTCTTTTCCTACCTTAGCCCCACCCCTAATTTGCTGGCTGAATAAAGAATGTTAAGTACTATATATGTGCTCAACGTGATGCTAAACAAATCAAGAAAAATGATTTACATGAGTATACATTTAATTGTGTATAAAGTAATTAAAGTTTTTAGGGAAAACATTTAATTTCACCAACACTGTTAAATCTTCAAACATCATAACAATAAAAAAGAATCTAAGAAATGACAGGATATACTAATTGATAGTTAAATTTTTGGATAAGAGCTACAAGCCGTACGTGCTCAATGTATTCAAGAAACTGTTTTAAGCACTTTATATATTTTAAAAGTCTTCTTAGTTCCTCACATAGAGATCTGTATTTTCAGAATAATAAAATTTGAAAGTATCTAGACATTATTTAACCTGATCCCTTAAATTTTTATCCATTGGCTTCATTAAACACTGTATTTGTAAATATTTTTACTTGAAAAACATTTTTAAAAGAGACATTCATAATTCCACCACTTAATTAGCTCGCTGAAAAATTACATAAAGTGAGATATTAAAGCGCAGCTCTCCCACTCCGCCACCCAGAAGTAGTTTGGCGCCTTCCCTCTCTGGCTATCGCTTAAGTCTATCAAGGTATCTGTACATTCGGAGAGAGGGGTGCACGTCTTTTACCATGTTCTACCTTTTGATTCAGAAAGTGCTATGTCAACTTACAATAAATCATTGAAATTATTCAAAACAAGCAAAAATAGAGACTTCTCGCTGTTTTTAATTATTCATGTTACAGTATTGTATTGCAGACCGTAATCCAGTCATTCCTTTCTGTATTCATAAACAGTTTAATTCTTTCCTACTTTTCTCGATCACAACCTAAACTAAAATGGAGAATCTTACAAGTATATTTTTAAACATTTTTCTGGGCTCTGGGTTAGACGCTGAAAGAGAAGATGCCAGATCAAAGACCTCCCATTTTGCTCACAAAGGAACTGATGCCTCCAGCATGGGTCTACAGAGATTAGTTTGATATAAACTGGAGGGCTCAGCGCCCCAGAAATGGGGGAAGAAAAGTGAACAGAGAAAGTGAGGAATTAGAAATCAAAGACTCATGTTTCATTCTGAGAGTTAGGAACCTGTTTGGGGTGATGTGTGTTACTATCAAAGCTTTGCTACAAAAGAGGGACTTTGTCTGGTGTCAAAAGACTGATGGGATGGAAGACCCGCCATAATGAAACCAGGGAGCCTGGGCCAGCGGTTTGATTGCAGCCACTGAGAACAGGGATGAGGGGAGGAACTGCAATTCAGACCAGAACAGGAGGAAGAAAAGAACATCACAAGCGGTAAAGGCGAAAGCGCGCAGCCGCAACTCAGCTGGTGAAGGCCGGACAACAATATGCTCTGAGGTGTTTCAGTTACCGGTCTCCTTCGTCTCCAAGCCTTCAGTGAGAATCGCTGCACACCACACCTTTGTGGCAGCAACACCTTGGGGAACAGAGCCAGAAAGGGATTGTGCCGAGCTCCAGGAGTGGGAAAGGCAGCAGAGGCCAGTGGTTGAGTGGGGGGTGGTAGAGGCCACAGCAGAGAAGCAAGCTGGCGCCTGGCGGACCCCGAGCAGAGGAGAGCAGCCTATCGCATTCAGCGATGCGAGGAGGGTGTCCCGGGAGAGGAAGGCAGAGTCCAGAACCTGCTGTTTTACTAAAAAAGGGTTGCGCTGCAGCAGACACAGAAACCATAAATGTATAGCCATGTAACCTTAAATCTTTTTCATTTCAGCAAATGTCCCAGAAACACATTCGCCTCAAAATCCAGTAGCAGCTTTAAGAGGATTTTTAGTCACTCATTCCCTACCGCATAGACCTTAATGTTTAATTCTCAGATCTCTGTGCTAGCTCCAACAGTTTGCTTCTAGTACTCTCTCCCGCCAGCCCCTCACCTGTGCTCAGCGCTGGCTGCCATGCCGCCTGACTCCGGCTGGCCTTGTGCACAGCTCTCTCGCTGCTGTTGCTGACTGAGTCAGTCTGCCAAATGCTGAGCCACAGCACATACCCATTTGGCATGGAGGGGGAGAAGTGAGATACTGTTTCCCTCCACGAGATCCCTTTTGCTCTTCTCTCTCCTCTCCTCTCCCCTTCCCTTCGCTCTCTTCCCCTCTCCACCCTTCCTCTTCTCTTCTCTTCCTTTCCCTCCTCTTCCCTTCTTCTCTCTCTCTCTCTCTCTCCCCCTCTCTCTCTTTCTCTGTCTCCAGCTACTTGCTGCTATAGGTCCCAAGGCAAACACGTTTTTCTTTAGCTCCTCCAATAACTCTCTAGGCGCATATTAGTGAGAAAAATATTGCCCATCAGACTCTGGGGTAGTGAAAAGACAGAAAAAGAAACTGGTGGATTCTCTAGGGACGACCATGTCCAAAACTAAGCTTCCTGCAGTTAATTCTTTCATACGTCCCTGCTTAACAAATGTTGCAATAATTAATTACACCATTCCTGTTTAGCCAAAGATCCCTGGAGAATATTAACTTCGACACTTTCCCACCACCAAAAAACATTTGATTTTCTGATACTATAAGATTGTTTTTATTAGAATTAGGACTTGGGGAAAAAAGCTCACTCTCTCTCTCGTCCTTCCTACATTGAGAGTTCAGGTTTAGGGTGCTGTCTGCATACCTCCCTTTTAGGAGCACTGTGCACTGTGAAGCAGGGTATCTGGAATGCCCACTGCAAGCAGTGGGTTCCTGGGCAATGGCTTGCAACCAGGAAAGTAAGAGTATTTGTGAAATCAAAGGGCTTGGAGGAGGCAATATGGCATACTAGAAAGTATACAGATTCTCTGCACTTGAGCATCAGTTTCTTTGTTGCATGTGAAGAGTCACACCTCCACAGAGGATTAAATATGTAATGTGTGCAACACAAGTAGGAAAATACCTGACCTATGAAGAATGCTCAGGCCTGCGAATGCTTACGGTCTTGGCATGAGGCTCTGGGATTTGTGACAGATTACGACATGCTCATCCTTCCCTCTTACCAGGAGGCATTATGACTATTGGATAAATGTTTATAAGATTACAGACCAGGGCTGTGGTTCCAAGTAAAAAAATAAATAATAGAAAGTAGAGAGAGCCTGACAATTACTGGTTCTCTTCTGTGCACCAGCACAGTGTAGGGGGCTTTATGTATTGTCTTCATTTGAGTTCCTTGGAAACAAATTTTGAGACGGAGAATCGCATGCAGAAGGTATACTGGGGAGCATTCTCTGGAGACGTACGTGCAAGGAGGAGAGGAGGCTAGCATCATGCAGAGAGAAGCTGACCTGCAATGGAGTAGCAGCTGAGACTTCGGCTTATCATACGGGAAGCTCTGGAGCTGAAATGCCTTCACAGTTATCCCAAATCGAGGTGAGAGGCTGGATTTTGGATGTCCATTTAAGCCAGTCATCATCCAGAGTCCACCCTTGGGAGGGAATATAACCTCGGGTGAGGCACTTACATGCGGACCATGGCAACTCCTTTAAGGACACAGATGTGAGCCCTTAGCAGCTAATAGTCCCAGAAATGCAAAGAGGAAGGAATGCATCCACTTTGAAGAGGGGATCTGGGTAGAACACCATAGCATTCACTACAGTCCATCCCTTGCACCATTCAGATCCGCATGCTTGTCATCACACATTTCTCCCATCTGGAAATAGCTTCTCTAGGTGCTGGCTGATCTTGATTCTTGGGGAAAGGGCAGGGAGTGAAACAAGTCACGATTGCTGCAACTGACCTCAAAGCTATAACTGATAGTCATCATTCCTCCTCCGCCTTCCCTTCTAGATTCTCTTCACTCTCAGTTAGTGTCTCTGCTGGTCTAGTCGATTTGCCTGCGGTGCAGACCCAGACCCTTATCCCTGGTCACCACGCATTTCCTAGGCCATGGCTGATACACGCCTTCATTTACTGTTACAACTCAATGTGGAAGCACCAAACACATTTTTCCCTGTGCTCACTGTCTAACAGAAGCACTAACTTCTTCCTTGAATTGAAGTTCAAGCTCAATTGTTCCTCCCAGTGTGGTGACTTTTCTGCTGACCTCTTGGCAAAAGGAACCAGAAGTGACCAGGTGTCAGCCATACTTTCAAGATCCTGGCGCTCCCGTCAGTCCATGGCACTTCCCTAGTGAAAACATTCTCCCTCTGGGAGCTAGGGCCTCTAGACCAACAGAGCCTGAAGCCGAGATGGCACATGCCACACTTTGGAGGTTGCATCCCTATCCTCAGAGAGAGTTATCTCCAAGCTGGCACTGTACTTGTGTACTAAAAGACCATCACACCACTCTGTCAAGTTAGCAGCTTCTGAGTGTGATGGGGTCATGAATCCATAATCATGTGCCCATGGTGCACATCCTTTGCTGTAAAGTGGGCCCATCGGTCCAAGTCGACGTCATGCAGCATATTCCATGTTGATGAACAGAACCCTCTGAGAGTGTTCAGATAGTTGTGCTGGGCAGAATCTCTGTGGGCAGGGAAGTTAAACTCATACCCAAATTATGTGAAGATTCCAGTAAAAATGAATTGCTACCTTTTCCAGGAGGAAACAAATCCAAAGTTATCACCTTGTTACTAGCGATAAACCTACAGTGACATATCAATTAGTAAAGTTCATAGTTTACTGTGGTGTTCACTCATGGTGTTGTACAGTTTACGGTTTTGGATAAAAGTATAATAACATGTATCCATCATTTTGGTAACAAACAGAGGATTTTTACTGCCCCAAAAATCTTCTTGCTCCACCTATTCATTCCCACTCACCACCAAACCCTGGCAACTACTGATCTTTTCATTGTCTCCATAGTTTTGCCCTCTCCAGAATGTCATATAGTTGGAATTATACAGCATGTGACCTTTTCAGATTGAGTTTTTTCACTTAGTAATATGCATTTAAGGTTTCTCCATGTTTAAGTTTTTCATAGCTTAATAGCTCATCTCATTTTAGTGTTAAATAACATTCTATTGTCTGGACGTACCACAGTTCATTTATCCAGTCACCTACTGAAGGACGTCTTAGTTGCTTCCAAGTTTTGCAATTATGAACAATGTTTCTATAAGCATTTGCATAGTTATTTGTGGGGGCATACACTTTCGACTCTTAGGTAAATGCCAACAAGCATGATTGCTGGGCTGTATGGTAAGAGATTTGATTGTTGTCATTTCTTTGATTACCAGGAAAGGAGGGGGGCGTAAATCTGGGGGATAGGGAAGAATTTTCCTCATTGCTGAGGCTTCTGCATGATCTTCAAGCAAAGTAGAGCCACCATATTTGAATAGGGAAGATGCACCATTTCTACAAGCCCAGTAGATTGAAGGAATTGTGGATTTCAAAATTCACAACTGCATTTACCCAGATGTCCTCAGCCCAAGTGCCAGGGTTCCACTCCTCTCCTAGTTAGGCACTGACATTGCCTCAGGAGAACTTTTGGGATGTGAGTTCAACCTTCTCTGAAGCTTCATGACGCTTTTGATTAAGTCCTGAACTTAATCCCCCTCTCTGTCTGTCTTCCAGCTTCAAGAGATTAGGATTTTTCTAAATGCTACGAAAAGGTCCTCTGACTTTTACATTCTGCCTTGAATTGGTACTTAATCCCCCCAAGCCTGTCATTACTCCTTCTTTGATGAATCAGTGGTGCTCAGTAACAGCCATCAATGTCAAAGTCCTCATAGTGACAATTCCTCAGTACAAGCCAGTATACCTCCTTCCACCAATATCCCAATTCAGTTTACCATTAGTCAAAATTTCAACAGTTACACAAGTACAACAGGGCAGGGACTATATATATTCCACTTATAAGCAGCAATGGTACCTTTATTGCCATCCAGCTAACAAATGATTTTTCTCTTAGAGTCTATTTCCTATGACCATTCCTGGTACCAAGGGTCTTCAACAGGGTTTCCTGAAAACAGACTCTGAAATGGAATGTCGCATGCAGATTTTGTGAGGAATGTTCTTGGAAGAGATATCTGTCAGGAAGTGAAAAAGGCAGGCTTGGACAGAGGTAAAAGCTGATCCCTGAGAGGTTACAAGTAAATGTCAGCAGATTCTACAGTGAGCTCTAGAACTAGATGGCCCTTACAGAGTTGACCCAAAATAAAGTAAAAGGGACAAACCTATGGCTCCCCATAGAAGCCAAACATTGATCGCAGGTCTCCCCTTAGGAGGAGATATAAGCTTGTGTTAGACAGTTTCCTGCTGCTGAGGGCAGTGACCAAAGAGAACGGCTCTGAGCTGCTGGCATCTGTGTTCCCGGGAGCTGGCATTGGGTCCATCAGCCTTGAGGAGGCAGAGCTTTACAGTATCCCCCACACATATGTTATTTTATCTACACTACAACCGTGAGTGACCAAGAATTCCAATCTTGATTGCTTTTCCTGCTTCCAGAAGGACAATCTTTTTTTTTTTCTCTCCTGAGTTATAGGGAAGGAATTGAAGCTCGGAGAAATTAAGCCCTTGCCTAAGGTCACATGAGTTTGTGAGTGACAGAGACAGCAGGACCTGGCATGCAAGTTAGGTAGCTCACTATGAGTGTCAAGTCATTCATGGAGGATCTGAGCTACATACAGGGAGCCTGGAGATGAGCTTCAGCACATGGAGTCCAAAAATCTTATGAAGTTCACTGTCATAGCAACAATGGAAAGACTGTAGCACAATTTCTCAGACACCTGCAAGAGGGCTTCTGCTTGCTCTTAAGAGGTAGCAGCCCAGGCCAAGCTGCCCAACCCATTCTCCTAGAAGAGACCTACTGCGATTAAAGGGCCCCTACTGGGCTCTGTCTTGAACTCTCCACTGCCCATCTTCTGAAAGTATTTTGCTGCCTATGGGACTGAATATCTAGGAATCTCCAGCCTCACATCTGCTTTGTTTTCTCCTTATTTTCTCAGCCTTGGGCAGACATCATGGTCATTCTCAAAGTCGCTGACATCAGCCACAGTTCTTACTCTAGAAAAAGGTGTTTGCAACATTACATTCTCCTTCCCTATTATCTAGTGAGATGTCCTTCAGAGAAGATCTGCCTATATTGCCGCGCCTACTGTCAGATATTCCTTCAAAGCATATGAAAATGTAAATTAGTCTCAGAGTTTGCCACAGATCATGTTTCAGTGGCCAGACCCTCCTTCCAAATCATTGTGATTAGTTCACTTAGTTGGCGCTAATGAATCTCGGCACCACTGATGGTTGCAGCATGGGTCAGCCTGTTCTCTTCTCTGACTCTAGGCCGTACTCCCAAACCCAAGCAGCTAGGTCCCCGATGCAGACTGGGCCGTCAGGGACCAGATCATGCATGTAGGTGAACCACAGGGGACTATCACAGCCCAAAGGTTACACTCCTGATAGCAGAACAACTATCTTAAACTCCACGGGGAAATAAAATCACTGTGAGGAACTATGAGTGCTTAATAATTATTTGGGAAGGTAATGGACAAACTCCTGAAATGGAGCAATTGTTCTCTGCATTTCACATGGCTGCCCATGGCTTGTCTCTTTCTGTGAACTAGAAATTGATGCTGAGCAGAGCTTTTCTTCCACCTCATCCCCTGGCAGAAAACATATCATGTCTCAGCACACCAGGGGATACCCACTGACCTGCTGGGGAGCGTGAGCTGGAGCAGTTCCTATGACAGCATGTGCCACTTTGCCTTAATAAAAATTACCAAACTAAAAACAGATGATAACCTCAGCTGCTGAGAAGCTGAAACTTATAAACAGTCTCTTTTACTTGGTGTAGTTATTTTTTCAGTGCGTCGGTCTTTTTCTGACCAGTTGGTGCGTGTGTGTTGCCCTGGTATTAATGATGACTGTGGGAGGCTCTTGGCCCAGTGCTGTGCACAAGGCTGTCGCCTGAAGAAAAAGCTCCCTGGGACACTGACCAGGCTTGATTAAATGGCAGGGTGGTCTGCTCTGGAAGAATCCACTTCACACAGGGGGCCTCCTTTGATTATTTCTCCTTTTGTCATCAGAAAGAAACATGGGAGTCTGGTCTATTTTCCGGAATCTTCTTGTGTTATACCAGTTCCCCCATCTCACCCTCTGTTTCCCCTCTAGGCCACCCTATCAGTCAACAATATTTATTAAAACCCTGTTGCAGGCAGAATACCAGCATTAGATTCCATGAAACACAAAGAAATAAGTAAATGAGCTCTGCGTTGGAGAAGCATAGTATAGGAGAAACCACACAAGCATGAAGCAACTTGACATTTCATGAAAGTAATAGCACACCACAGTGTAAAATGTCATTATAACTTGGAAGGCAATAAAGCACAGGCAAAAAACAGAATTAAGCAATATTCATGCAACCAGGCCTCCTAGAAGAGGAAAGTTTTGAAGGAATCATTTTAACACCTCCGTATATTATATCCCAATTTGTAAATAATTCAAAGTATCAAGTTCTTTTGATTCTACCTTCAAGTGTTTTAGTTACCTACTTCACCTCTAATTTCAAAAGAAAATTTAGATAATATAAAATTTAAATAAAAGCAATAAAATCTCAGAAGAAAATGTGCAAAAATATTTTGTAAAACAGGGGAGAATACTTTTTGCTTTATAAAGCTAGTATTACTCTAACATCAAAACCAGAAAAAGATGGTATGAAAAAAAAAACAAAACTACACACCATTATATCCCAAGAATATGGACACAGTATCCTCAACAAAACATTATCAATATCTGAAAAGAATTGTACAACCATGACCAAGTGGATTTATTCCAGACATATAAGGAAGACCTGCTAAATATATGAAAATCAATCAATGTGATCCAGTATAGGCAAAAGAATTTTTAGAAAATCACATGATCATATCTATTCATGGCAGAAAAAGTACTTGATAAAATTCAACACCCACTCGTGCTGAAAATTCCCAGAAAACCAAGAATACTGGAGAACTTCCTAAACATGATGAAGGACATCTACAAAAATCTACAGCTAATATTATATTTAGTGAGGAAAGGATATCCACTCTTATTTAACATGGTCCTAGAAGTTCTAGCCACTGAATAGGGCAACAAAAATAAATAAAAGGCATAGAGTTTAAAAAGGAAGGAATTAAACTGCCCCTGTTGGCAGATGACATGATTTCCTACATATAAAAGCAATCTTAAAAAATCCTAAAACTAATAAGGATAAAAGATAAACATATAAACATTAATTGTATTTCTATATGATAGAAATTAATATGTGGACACAAATTTAAAATATAATACCATTTATAACCACTCACAAAAAATGAGATATTTAAATGTAAATCTAACAAAACATGCACAGACTTTGTATGCTGAAAGCTACACAAAGCCAATGAAAGAAACCAAGATCTAAATAAAAGGAAAGACATCCATGAATTGGAAGACTCGATGTAGTAAAGATGCTCATCTTCCCGCGAATCAAAATCTCAGCTAGATTTTTTATAAATATAGATAACATCATTCTAAAATTTATATGGAAAGGCAAATGAACTTAGAAGAGGTAAAAAACATTTTGAGAAAGAATAAGTATGAGGAATCAGTCTACTCAATTTGAATATGACTATACAGCTAATTAAGACAAGGTGGTCTTGATGGAATGATAGACCATGGAACAGAACGGACCACCTAGAAACAGACCTGCACAAATATGTCCAACAATTTTCTAACAAGGGTGCAAAAATAATCAGTGGAGGAAAACACATTCTTTTAAAGTAAGTGGCGTGGGAGCAGTTGCACATCCACAAGCAAACCATTGACCTCAGTCCAAATTTCATACACCGTACCTCAAACACAAAAAAACATATACTCAAAAGGGATCACAGGCAAATTTAAAACATAAAACACTCATTAAAAACATAAGAAAAGCCTGGCCAGTGTGTCTCAGTCTGTTGGAGCATCGTCCTGTAACCAAAGGTTGGGGGTTCAATTCCCAGTCAGGGCATGTACCTAGGTTGTGGGTTCAATGCTCAATCCAGTGCATACAGGAGGCAACCAATTGATGTTTCCCTCTTGCAGTGATGTTTCTCCTCCTTTCGGTTCTCCCTTCCTCTCTCTCGAAAAACAATGAAAAAATATCCTCGAGTGAGGATTTTTAAAAAATAGAAAATTTCTGGTATCTGTAACCTGGTAAAAAGTCCTTAAATTTGACACCAAAAAAAAAAATCCTTAAATATAAAAATTAAGCTTCATCTAAATTTAAAACTTTTTCTCTGAAATACTCTGTTAAAAAGATAAAAATATAAGCTATAGGCTGGGTGAAAAGATTTGCAACCCACATATCAGAAAAAGGGCTAGTATATAAAATAAAGAGCTTTCAAAATTCAACATTTAAAGAAAGGATTCAATTAGAAAATGGACAAAAGGCAAAAACAGATATTTTATCAAAAGAAGGTAGATAGCAAATGAGCACCTAAGAATAAGTTTGGTATGCAGTTAAACATAAAATCCATAAAAGACTGATAAATTCGAGTTCATGTACTATATATGGCAAGCATCATATAGGCATAGAATAGCAAAGAAATAAAAATCTGGGTGGAAATATTGACAAGGCATGTGAAGTATACTACCAAATTTAACTTTCCTTTAGTTCCTTATGAAAAGAATCCTAATTTGTTTGAGGCAGCCATGTGTTTCTCCAACATTTTTTGCATCTAGTGGTGACTATATGACACAGTCAAGCCAATGAAATATAAGCAAAGCCTCCTGGAAAACCTCCCTCTCATAAAACAACAAAGTCTGGCAGAGAAAGTGCTTCTACTTTCTTGCTGCTTGGAACTTGCGCTCAGGGGCTAAAGGAGCATGGCCATCCTGTGATGTGAGGACAAAGGCCATTGGCTGAGATATAAAAAGATCTCACGAGTATTTTCCTTAGTCCGTAGACAAGAAGGACATCATCTAAGAAGCTATTTTGGTAATTCAGTTGGGGTTACCTCCGATATGAGAAGGAGAAGGAAATCACCCATAAAACATGGTAAAATACCATAACCAGAAAAAAACAAGCATTCCAATTTTACAGTGAGTAGAAGTAGACGAGGCTCCTTTCAAAGGTGGAAGAGAACCATGAAAGAGCAAAGTATGTGTTTACGTAGAACATGAAAGCCTCAGCTCTGACTCATCCTTGACAGTCTGGTCAAGCAATCTGATTCACAAACATCTGATTTGTTTCTTTCTTGACTTCAACATAACTGATATATTTTTATACGCCACACATATCAGCAAAGTCTACATATAATGGTAAGATGTAAAAGATGATATAGATTATTTAGATAAAGATTTCAAGAAATACGGACATTCTTTTTTGCTTGTTTTCAATCACGGCTTAGTCTTTTCTAGGTTTAGCTGCCAGCTTAAAATGCTTTTTAATTCACCATATATTTTTCTTAGCTTAACTAAAGCTGGCCGAGCCTCTACTCATCTTGAGAACCTCTTAGCACATTTCGCAGGTACTAAAACCTCTGAGCTTTTGTTCTGATGTTGTTCTAAAGGCTCTAAAAAATAACTATATATACATTGGTTATATATATATATATACATATACACATACACACACGTATACATAAAACAAATATACATATATATGTTTTCTCTCTGTTCCAAGAAAAGCCTTATGCCTCTCCTCTACAATTAGTACCTGTCTAAACAATCAACTTTTCTTCAATTTTCTTTTTTATACTCAGTGATCCCAAAAGAAAGAATGGAATTAGTCTTATTTAGTATTTGCCCAGCGACCCCCGTATGCCAGCCCTATCCCCACGGGGCACACATCTCTCCCGTCCCTGCCTTTCCAGTGCTCTGAGCTCTTATCCCTGGAAAAGTTTCTTTTGTGCCTGTAGAATATTCATTCAGCATTTCCCTGGGCAGTACAGCTCATATTCATGTTCCTATTAAAGAGATTTGGTGTTTCTAAAATCCTAGCCAATATTTGAACTCTGATTGTTTTTCAGTCAACCAGACCATAATAAACTTTTTAAATGGAAATATGAAAAGACAGATTTAAATCTGGAAAGAAATTAGATATAAACTGTAATTTTCAAAGAGGAAACTAGCCTGATTAAGGTCACTCAGAATGTTTTCAGTAGGGTCAAAAGAAAGTTTTTTATCTGCACTATTTTCTGTTGCAACCTACCAAACACTTTGTATTTCCAATGTTTATCTCCACTTTGGAATTGTAATACCAAGCAAGGCTTTGCAAGGCAATAGCAAATTTCTTTCCACATCAGTTGAATTGCAAAAGACAACTTGTAGGTTTTGAGAAATACACTAAGTATATTTTTGATTTTTCCATTTACTTTGTTTAATATCATAATATCAACTTCCTTTGTTAATTATATGATTTAACAAGGAAGTTATTTTTATTGTAAGATGAAATCAAAGCTATTTATATAGTCATATATATCCCATATTGTTAGTATCCATGGGCTTCTGGTATCTTTGGGATCTAAGGTAATCTATAGGAAAACATGATTTACATTGAAAATTTTATTTTGGAGTCAATTCTTCAGGAAACTGAAAGAGTCAAAGGGAGAAATACCTGTAAATAAAAACAAATCTGTACAATGAATGTGAACTATTGATTTTTTTTAAAAACATACAAATGGAGGATTCAGTGTCAGCTCAAAGAACTAGATACAAATATTGTAGTTCAGAATCCCTTAGCTGAAATCCATGCGGCCATATGTATTTCAAAGTTCAAAATTTGGGGATTTTACAAAGGTAATACAGCACATCTGCTGCTTATTATATAAGCCAGCAGTGTCTGGCGCTGTTCCCTAGAATCAAACACATTAATATTTCTGCAGTGAAAAGCATGAATATTCACACTAAGTAAAGTAAATAAAACTTTAAATAGACTCACATCACTTCTGGTCAGGTTTCCTACCAACTTCGTTCAGGACAGCTCAAGTTTTGCCATCCAAGTGGGGAAATAAACTAGTGTTCCAAGCTCTTTGTATTTCAGAATTGTGTGTAAGAGATTATAGACCTAATATATTCCCATTGAAAATCATTTTGCCTTGAGACTCTACATATAATTACTAAGCAATTCTATATTTTAGCATCTCCGAGTTTTTAAAGGGCTCCTTCGGGTGTTAGGCTTTTTTGCTTGATTTTGGGGTTCTTCAATAAGAGATTACTATATACGTCACTTTAAACAGTAAAAGTGGTAGGCAAATCAAATCATACTTTCTATGTGCTTACGAGGCTGGCTATGTAAAGTAACCTTTTCAAAGAAATGATCACTCCAGAACTGATGTTTTGTCAGTAGGGATTTTCCCAGATCAGACTTTCTTAAAGTGGACCTATTTGTAAGGTGAAATCAGCGAAAGGCAGACCACAGTCCGTAATCTGTAACACCAAGAAGTAACTATAATGCAGGCAGGGCTCATCAATTCTGTCTTTGTTTAGAGGGGAGGAACAAATGCAACACACACATACTGACTCCCTTCCTTCTTTGCTCTAGGGTTGCGATAACATGCATCTCATTTGTGTTAGCATTACATTAATAGTTTATTTGATCACTGTAGATATGTGTTATAAATATTCCATATTCTGGCATTTAGAAAACAATGTTTCAAATAGAATGACTCAGAGCTTAAATGCCAGCATGAGCTAGGAATACCAATCCAAAGGCTTTCCCATCTTCTAGAGTAAAAGTTGCTAAAAACTTAAGGAGGCCACCCTTCTTTCACTAGAAAAATCTCAGCTGAGTTTTTATACAATAATTTATATTGCATAAGACTAGTAGATTTGGAAAAATTATTTTGCATATAAAATTTCCCAACAATGTCTTCACCACTGGAGAGACTGAAAAGTCTAATGTGATGATAGAAAGGGCACTCAAGTTAGAAGGGAATCTGGAGAGTCACCTCTCATTACACAAATAGAGAACTGCAGTCTAGTGATGGTGGAGACCTTTCACACCTTCCCAAAGGTGAGAAGGCCATGTCGTTAGGCCACTTCAGGAAACCCTCTCTATATAAAGCCTCAGAAATAGGTCGAAATTTGCTTTAAGAGATTTGCTGTTGAAAAGGTGACGGAGCATAGAGAGGCTCTTTTGCCTCCATCCACCACAAACATCACAGTTCGCTTCTATTTAAGGTGAGAGATGTGGCCTGTTGTTTTCAGAGCTGTTCTCGCATCGTATTCAGTGGGAGAGGAAGCACTAGAGTGATTCACTTAAACTTTGTAACTCTGATCTATAAAATAAGAACAAACTTTGTAACCAATTTAAGATAATCATAATGCCACCAGTAAGAATTCACTGGGCTTTGAAATGCCAGAAACTTCACATATTCTGCATCTTTTTACCATGTTCCATTCCCAAATTAAGCTTAATATTGAATGCCAGAATATACTACCATTAACAAGCATTTTCCCTTGCCTGTCCACAGAGAAGCCAGTCTTGAACAGTAACCATGTGGAGAGAGAAGGAGCAATTCCTTCCAGATTAAAACATCACTCCCGAAAGTATCTCAGTATTTTAAGTAAAGAGTTCTATTGCTACTTTTTTAACAGTTTTATTGTGATATAATTTTAAATGTACAGTAAAGCTCTAAGAATAGGTAAGACAAGGAACCTCTATATATTTTTTACCCAAATATGCTAATTGTTTAAATTGTTTATGTTTTCTCCCTCTCTAGCACTCTCTCCTCTTTGGTATGCATTTCCTAAGACCAATGACATGCTCTTACATAACTATAGTACACTTATCAAAATCAGGAAATTTAACATTAATACCATGTATGAACTAATCAGAGTCATTTTCTGAAAAATAAAATGCTGATTTTATATGCTTTCTTGAAGTCTTCACATTTTAAAATGATGATGGTTTTTAAATGTGATATTTCCGCTGATTGGTCCTTAATGTAAGCCAGTCACTTTTTCAAACAGCATGTCTGAAAAGTTATAATTTAGTGGGATGTAGAAACTGGTGCACGTACAGATTCATGCATTCCTGTGCACGCTAAGAACGACTTGTTGGTCCTGGTCCAACCACTACAGCTAATAGCTATTAACGGATCCGATAATAGTGGGAAGAGGAAGACTTGTACAATAACAGTATGTGGTCAAATCTTATTAACTCACTGGAGATTAGTTGGCATAATGACATGCTTGGCTTTCTGCTCACATTTTTAAAAGTAGGTAAAGTTAAATAAATGGGAAGGATGTGCAGAGACTAACTTATGTCAGGGAGAGCTCACTACCGCCTAAGAGATACATTTCAATTTAGAAACTCAATAACATTCTTTTTCTCAAATTTTAGCATTTAGCGACCCCAGATTTTGGTTCCCCCACTACTGTCCTTGGGAATTTGAAATTATGCACCTGGGTGATCTGTTTAACAAATATGTTACCCTTCAAATTATCACTTAAAATATACCCAGAATTAGGCATAAACATAATCCCAGCAGCAATATTTTTATTTCAAATACTACTTTATTTCAAATATAATTTATGAATGTTTAGATAAATACAGAAAATACAACAGGAAAATATAAGCTTAACAATTATTGGATTAGAAAAAAAAAATGTGACAAGGTAAAATATAACCCAAAGTGAAGCTAGGACACCAGGACACCATTGCAAGCTCCCTTCCCAGTTTAGCATTTAGCATACAGTAGGTACTCAATAATTATTGATTCATAATAACAGCAAAAATCTATTGTCTTTCACATACTATACCCTATCTCATGTACTAATCCTAGAGCGAAAAAAAAAACATTTTTTCATTTAATCCTAACTTTCGCCTCCTGGGTGAGTTCTGTTATCATTCCCATTGTACAGATGCTTATGCTGAGCTTCAAAGAGACGAATTGTCAATAATGGCAAAGTTGGGCCACAAGCCCAGATAGTCTAAGTCCTGGAATTTTAACCACTGTACTATGCAGCCTCCAAAATTAACTCACTAGTATCCTTGCTGGTGAAAAACTTGGCAGAGGACAGAGAAAGAAGTCCACCTTAGCATCATCTCAGCTCTGTGAAATGAATGAAAACATAAATGAATGTGGTAGGCCATACATTTTGTTCTTAGCTTTCTAACATCCAAACAAAAAAGGGAAACAAATTTAATTCTATGATTCACAGTGTCTCAGACAAAAAGCCAAGCAATTTCTTGGGAAAAGCATAAATAGAAACTTGTAGTTTGCTGGTACACACAAGATCAGAAGACAAAATGGAAAGCCCGACAGTGGAAATACCAGGTCTACATAGAAATATAACCAATCATACATTTTTGTTTAGTTATGGAAATTTTCAAACAAATACTAAGAGAAAATAACATACTGAACCCACATGTACCCATCACCCAAATCAACCATTATCAAGGAATCTTGTTCCTTCTGGACTTACCTTATCCCTTCACTTTGCACACCAACTATATGATTTGAAGCAAATCCCAGATATATTTCATTCATTAATATCTCACTATGGATCTCTTAAAGATAATCTATATATTTTTAACATAATAACAATATCATAACCACATCTAAAAACATATTAATTCCTTAATATCTGCTCGGTTTTTAAATTTGCAATCATCTCTTGAATCTCATCATTTAAAAATAAGTTATTTGTCTGTTTGTTAGAATCAGAATCCAGATAAAGTCCACATATTTGCTTTATAACCACTTCCTTTTAACACACAGAAATGGGTTGATTTCACTGCAATATATAATACAAAGTGGTTGACTTCAGCGGTGAGAAGTGATATGGTAAAAGAGATGTGAATTCAGGTGCAGTTTCATCTGCTTGACCTTGAACAAGTCATATTCCCAGTGTCTGTAAAATGAAGGGAGTGGCAAGACAATTTTCGGAGTCTCCTTCAGTGAGATGACTGGTGTTCAGACTATTCTACTCTAGGAATGAGGAGTTCAAGATCAGATAGTTAAATAGATATCAGACTTAGGTTTACAATAGAAAATTTCATCATTTGATATAATGAATCAACTCGGTCATAAATAATATCTCAAGAATTGTAAGCAACATCCCTCAAATTACTCAAAGTTTTATAGTTTGGTCCTCTTCAGTGTCTAATTTCACCCATGAGTTTCACAGGCCCAATGTTGTGAAGACTAAATGAGAAAAAAAAGGGAACGTTTTTAAGTGCGTTGTAAACAACAACAGAGCACATGGTTTCCTAAGGAGTATTTTACTTGTAGCTTTGTAGCTTACAAGATGACCAGACTCAACATTACCATACAGAATACATCTGGTTGCTTCTGTATGTTCCCAGATAGAGTCCTGCAAAATACATGGGACATTGCTAAAATTT
Source organism: Mormoops blainvillei (assembly GCA_004026545.1). NCBI lineage: Eukaryota > Metazoa > Chordata > Mammalia > Chiroptera > Mormoopidae > Mormoops > Mormoops blainvillei. Next base: position 246,131 of record PVJD01001018.1, read on the forward strand.
CAGTTCCTTCTCCCTTCCACACACATCTCCATCCACAACAAGCAGCTCTCCTGTCCCGAACTGCATTTGTCTTCTCTTTCTCCAGAACTGCTCGGTGCTAAAGAGAAGGAGGCAATCAACTGTTAGCACAGCCCGCTGAACATATAGCATGAGACATCCAGGAAGTACTTCTTCAAGACATTTGATTACATTAAAATCATCACTCTTCCATTTCCCTATAAATTGAATTTCCTACACAAACAGCAAGCAAGCTGCCCTAAAATTTCAGACTCCATCTGGCAAACTCAGCATTATGCATGGATTTCTATACCATAAGTGAAGGGTATTGTCAGATTTGAACCTTCCCCAGAGAAACTAGGACACCAAACACAATTGGAGACAGGAGCAGCACATGCCAACCTATGGTGTTCATTCTAAATGGATGACACATGAACTTCAAAGAGCATTTTACAATGCATTGCATAAAAGAATTCAAGTCAGGGGTGGCTGAAATTGAAAGACAAACATTTCCATTTGCTAGGTAGGGAATGAACCAATTGCAGTGAGACCCCTCGTTAAAATCAGGGTCTGGAGTAAAAAGTGTAGTGAACATGCAGAGTTCATTATTGTGCTTCCTAGTAAAGTGAACAAAAAGCATATTTCTGACATGATGTTTATTACCATATCGTGTATTCTCTTAAGAGGCTGAACAGCTGCTGTCTAACCACTGTCTTAATGGAAAGCAAATTTAGGACTTGGGAAGCTTTTGATGGTATTGAGGATTGGGGGGCTAACAGGGAGAGAGGGTTTCCTTCCTTTCTTTCCTTCTTTCTCACTCTCTGTCTCTCTCTGTCTCTCTTCCTCCTTCCTTTCCACTTCCCTTTCCTTCTTTTCTTCTGTAATTTTGCAAATATTTTAATACTGCATTATCAATTGGGTTACTTAATCAGTATGTAAGCCTTAGGTATCCCAAATATTAAAAAGACTAGCATTTATTCAGAGATGAGAAATTTTATGTTGCTCATATAACCAAATCGCTAATTGCTCCAAAGCAATGTTCTCTGGAGGAACGGTGTTACCACCCTAGTAGAAAGAATGAGGAATTCGATTTATTTTTAGGGCTTCCCTAAATTCACCGAACACTGAGTTTGCAGACTGACTTTGCAAGCTCACTGAAACATAGGACATCATTAAGCAAAACTTAGCTTATTTTCTCATCCCATTCAATACATAGGGATGATTTGACACAGCAAGTTTCCAGGTTCTCAATACTGACCGAAAGCAAACTGCTCAGAGAATGCAACAAAGATTCATCAACCTAAGCCAAAAATAGACACAAACAGAGTCTAATAATGTCACAGCATACAACAGAAGAGTGGTTACGTGACAGGTGTGGTAGCCAAATGATGCTGGGCTGCCTTGGGAAAATGGCACGATTTTCCCAAGACAGCCCAGAAGAATGACTGGCACATATCGGGTGAGTCAAGAACTCCCAACTCCATTTCCGGTGATATGATGCCACGGGGTCAACATAGGCTGAAGTGGCTAGCCAGGAGTCCCCAAAAATGTTTTTTAAGGCACAAATTTCAATTGTATCTCAATAAGGCTGGAAAAATTAATTTATAAAAGAAATATTAGTTCACCAACACGCGCAAAAAAAATTTTAGTTAAAAAAGGTCAAACACAGAACTTTCAATCCCTGCTTGCGGTTATTAAGCACTGAATCTATACAGCTGTGAAGTAAGAAGCAAAGGCAAAGGAAGAGAGCAAAGAACATATGAACCCGGTGTTACTAACAGAAGGCTCTCGGGGCATATCAGCACTTTAACCCAGAACAATTCCTCACGTTACTGCAGATGACGGTGGTGGCCACCATCAAAGTGAAAGTGCGTCTGAGACTAGCTGAGTGATGTCGTGCCCTTTGGGCGAAACTGACTGAGCCTCCTCACACAGTGGAACTTTTAGATTGATCCCATTTCCTGATTTCTGATTATTGCTTCTCATTGTCCAACTGTGAAGATTTGGATCATCCTTATTACATTTTGGAGTTTACAAGGGGCTGACCACATCTGCAGCACAGCAGTGAACACTGCAGACCTCAAAGGAAAGTCATCCACATGAGATCCATCAATGTCAAATGCAATTAATTTTTTAATGGATACTTGTGTTTTAGGAGCATCCACCCAAGGCTTTCACTGGCGATTGCTTGAGTGATGATTTCAGTTCTGCGCATCTAGGGCAGCTGCCCCTTCCATCCACACACTCCAAGAACAACGTGACACCCGTCCCAATCTGCTCAGCCCATATGGACAAGGGTATCAAGTCTATGCTTATTCATAATCATCCCCCAAAATAAGAAGTTACTGGGATCAAGAGAGACAGTGTTTGTGGGAAACATCTCCATTACCTTATACCACGATTCATATTTTCTTAATTGCCCTTTGAAATGGACAGATTTTAGGATAGCAGATAGCAGATAGGAGTTTAGACTTCTCTATCTCCTATATCAGGAACTTTCAACCAGTGAGCCACGAGAATTTTGAAAACATGCAATTCCTGACTACTTAGTCAGGGGCACTGATCTCTTTTTCCTTAGATTGTCAAATAAAAAAATTGCAACGGCCAATACAACAATAGCTACCCAGTGTGAATGAAACAAAATTAAACCTGTTTTTTGTCAAATCAGCAAAAAATATAATACTTTTTTTTTTGGTGTGCCACAGAATTTTAGTAACTAGTTTATGTGTGCCATGAGATGGAAAAGGTTGAAAATTGCTGTTCTATATCATTGTTCATCCACTGTAACAATTTGTGGTATTTCATTGAGGTTTTCATTAGGTAGAAGCCTCATTTATACTGAATGCAAAATAATCCACTTTCTACTATCATCACTTCATCATTCTGAAATTCCATACCCAGTATCCACCAACCCCAACCCCAAAACAAGAGGGTTTTAAGTAGAGAAGAGAGAGTCTATAAAGTCTATAAAACTTTGGATCACAGAAAAGATTGCTTTAAGATGCCTATAACCCGGTACAATACAACATTCTCCCCCCTCACAAGGTCATCCCATAAGTAGGCAACTCAGGGATTCAGAACATGTGTGACAATACCAAGCAGAGCAGGATGGAACCTGGAAAGAGCTGAGGCAAGGTAAGTTCGTGAGCAACACCCCCAGGACTCCAATAAGCTGTATGGGAGTAAGGGGAGACGTATACCAGCCAGCGAAGAACAAAGCTAGCCATCCACAGCTGGGTGGTAAGACTGGAAAAGACCAGTTTATACTGGCTGATGTTCTGTAGGGAGTTTACCTTGTACTTGGACATCTAGAGATATAGACAACAGGAAAAAAAAAACAATACTTAAATTCAACTGATTTTGAAGTTTAGAATTCAGGATTAAGATTCCAAACGACCGTAAGAAGTTAACAGTGGTCCCACCACATTTATCTGGAACTCAGCGCCACTATACAATGAGTGGGTAGATTGGTAACAGGTTTTCAAGGTGCTCTGTACAAAAGGCCAGACGGAGAAATATACATGTGAATGAATGAATTATGAAGCAAGCCTGTGCTCCAGGTGATCTTATGGTTGAGATTATGGTTCTCAGACGTGTTTAACGTTTACCCTGTAATTTTTCTGTTGGCTCTCAAGCCCTCACTTCCAACTGCATGGGACAAGCCTACACTTTCATGACTGGCTTCCAGGCCCCTGCTGCTCTCAGCCATGAGGGAGAAAGTGCAGGTGCAGACAGGGAGCAGCTCTTTCCAAAAGCCCTGGCCTGAAATTAAGCACCTTAGTTATGTGACTGGTGCTGGGTTTCAAGTATAAATTTAAAATGGTGAAATAACAACGACAACGATAGCACCAAAAGGAAATGGCACAGGATTTTTTTTATTCCCATAGTGTACTTTTTATGGAAAGGAATAAATGCAATGAGTTTCTACTTTGAAAATAATTTCTTAGACATAGTCAAAACCCATAATAAGTGTGTCTAGGTCCACTAATTGGGCAAAGAATTCACAAGAATCTGTTCCCAAGTCTAAAGCCCCAAACGGACTGGACCAGGCCCTAGTCACCTCTTTTTGGTGGCCACCGCCAGACTTTGTGAGTGCCTGACTATATTCAAAGTGAAGTGTAAGACAGCCCAAGCCTTCCACCAAAATATAGGTTGACTCAGAAGCATAATTTCAGTTTTCTTTTTAAATAAGACATTTGGAAAAAAATCAAGTTTGAGACATAGCAACACTTACTTTGGCAAGACAGCAACCAAAACCTACATGTCCAAATGTAAAGGGCATTAAAGAACAAGCCACAGTGTAAGAGAAAATCCACACCAAAGGAAAGATACAGCATGTCTGAACATTTGGAAATTGTAAATTAAACTGAAAAATTATGCTGTTTTGCTACAGATTAAGTGCACCCTTTCTTTCTTCCCCTAAATAAAGTCATAGAACTTACTATTTAATCACACCCCAAAGCTTGAGAGTTTTCTCTCAGCGCAAAGCAACTGCTAGATACACATAAAATTCTTATTTGTTAATGTAATAATTCTCCTGGCTACTTCAACATGCAATGGACACAAATTCAAAGACTACAAATTGGGTCAAGTGTACTCGAACTGAACAAAAAAGCAAAACTTCAAACCCTGCTCCTTAAAGTATTGATAGGACACTCAGGTAATTTTTACTCTTAGTAAGATAAAGGTGTTGCACTGCCGACCTCGGCATGGTAAGAATGTACATTACCAGATGCCAGTTGGAGGGACTGGAGATAAGATTAAAAAGTACTATATTTCTTAATGGCTGAACAAGGTAATTACAAATATGTTCATGTTTACATTCTGCTGAAGACCTCTTTAACAGTCTCAGCACCTAAGAGTTTCTAGCAGGCTCCAAGAATCCTATCAGGTTAAATGATGGTATGACATTTTTAAAAGGTACATCAGTGGAGCTCAGCAAGCAGTAGGAAGGGGCTGTCCCAGCAATGTACAGGGCCCACACCTTTCAATGCCAGGGGTCTGGAGACATCTAGAATGTTCTAGTTCTGTGGCATGAGATTTAGAAGTCATTTAACCAAAAGAAAGGTGAACTAATCTAAATTAAATAGCCCCCTTTAATTATTATATATAAATAGTGGTCTATGGGAAGAGTAAATCAGGTAGTATTTAATTCCACTGCTTTTAGAGTGTGAAAGAATTTAGTTCAGTTTAACACATACTGCATGCCACATAAAAGCCCTACATTAAGCTATGACTTTTCAAGTATATATTAGGTATTTATGGTGTACAAAAAAAGAAGGGATTTCAGTACATGTATGTTATTACACAGTAAAACTGGTTATAAGGGAACAAAATGATTATGAAGGACCTGTTGATGATTTTAAGGATAAATATCCACCTATTTATAGAATGAATCTTTTTGGAAATAAAGGAATGTACCATATCACCTCTCATTTAATCTGTTATCTTTGAATAATTTTTTAATTCTGTTTAGATTTCTCTTAATAAATTATATTTATAGTAACTTTCAACTTTTGATTTGCCTAACACATGTGGTGTCCTGTGGTCACTTCCATCCCTTCATCAAGGAAAGGAAAGCAGATTCTGGAATGAAGGTGCCCCACTGCCACAGACACTAATAGAAGCAACACTGGACTTGGTGGCCGAGGGCTTGAATCAGCATCCTGGTTCTGCCACTTATCAGCCAGCCGAGTGCGGACAAATTATATTTATAATTTATATTTACATATATACATTTATAGTATATATATATACATTTATAGTATATATATATACACACGTATATACACATACATAGTATACAATAGAACCTTGGTTCTCGAACTTAATTCGTTACAGGAAACTTTTCAAGAAGTGATTTGTTTGAAAACTGAATCTTCTTTGTCACCTGAGAGACACATGAGTGATCATACAGGTATCAACATGAAAGGGTTGTTGGGTCAAGAATTGAGACTTGAAGTTTTGTTAAACAACCAAGACAATTTTTTCATGAGCAACGCGGTCAAGAACCAAATTGTTGGAAAACTAAGATGTTCAAGAACCAAGGTTTGACTGTACATATTAGATATAATTATATAACTCTCCAATTCTCATTTTTCACATGTAAAATGCAGATATTGGAAATAACTATCTCTCAAAAGATTATCCTGAAGATTAAATAACCCCTAGAATATAAGCTTCCAGCACCTAGATCCATGTCTGGTACAAATATAAGTTTAATAAATACCCATTATTGAATAAATGATCCAATATATTTTGCCATAATCACTAGCAAAAAAATGAAAACTGACACAACCCCCTTGGTACCAAATACACTTCTGTAAACATATTTTTCTCAAGGATCTTATAAAATGTGCAACAGGCAAGCTTTGTTCTGTGTAATCAAAGTCCTTCTTGTTATTCCTGTCCTAGATAGCATTAGTTGAGACCTACTGTATACCAGCCTCTGTGCTAAGTGCTTCACAGTCCCATCTCACATAGCCCTCGCTGCTGTGCGGGGACGCAAGCAGCATTATCTTCCCCATTTTACAGATGAGACCAAGCTGAAAAGGCTAAGTAACTTGTGCGAAGTCTGACAGCCAGTTAGCGGTGGGGCTCAGAATGAGAGTGCAGGTGTCCCAGCCCAGAGCCCACGCCCTTTGGACAGAGCAGAGTCTGGAGCAAAGACGTCTTTATTTGAGGGCCAGTAGTGCCCCTTATGAACATGAAAATATTGATGTAAACTGAACTTCTGCCGGCCTAAATAATCATACCTGAGAAAAATAAATCCTACTTTATAGGGTTATTGTGAGGACCAAATAAATAACTGTAACTTATTTCCCTATGATTTTTGTGAGAGTAGGACCACATCCCACTAATAATTAAATCCTGAATACCCAGCATATAGTAGATCCTTAGGAAGTGCTGTTAGATAAACATAATTTAATAGAAATTTAATTTAATGGGAAATCCTGTTGTGTAAACAGAATTCTGTTGGACAAATTAATATCAACACGTCCCTTTGTAACTACATCACTTTACAAATTCCAATTATCATCATTATCAACTTAACCATGTATTGACCAAGAGCCTCCAGACTGTAGATTCTAAGCGATTCTCGAAGTCTCCCAGTGAACCTAGACTTTTCTACAATACAAAGGTGACTTTGAACATCACTACCCGTGAAATCCTGATCTAGGCCTTATAATAGAAGACAAGTAACTGGTCACCCTAATTACCAACAGATGATTTCAGAAATGAACATTTTTTTCAAGGAAGTAGTTGAAAAATCATTAGAAAAACATTCAAAATGTGGCCAACAGCAGGGACCCAGCGTGAGGCCTGAAGCGAACAGTGGAATCTTTAGAAGCCGACTTTGTGTTCCCAAGGTCAGGGGAGCAGACAGAAAGCATATTGCAGCACTTAGCCACCACGGGGGCCAGACGCACCCCTTCAGCTATCTCAGGTTCAGCAGGAAAAAGGGTTATAATAAAAAACAAGGGAAGAGATATTGCCCATAATATAAATATCACAACCATGGGCCTTATAAGATATGGCACCTCAGCTACTTCAAATAACACACTGCGAAACAAGATTTGTCTAATGTCTCTTATTCCGAGGTAAGAATAGGAAAGTACGGCTGCCTAAGTGGACTTTGAGGCTTGGTCTCTGGAGAAGCACAGGTCACCTACCTTGAAGCTGCAGTAAGTACATCATGGGGCTTAAGCCCCGTTTAGTTCCTTTGAGCAGCAGATATTCTTAGGGCTTGGCAAAATCTAGAGAAGACACAGCCCCTGACAATTCTGTTTATGCCAATAAATATGCCGAACGAGAAATGGGTTGAAAAAAATAGCAAAAGGGGTTCAAATCTTAGCTCATGAGAGGTAATGGGCATATGGTTTCACTTGTGAATCCATTAGTATTAGCCAGTTCTTTCACTTAAAAATATCTTTCATGATATGACTCCGAACACGAAATAGGGCAGACTGGCGGGGTGGGGGAGGGAAGCTATGTCTGGGTCAGAAATTCCTTTTGACCTGAACCTGAAATGCTACTTAAAAAAATAATAATAATGCATTTACTTCTAAATCTTTTCTTACATGGAATTAATTACAGTGTGTGTGTGTGTGTGTGTGAGTGTGTGTGTGTGTGTGTGTTGGTAGAAAAAATACCAGCCTAGGAATCAGGCCCCTAAAGTTCTGTCCCTGGCTCTAAGCCCCTTTCAGTTTCTTCACCCAAGATCACGATCACCCCGTTCCAAATTGGACATATGTTATATTCCAAATGCTGCCAAATAGGTTACCTCATTTACTCTACTCATCATTATCCCCACTTTGTAAACCAAAAAGCTGATCCGCAAGAAGCCGACTGTTAGATGTAGAGAAAAGAGCAGAAGATCTGGGGGTGAGAGAACAGGTTTGAGTCACTGCCCACCGTCACAGTTCTTTGGCCTCTCATTTAACTTTGACGCAAAGTGCATCCTGGCGCACCCTGAACACATGGACTCCGCTTCCTTCTTTCCCCATACTCAAGGACACGAAAACTCTCAAGTGTCAAGGCTAGAATTCAAATTCAGATCTGTTGGCTTAAAAGTCAGTAAATAATCTTTCTTTTTTCTGAGGAGCAGGTGACAAGGTCTGCTCCGGACAGGAAAGTGACTCAGCGTGTGCCAAGAAAAGAGAATGAAGAGAGCTCAGAGGCAAGGGACCAGCAAGAGGCTGCGGCCTGCCCTGGACAGTCCTGCCCGCCTCCAGTGAGTCATAGTATAACAGCTTGCAAGGCACTACTCGTAAAGCACATTGTTTTTCACATCTTTTTTTTTCTAATTATATAAGTATGTCTAGATGCAGAATATGAAGTGACAAGGCTTTGCAGGAGCTTAGACTAAGGAGATTTCTCACTCTGAAATACACTCAAAGCACAAACCATATAGATTATTTCACAAAGACACATCTCCCCAGACAATAAAACATGCCATCACTGAAAATAGCAAAATAAAAGTAATATCTGCTAATAATAGAAAAGAGGACCAACCATAATATCACTATCCTTAGAGAGCAACTGTTAACATTCTGATCCATTTACGACCAGTCTTTTTTGATGCATATATTTTGTCTTTTGCATAGAGCATATATAAATATGAAACAGGGATCAGGCCACATGTACAGCCTTGTATTCTGCTCTCCTAAATTAAATTAAATTGTTTGTTAATGAAAATTTACAGACACTGATCCCCTGTTGTTGGGTATGCTGGTTATTTCCAACTTATTTTTTACCATTATAGTCAATACTGCAATGAGCATCCTTGAACATAAATTTGGCAAAGCCTTTTTCAATTTCAGGGAGATGTTCTCGATAAACTCAGCGCATGGTATAAGTATTTACTATGTGTCAAACACTGTGCTATAGTTTATGAGTGTTACCTTAATCCTCACCAAAACATTAGGAGATAATCTATGATTAACAGTCCCTTTTGCAGGTGAGAAAACTGAGCAGAGAGAGATAAAATAACTTGCCCAAGTTCACACAAAAGTCACAGAGCTACGATCCAAACACAACCAGTCTGCCTCCAGAGTCGGGATTTCTAATGAGAGTATTGCCAGACTTGCCATGTCTCCTACCATTCTTCCTCCCTAAAATGAGATTGGCCTCCACATCAGATGTAGTGTGCATGACCTGACAAATTAGAGAGTCCAACTTGACAACCAGGAAAGACTCAGAGATTTGGAGTTGCCCTTGGTTGCTCTGGACTCAGGGTATCATCAGCATGTAAACACCTAGCCTGTGAATTACACCCAAGAGCCCCTGAGTCCATCCTGCTAATGACAAAAAGGACATTTATTTCAAGGTCCCTGATAGCACACAACCTAATAAAGGCACACTGTGGACAGTTCTGCAGGCTCTCCCCCTAAAGCTAATTTTCATCTTTTTGCTTAATAACATGTATCTTTCTTAACTAAATTTATTTTCCTCCCACTTCCGCACACAAAAATTTGTCGTTGTCAAGCGTTTCACAAAGGTTAATGTTAAGTGAAGATTAAGCCTGCTGAGGAAACACACAAAGCTTTATGATCAGGCTATGGAGAAAAAAACAAGAACTACTAAAGTTATTAAAATAAGTGTTTAATAACACCCCACTTTATTATGAAGATTAGGTTTCTGATCCATGCTCACATATGAGGAAAGATGCAAACAAAATGTGGTAGAGGGAGCCCCGGAAAGTGCCTGTGCAGCCCGCAGGACTGAGGGCAGGACGTGTGAAGGAGACCGAACAACATGAAAGGGGTTTTAATAGGTGCAGTTGCAAAGGCGGGAAACAGCATGCAGCCAAGAGAGGGAGGCTTGCTACAAAAGCAGTGCCTGGTGGTAATGGGATACAGCTGAAGAAGGGAAAACTCGAGATGAGTATCAGCGAAGACTTCCTGGCGGTGAGAACGGCTGGATTAGAGAAAGGACTCCCCAGGGAAGGGCGGGAAGCTCCCTCACTCAGGACACTGGAAACCGAACTGGAGCCAAACAGTAACCGCCACGGTGAAGGAAGAAACCCTGCACTAACAGAGGATGAACTGGATAACCTGCAAGGCCTTTTCTATCTGGAGGTACTTTGATTACAGTAATATAATCCTTCAGGGATGTAGGAAAGGTTGTAGGGGGTGGGGCGCTTTAAATTTTTGAGTGAACTTAATTCTGACGGAAGGTGCTGGATTGACATCCTAAGAGACAAAAGCTCTCTATTCATCCATACAACACTGACAGAGATACATTTCCCCACTGGACTTTACCAAATGTGTCCCCAGTCCAGGCATTAAAGAAGAAGGAAAGCTGTGTCTTTTCACTCCTTGACTCCTGGCTTCTTCTCATAGCTTCACAACAACAAAAGGGGTTATTAGTTTTAAACATTGGCCCTTAGTTGAATCTGTGACTTCCCCCACCCTAACAACCAAAATGCTGCATTTTGAAGGGACCATACAGAATTTTTTAAAGCATCCATCTGGGAAGCATTTAAATAAGCAACACACTTTCAAAGGATGGTGTGTGGAAGGAAGCCTTGGTCCCCCTTATTCTTTTTCCTGCATGGACATGTGGACAGATGGGAAGATGAATTTGGATGTAATTCCTACACAGCGTCTTCATCTAAGTTTTTAATAAGAGCTTTTAATGTAGCTTCCTGTTCCCTTCCCTTTCTTCTTTACCTTTCATCCCCTTTCACACCTTTCCTTCTAAAGAATAATTTTTGTCCTTCCTTAAATTTGTTTGGAACATACCGGAACAAGGGTCTCAGTTATAGGAAGTTCAAGGATAGACCTTGACCCCCTAGACACTAAACCAGTTAATTTAGATCTCTTGAGGTCCCTTGTGCATCTCCTCTGAGTTGCTGATTTCTGATTTTCTTTACTTGACTTTTTGCAGAAGTAACCTCAAAGTACTGGCAAAGTTCTGCACCTACACCAAACAGTAACATTCGTCTGAGACTCAGATCTTTGATCTTCTCTGGAAAGTGTGTGTAAATGTGGGTGTTTCATTCCCTATATCTCTCTTTTGCCCAAGCCGGACATCCTTGGCCTGTCCACATAGTTGCTCATCCCCCTGTTATATGAAGCTTTGGTCTCACTATGTCTCCATTGCAGATATTTTATTTGCTTTTCTAGAGGCCGTGAGAGGAGAATACATGCTTCCTTTTTATTGTACATCAGGCCATGTAGACCTAGCCACCCACTTCTCCCATCCATGTGGGTGTAAACCTCAGAGAGGCAAAACCTTCAATTCAAGCAATAGTATAGGGGGCGTGATCAAGCTTGCTCTGGATCTCAGCACTGATCTCCCAATTATTAGGCATAAAAGAAAATTCTGGTATTGACAGCCCCCCTCTCCATTTTGTAACTGTTAACAAAATTCTCTGCATGTAGCTACAATAAGCACATTCAATTACTAATTTTCTATAGAAAGCTTCTCTTACACGTGAATGGACTTGTGTGAAAACAAAGCTTCATGAGTGGTCCCAAAAGGTTCAGATGGTGTCCTAGCTGATGCTTGCCAACAGAGGTTGGAACTTGTTTTTTGTCTCTATGTTTAAGTAATCAAGCACCCACTCAATAAGAGAGAGAGCCGAATTTGTCAGGAAGTGGTTGTTACCTTTGATTTCCTGCTCCTTCATTGCAGACAAAAGCCTGCTATATAGTTACCTCCAATTGGCGTATGGTGTACATTGCAGACCACAATGTAGGTGAGTAATGAATCCTGTAAGAATCTGAGTGACTTGACCCAAGACCCCACTCACAAGTGAGCAGACAAACTGGAGCCTATAAACACATTGTTTTCAAGTTAGTAAAGAGCAATTTTAAAAAACTAAAATCACAGAAAAATAGAACACAGTGACTCTCCAATGCTGAGTGATTATTTTCATGCTTAATAAGAAGCAAGTGATTCAACATATACAATGCCCAAGGGTAAGGCATGGTCAAATATAAGAAATACAACTCAGTGAATAATTGCCTCCTTGTGTCCACTAACTGCCCAAAGGTCCCCTGCTTCAGCACTTGTGTATCTCCACACCTAAACCAGCTAGCAAGAGACAGTTTCCTTGAAAAAGCACCTGACGTAAACGTGTAATATAGTAAAGCTGTGATAACCTCTCCACGACCCCTGGAATAAATGTATCACTCTATCTGCAGACACTTAGCACATTGACTCCCTTGTACTTCTAACATTGCAGCCGATGAATTATCGCTTGGTTAGTCCTTCAGTCCTTAAACAGAAATGCAGTTTGCCAAGACTGCCTTTCCTGAACTACAGGACCACAGCCTTCCGGGGGTGCAGCACGACTGGCACAATCTGTGTACTGTAGGTCAGTGCGCTCCAACGCCCGTAATAGGAGGCCATGGCTTTGAACGTCCATGGCTAATCCACTGGCCACGGCATGGCTGAGGTCATGTCTTGGGTCTTTTACACAGGGACCATGTTCTTAGTCAAAAGGACCCAATGCCTTTCTTTATACTCAATCATTATCACATGGTTTTTATTTTTAACTCTCTCGTAAGGTGACCTTCCACTCAGCTGTATCTCCTACATAGTAAACAAGGTCTAATTCTGCACAAATAAAGTAATCCATGGACTAATAAAGAGTTTCTGTGTTACACCAGAACTCACATCAATATAACCCCACTCCAGTGTAACTTGAAATGCCACTACCAATTCTGGGTCTTGCAGGAGCTCTCAAAGTTTCTCTCAGAGCCTTCTGGATTTGAGCTCTAAGGGAATCCATGAAAGGCTTATCCATAAGCCTTCCGAGATACCACCTGTTCCATGTCTTAATTTGAAAGTTCTTTCCACAGAAACCCAAGGTCATGGCTAAGCTGTCTGTAGCTGGCTAAGCAACAATTGACCTTCCTCTCCCATTGGTGCTCAACATTACCATCCCCACACTCCTACCCATCATTTTTCTATATTATTTCAGAGACATCACTTTAAAACGTGTTTTGCTTTACAAAAATGGCTATCAAACTTGTTTGCTATAACATTTGAAACAAGCATAAACACACACACAAACATGCACACAGTCTTTCCTTCCTTTTAAAGCCATGTAGTGACTTAAAACAATCATTGCATTTTGCTTAAAGTTTTGTGGGAAGAGCTCAGCTGGGTGGTTCATCTCTTACCCTCATGGCCTCACCATGAGGTAGCTGTACTTTGAGGCTACTCTGATGACTCTTCACTCAAATGTCTGGTGCCTCATTGCTTCTTGGCTCCCTCCACGTGGTGCCTCCAGAGCTTCTCCATGCAGCTTGGACTTTTCATGAATGATGGCCTTGAGATGTGCCTCTTACATGGTAACTTAAGAGTTGCAAGAAAGATGCCTCCGAAAGACCTAAGTGGAGGCTGCAAGGCTTCTCATGACAAGGCCTCAGAAACCTCTGAATATCACTCCTGCCACATTCTACTAATCAAACAAGTCACAAAGGCCAGTCTAGTTTCAGGGGGATGGGAAAAGCCGACTCCATTTCCTGACAGGATCCTGACATAAGGAATAATGGAAGGGATAGATAGTGGCCATCTTGGATATAAACTACCACAGAGAGAATGCCACACATCCTCCATTAATGTCACAGTTTCCAAAAAGATGTGAAATCAGTGCTGGTTGTGCCTCTATTTTCTACCAAGTTTTATTTTAAAAGGTCTTCTTCTTTTTTTCACACATAGCTACACTTATGCATAGACTTCAGAAGTAAACCCATGAGAGGCTGAATATGGAAATCTATGTAACAGTGACAAACATTATGCTTTATTTAGAAATCCCTCCCTGCTAATAATGTATAATATAACCAAGTTGTCTGTTAAACTCATTCTTCCCTCAGGACCTCAGGATGTGTTCTCCTCCAGGATGCTACTCAGTCCCCTCAAACTTCTGGAAGTTCCATTTTGCCACCAAACACACGTAGACATTATAGACTCCAAATGGTGACTACAGCCTGGACTCAAGCTGACACCCCTGCTACACGAGTTAGCCCAGCACAGGTGCTGGCACATAGGACACACCTAGCAAGTATCAACTCCCACCCCCTTCCCTTCTCTCACTATGTACAAGGACCTGTGCTAAACATTGGGTTATGATTCCCACTCAGACATGATAAAACAGGCTCAGAAAAGTTAAGAGGTCAGTGCAAGTTATATAACCAGTATGTAATGAAGTTGACGCTTGAGCCCAGGTCTTAGGACCCATAGTCTAGAGATTTTTTAGCTCCACCAAGGTTATTGAATGTGCTTTATGAATTCAAAGATATAAAATAGAGAACAGATTCTTCAGTGAAAAGGAATATAGCAGTAAGAAAAATGGGGTGCCAGGGTTGGTGGCAATGGTCAATGAAATGGAAGTAGTGTCCTATAAAATCACACCACCCATTCACCAGTATTAGCTAGAGCCAAACTCATTATATCCCTCAGATATATTATTCCAGAGGATTTACTCTTGCAAGTATATACAAAGGGTTCACTTCTTACTTTCAGGGGAAAATATCAGTGACTCTAGTAGATAATTTTTAGCCTTGTGCTGCCCACTCCAACTCCCCTGTAATCCCTCACATCCTGCTTACAGTTAATGGAATGCAGAATTCCATTTAGCCCTGTCTGCAGATCTCCCAGCAAGACGTCATTGCTGTGTATCAGTTACTAGGTGTGGGTTTCCTTTTGCACCAGCTTGTCTGCCTTCCCAGGAATGAAATGAAGATTTCCCCAAGGAGAGAACCCAACATCGCTGCCTCTTGCCTGGTCAGCTTCCATGGAAGGCCAGTGGCAGCCTTTGCTTCCAGCAACAACAGGCTGCGTATCCATAACAAAGGCAGCAGAAGGCTGTGATCTGGCCGTCTTCAGCTCTGTCATGTAGCCAAGACAGTTTCCAGAGCCGTGCCCCAGGGCCCTCAGCCTCTGGTCGTTGGTGGCCTACCACCTGGCGCACACTTAAGGGTCAGCAGACAAGCTGAGCCTAGGTTCCCCTTTCCTTCACTCCCCAGATCCCTGTGACTGTGCTAAACGAAGTTACTTCCTTTACTGAAATAGCCAGAGGACCTCAGCCAAGAGGGCAAGTGACCTTAGGCCACCAACACATATATGACTTTGGGGGGCAAAATGTATAAATACCAGAATCATGGCACTTTTACATTATCCCGGAAAAATGAACAAGTGCTTTCAGTTCTGTGGTGGCTTTATTTTGAAGTATAAAATAAAGTATACTGTATTCATTAAAGTACACTGTACTTATCAAAATATACATGTTAAAATTCTGGAGAGAACTGTGAGAATTCTGTCCTTGAATTAATTTAGCTGCTCTTTCTTAGGGAAACACGCCCAGTAGGATCTGGTAAAATAATAAAAGCAGCTTCAGCTGTGCGGACAAGAGATTGAACATCACCCTCACCAAAGCAGGGGAGGCAAAAGGGGAGCAAACGCACTGCGTTCCTCTACTTAAAGCAGACTGCGAAGTACCAGTTGCGCTTAATCCATTTATTAACTTTAAAAGTGGTTGATGTTCTATGTTTTAAAAACAAAAAATAACCAAATGAAAAAGGGAAAACTAAAGATTATCGACAACCTTGACACAAGCACTGTAAATGCTTTGGGATGCGTATCCTTCCAGACATTGTCGTGTGTGTGTGTGTGTGTGTGTGTGTGTAACCTTTTTAACAAACCTGAGAATCTTACAGTTCATAATTTTCTATCTATGGCTACTAGAGCATGAACACCTTTCCATATTGATAAACGTATAGCTACACTTCAAAATACCATCCCACTTTAATTTCAAAAGGGGAAATGTGACTTTAAAATAAAGCACTTGCCAGTGAAGCGTGGTTTTGCCAATAATGAGATTACCTGATATTATGTGCCTCCTGTCACCATGTAGTTGGAGGTACACATATTACCTATAAAGAGTGCTTACCTGGAATGCTTAACCTGCATGTAACCATGACGAAACACATATATCCATAATGTGGGCCATTCTGCAAGAAGGATAGTCTGGATTTTTCAAAGGCTTAAATGGCATGACAGACAGGGATAGTGTTCTAGAGTGAGGGGAACTAAAGGTATATACTAGCCAATGCGATGAAGGAAACTTCATTGAAATTTGGATCAGAAGAAAAGAAAAAAGATAAGGAATCTCTTGGGACAATTTAATTATGTTTGTGAATGATGTTACTAAATTAACAATAATTTTCTTAGGTGTGGGAGAAGCATGCTGAATGAAGAGTTAGGAGGTGAAATGTCCTGACATTTGTAGTCTACTTTCAGAAGGATTAGCAAAAGGGAAGAATGTGCATGTACATTAATAGAGAGGGAGGGAGAGAAAAAGAAAGAGAAGTTATGACAAGTTGTTAACGGACATTCATTACATCGTTCTCCCAAATTTTCTGTGGGTGTGAAATATTTCACAGTAATATATATTTGTATTTACATGTAAGTCTATATTTATACACAAGTCCATACTTCCATATATTGTATGCTTATATAATACATGTATTTCCATCCCATCAGATTTAATAACTAAATGTGATTTTATTATATGAATTTATGATCATCTATTTAACAAATTCCTGATTTTCAACACTCCATTTATTCTAATTTTTAACTAATAAAAAAAAGGTTTAAAGGCAATTCTTACAGTTGCTTGCACATATTTTAAATTATTTATTTAAGATAAATTCCTAGCAGTAAGTGCTCAATGAAATTTATAGACATTTTTTAAGTTCTTGGTATGACTACTGACAATGCAGTTATTTGATTCAGCCCTAAAAATTTTCTGTGGCCCTCAGGCCCCAGGACCTAATAATTCTCTTTAAAATGATTAAATTTGTCAAATGATAATACTTCTATTATTGGTATTCTCTTTCCTGAGTTATTTCTTCAAATTGGTGCTCTCAGCTCCTAACAACACCTAATAATTGTTTTGTGCACTAGTAGGGACATTTCAATCTCAACCATAAACTGTTTCAGTTGGAACCTGAAGTCACCCTGTGGAACTTAGGAATTGCCAGTCACCTTTCCTGTGCTGCCCATCTGTTCTAATAATGTCTGTCTTAAACATTGGCAGCAACACATCTTGGTCATTGTCCCCTACGGATCTGGCACCACGCTAGCCCAGTCAGAGGCTAGACTGATCCGTGTGTCGTAGCCATTGGCACTGTGTGCGACCACCTCCCTGGAGGAGATGGAGTCTGCATCCTGCCTTGAGATATCACGGCCTTGACCACTGTTCCCAAGGATTCATCTTCTAACACTCACTATGGGATACACACATCACTAAAATAAGACTTATTAAGCCACCTAAATCAAACCTTAGCCAGTTTTTTAGGAATTAAAAAGACCAGTTCCTAACAGGTTTAGTCCATTGAAAAAGACATGGTTACTGTTATACACATTTAGATGCAGGTAATTTACTTTCTCTCTCTCTCTCTCTCTCTCTCACACACACACACACACACACACACATTTCTCCACTCTTAAGCATGTGGAGAATATTTTCCAGGACCTCACTTTGGCTAAGTGACCAAAAAGGAAAAGAAAGTTAAGAAAAATAGACATAATCCTTTTATGTAGTATATTTTCTGCCACTAGTAGTGAAATAGTTCTGCCCAAGAATCTGAGCAAATACTGTTTTATCTGGATCCCTTTCAAATAATAATAATCACGAAAGCTTCAAATAACTAGAATAGAAGTTACCATTTATGGAAGCATCGAGATAATCTCATGCCTGCTTCATGCTTCTCACCAGTGGCAGGATCAATATTTTCTGTTACTGATTCTAATAGAAGCTCAGCCCAGATCACGTTGACTAATAACAGAGAGTTCATCCAAAGAAAACAGATAATGCGTTCTATCGAAACTCTTAATCCCTTTCCAGAGCAATTATTTTTCTTAGGAGCTCATGGGAGATCAGAGCCTCAATCCTCCTTTGCCGCGGTTTTGGCTGCTCCCCTCACACTGAAAATACACTGGCCCCGCTTCCTCCATTGACTCCTAGGGTACGACGCATGACTTCCTAGATTCAGAGCCACGGTGGAATTTTCCTTAGACCGAAGTAGCATATAGAGAGCACGCAGGAAATGTGGATCCCAGAAAGGTGCACGGGAGGCCTGGATCACCTGCACGAACTGTGTAACAGGCCAATGTCATAAACTCTTGGAACCATGGATGCTACATGTATGCTATGGCTATGATAACTCAAACCCACAAAGCTCCTGGGTCGAGTAGGTAGAAAACTTTAAATTACAAAAGTTCTATGATGTTTATAATTTTGATGTACATTCATCTAAGGGAGTTATTTACTACATCGAGATGGTTTTCTGGTCTATTTTAAAGAAAAGGTTAACTGAGGCGAGAGTCAAGGAGAGTCATATGTGAGGTTACCATTAAGCTATAAGTAAAAGAGAAAAATGTAAGTGCCAAATTAAATAAAAAATTTTATTAATAAAAATATTTTAATAAAGTATGTGCTATTATCTGTAGTCTACAAAACCAAACGATATGCGCACCAGATAATTTTAGAGGACTTCAGAGGGACATTTATTTTACTTATTAGGTCACTGTCCAGTGGGAGTACATACTCTGTACCCCTCTGCCAGGGGTGATGTATTATCTGGCTGCGACCAAGGGCCTGGAGTCAGGTCACAGCAGAAACAGCCCCCACCTATTCCACTTAACAGCTCTGTGATTTTGGGCACTTGCTTTACCACCCTGAGCCTGTTTCTTTGTCTGCACAACAGAGATAAGAACTTTTCTTTATGCATCTAGTGATTAATTTTTATTAAGAACTTACCTTCTCATCCCCATTTGGGGTAGCTCTCAAAGACTACTCCAGCTACAGAACTGCCAGTAGGAGTAGCCAAGACTTTTATTGCAAAAGCCTTATAATTCAGGGTCCCTTCTCTCCGAGTGCTGCTTTTTTTTACCCCTCACGGGTGTTGTTGCCTAAAGCACTTCCCAACGCAAGCCTCAGTTTCAGAGTCCGTACCTGAAGAACCAAAGGATGACTCACCTCTTCCATAAATGTGGAGGAAACAGTGTGTCACAGAGGTTCGTAATGTTAAGTATGTACCCTCTGCAGGTCATCGAAACCAAGATAAAGAACAAGAAAACCTTGGTGATCTGGTTTCTGGCTCCTCTAGCGCCTTCTACTATGGAATCCTGACTGCAGAAACTTAAGAAGATAGGACAACTTCTGCTTTCAGTTGGTGCTCCTCACTCCCAGGAGCAATTTCAGTGACTACTCTTCTCTCTAGATTTGCCTCCCTTCCCAATATCGCTGTTTCCTGCGTTATCTTCCAAATACGCAAACCATTCATATGATGGGATCCTGGAACAACTGCAAGCATGGATTACACGCCTGGCTCTTGGCAACACCTATTCTGTCATTTCTGTCTTATTCTCATTGAAAGTCAATCCAATTTCATCACTGTCTGATCCTCAAACAAAGATCAGAGAGCTACCCGACACTGAGAATGGAAAAACTTCAAGGCTGACTTGAATTGACTCAAGGAACAAGTGCCTCAAACACTGAGTATAAATTCCTTTTTCAGAGGAATACCAGAGAACTCCCAAGTGGCATATGAAACCCTCTATCTGGAAATGGAGCCCTTCAGGCTGTATTTAGGCCATGACGTTATCTCCTCCCATTTTACTGCTAGCTGTCTCTTCTCTCTGGAATCAGGTTCTATCAGTTATCCCAAAAAAATTACGGAAATGTCTCCAAGGTGTTGCTAATATTTAACTTCATTTTTGCTTCTACATTCCTAAAGATTCCAGGTACCTCAGCCAAAGCGATATGATAGCAGGTATCGACCGTCTAGACACCCTGGGCCCCAGCTGCTGACTCGCTGAGGCCCAGCCATGGTTTTCCAGATAAAAGCAGCAACCAGGGTACAGGTAAAGAAGGGCTCCCTTGGCAGAGTAGGGCTGTAGAAACCCATGTGTTGCTCACTCGGCTCTCAAGTTGCAGGGTTCTACAATGGCACAAACACTGCTAGATTCTACTTGTTTTTAAAGTATCTTAGAATATATAAACTTTTCAATAAACGTCACTATGATATGATCTTTACTTTTGAAGTGGCTTTGTGAATACTGGCTTATTTTTTCTTCTTTTCTTGCTATACCAACAGGGAGTTGTCCTACCATACTCACTTCATGGCTGAGTCAGAACCACCCCAGGAGCAATACTTACAAACGTCTTATTGTATGTTTCCCCCATAGCTTTAAACAAAGAAATTTCAATATTTCTAGCTTTCTTCTGATTTGAATTAGTCTCTCTCAACAAATTTCTTAAAAGATTATTAAATTTTTAAATTATTTCTAGTCATTAACAAAAGAAACCTAAGTGTGCTTAAGTGAGCAAGATATTAATTTTTATGTTGTGTACAAATCATGGCACCTCTTCAATTAAAGTAAATACTTTCTGCCTCTTTATGTGGTTCATTTTCCTAACTTGCCAGCGTGACATGATATTAAGTGATCAAGCAAAAAACAATTACTCAAGTGTAGTTTGAATAGGACTGAGGAGCCATTATTATTGTGTTTAAAACCACCTCATGATCAAGAATCAAAACTGGCACATGATTAATTGAGCTAAGGAGGCTTAATAAAATGAATTTTTATCAGTGATGGGTTTAAACTGTACCCGACTCCCCTAAATTTAGATGGAACCTAATGAAAAATAGATATTCCTGAATGTTTCTGTTATATTTGCTTCTGGTATGGCCAGAATTGGGTATAAAATTTTTCCTTGATTTCTCTCCAAATCCTCTCTATGTAATTCATAAAGCATTAAAAAATAAATAAATATTATATAGTTCTGACTCTGATAAACATGAATTGATTACATATACAAGATTTGCATTTCTTATTCCTGCTAATATCTTTTCATGTTCCATCAATATTTTTAAATAATAAATAAATGTAGCATTGTTGAGTGGAACTTTGTGCCCTTAGTTATTTTTAAATTAGGAAAAAACTAGAAGGAAAAAAGTTTGAAATAATCTTTATCCTCCCAACCACTCCTGTAATCCCGTTTACAATTATAAGAAAATATTCTTAGAAACCAACATGAGTAAATGTTGGGGAGTTCAAATAACATTTCACATTTTTTTAAAATGGAAATAATAATTAATTGACAGTAAATTTAAATCTGTGTTTAAAGTATATCTCTGAGGACAGAGCTATAGGAAAAAAAATAAGTTCAGAAAGTTTAAATAGCTCATGGAAGTAATTGTAAAACTTTAAAAAAATATTACGTATAGCTAGAATTTAGTGTTTAATTCTGCACCTAGGATATAAGCTACCATAGTGGTGTCTAACTGAGGTGTCATGGTACATCAGAAAGAACAACAGAATAAGAGCCAGGGGCATGAGAACATGACAGGGGATCCTGCCATGAACAAGTTCTAAAAGTTGACTAAGTTACTTAACTACTCTGGGACTTGTTTTCCCGTGACTACCAAGGTCTCCTCCTGCTCCAACATTCTGCTATTCTCTATTCATTTGACAAACCTTACTGAGATCCTATCCAATGCAAATTTGCCTTGTAGAGATCATTTGTTACATTGCCTTTGTTTCATATGGTACTGATGCCAAACAGTACGTATTTATGTAACACTTCACTTTGCACATCATCTCCTTTAACATAGCTCTGTTCAGATATACAGGTCAAGCATCATCAAGCTCATTTTTGAATGAGTAAACTGAGCCACAGAACAGCTAAGTGATTCATCCAGCACCAGCACAGCTGGTACAGAATTAATTCAAGAATTCAGGTCTCCAGAGCACAAGAGAATAGCTTCTCTATTTGAACACCCTTCACACAAATAAAAGAACCTGGCCATATTACTGTCCTCTTGTCTTTTTCCAATAAGAACATCTTACATCAGCTGTCCACAAGTTTTAGGGGAGCTGCTGACAGTTATTTGCACAGGATTTGAGATCAGGGCTGTGGCTTGGTCCCAGCCACTCTACCAACATCCTGGGTGACCTTGAGCTAGTGATCCACCCATGGAATAAAGATCTACATTCTTGAGGACACTCTTGGCATTAGGCTCTGTTACTGTGTGGGTGTGTTGTGGGGGAAAAGGTCTGTAGAGTCTTTGAACTCATGAGGGAAGGGGGGATAAAAAGCAATAAACTATAAACAGGCTCCTACCAAAGTTTTTTCAAAAGAAAAAGTGAGGTTTCCAATCCTTGCTTTCTCAAAGCCATTTTTGACTAAGGGCTCTTGGTTGTCAAGGATACAATAAAGTCATTAAGACCATCATCATGCTTATTTTCACATTATATTCCCCAAATGGCAGAGCTGGTATCAGATTCCTGGAGATGTTGTAGGGAGGAGAATAATAGGAGAACTGCAAATGCTTACAGAGGCACTAAAATAAATATTCTGTGTGCTTTTCATATATTGAAAAAAATTTTTAAAAAAAGCTTTTTCTATAGCAAAACATTTCAATAGGAAAATTCTCTAGAATTTAAATTCAAGCTAAGATTTATTAACCAGACCCTAACCCATGCTTTCAGCCTATTTTGATCATATTCTTTTTATGCCCCCTTCTTCAATTGGGGAAACTGATCAAACGCATTCTGCACATACCACTGAGCCCACAGATTCAGCCTCCCAGCTGCAGTACTAACCTCACACATTCACAGACCGTCTCCAGTTTCCAGAAGTAGAGTGGCCTTTTAGACCAGAGGAATACCTCAGACACACCCACTATTTTCAGCTTGCCTAACTTTTGCATCTCTGTCTTATAATCACTGACACCATTTTCCTGTTGAATCAGGCTCTTGGATTAAAAGGATTTCTCTCAACTCAAGGAACATGTATAAAGGACCCATGGACAAAGACAATGGGGAGGGGAGGATTGAATGTGGGAGGTGGGGGGTGGGTAGGGCAGGCGAGAGTAATGGGGGAAGAATAGGGACAACTGTAAGTGAACAACAATATAAAAAAACCCACTTAAAAATAAATATAAATTGCTCAAAAGAAAAGTAAAAAAATAAAATAAAATAATAAAAATACAGTTCAATTATAACAAATTTTTTTCAGAAAGGATTTCTCTCTAACATACTAGAAAGAACTTCCTTTCAGTGTTCTCCGATCTCCCTCCCCACATCACAATTTTGTCTTCATGCTCATTACTGCATTACAACAGTTGCCTGATTTCTCTGTCAAGGTCCTGACAGTGATGAGGTACCGGGAGATCATCAGGTTTTCACTTGGAAAAAAAAATTGGCTTTATGTAGTCTGTATGTGAAGAGTTTGGCGGATAAAATTCAGAAATGCTGCCAATGAGGCAAATGTTCAATCTTGGAGAAAACCCTTCACACGAATGCAGCTGACGTAGAAGAAAGGAAACCACAAAAACAACAGGGCAATAGCATTAAAGACTGGTTTACATACACCAAAAGGAAATTCAGAGCTGACTCCCACCTCCCTTCTTATAATTCATCACAACAGAATGAAATATGCAGATGGTATTTTCTCTATGAAACTGGAAAAAGAGCAAACATTTCAAAAGCAGATGAACACAAATGTAGTAAAATTTCTGGTTATTCTTTGCACTTCAGTAGTTTTCTCTCATTTAAAACTCTTATAATACTTTGCAACAATTAGTTTCCCCATTTGATAGCTGGGGAAAGGGAGATATAGGCCAATAAAGCAATACCTTCAAACACACAGAAATCAGAGCCAACAAATTGAGTTGCACTTTTTTTTAAATAAGCTATTATAAAAGTCACTTTCTTGATAGCACGCTTTTCTCAAAAAACAATTGGCTTTCACGTAAAAACATTCAATTGGTCAAATAAATATAGTATAACATAGATTGTACAGTACTCTGAACACTGTATTTTAAAGTAAATGTTGCTTCATTTAAATGTAATAATTTAAAAATTATGTGATGATACTACTTTCCCTTTACCAACTTACCTTCTAGTTCCAATGATTCAATAAATTTGCAAGGCATACTCATCTCTAATTATTCTGAGAATATTTTTAATCATTTTAGTGAGACAAAAACCATAAAATATTGCCCTAAACCCCTAATACAAGAAAAGAGCTTAAATATTTCAGATAAAATTTATAGCTACTTAAACAACGTCTTGTATGTATACATTGGAAGTTTCATTTGGTTCATTCTAAGTAATGTTTAAATTTCTACCTTGATAAATTGTGACGGAGCTCCTCCCATCCACCCCTACATCCTTTTTGCCCCCTTTTCTATTAAATGTATCATCACCGTAATCTAAATTTTCTGAATCAACCCACCAAAGTTGTACCAATGAAAACTGTACTCAAGTCAGAGCCTCCAGGATCCAAGTCTAACTTGGAGAGAGATTTATCCAGAGTGGCTAGACGCAGCACGGCTAGAGGAGAACTTGGGTAACATTCAAGGAGGGAGTCGAGAGCCTCGCCAAGAAACTGCCAAGGCTGGCCTACAGAGGAGAGGCAAGACTACGAAAAAGGAAAATGCGAAATGAGGTCAAAGGCAAGAGGCAGAGAAGGACAAGAAAGTCTAAAAGATCAGGAGGTAAACCCTCTGTATGGAGCAGGGCAAGCCAGTGAAGAAGGGAGAATGATGAAAAGATGCTGAAGTTCCCATTTCAGTGGAGCCAGATGGCTAGATGCAGCACAAAAGAACCAGTCATGCAGGCCCGAATGGGTCCAAAAAAGTAACCCTGAAAGAAAGTCAGGTGGAAGTCAATAAATGTTCACATGAAACTTTAGAAACAAAAAAAATTGCTGCTGATTCTCAATGCAGAATAAAGGTAAAATAAGGACATTTTAAAAATAAGAAGAAGAAAACCACTCACAGACATTCTTCGAAGGTATTCTGAAGGGTGTTCTTCAGGCAAAAGGAAACAGTTTGAGGTGGAAAGATGAAGATACAGGAAGGAATAAAGAGCATCCCCCCAAAAAGTATGTTGGTTAATCTAAATTACTATTGACTGTATAAAATAATAACAACAATGTTAGAGTTAAGCTCAAACTCAAAAAACACAGGATTCAGGGAATGGGATAAAACTGAAGGAACTCTCAAGAAGGATAGTAAAGAGAGATCTCAGGATACTAGCTATATTGGAAGGAGAAAGGAATTAGATTGGAACGATGTGACTCAAGATGTAGACTCATGCTGAGGACTTTGCAATCATATCCCTAGAGTTCTCGTCATGAGGTGCGAATGACTGGGTTAGCCAGCTCAGACACTCATCTGTATGTGGCTTGTCTTGACTACCAGCTGAGTAAATTACCGCTCTCCACTCCTTGCCCCGCAGCCTAGATCGGCTGAGAACACTCAGTTCACCCAATAGACGGTTCTGCTTCGACCTACTCCTGAGAGTTGGAGGTGAGCCGAGAAGCTTACAGCAGTGTTTAGCTTAAAAGCAAAACACAAAAAGCAACTCATTCTCCGACTATTGTTGTGCCAGGCATCTAGAATCTAGCCCAGAACACAGGGCTGCTTGCCGACCCTGCTCCAGCATGCCAGCTCAGTGTTTCCCCAGATTCACTCAAGATCTTGCCCAAAGACTTCTCCAGGCGAGAAGTCTTGTAAATTTTCGGGGAGCAGAAGCTGAACTGTGACCACACAGCTCTGTTCACTCATCTTCTCCTGAAGCCTCTGTTACACGGCGGCAGTATTATCCTTTCTCTGGTTAGGTTTGTGCTTGCTACAGAGATTCCCAGAGATTTCCAACTAAGCAAAATATTGGGATACATATGGTATATGTATAAAGAAAAATAAGAAAACGTTCAAAGCTACACAGGATTAATGATTACCTTTGGGAGGCAGAAAAAAATGAATTGATGCGGGGATCACAAAGGCTTTTAAGGTACTGGTAATATTTTTATTTCGTAACCTGGTTATGAGTAGTCAAGTGTTCATTTTAGTATAAATCTTTTCATTGTTCCTATAAATTCTACACACAATCAAAAATAAAAGAGGAAAAGCGGCTTAGCTGCTGTATAATTCCATCTCCCCCTCAGCGAGCCAAACTACCCACACTGGGTATTTTCCTGCCCTTCCCTAGAGCCCCGCTACCACCGTGGTCCAAAACCGCAGCATCTCTTGTCTAGAACATTAAATACTTGCCCGATCTGTCTCTCTGATCGTACCCCTGTCTCCCTATATTGTGTTTTCTACACAAAAGCCGGACTAATCCTTTTAAAACCTAAGCTGGGTCTCGTCACTGCTCTGCTCCCACCAAACTTAAAGAACACGGGAGTTCTTACCGTGCGCTGCAGGGCCCCAAATAACCTGTTTCTCTCACCGCTTTGCTTCCACCTGCGGCCTCGCCTCTTCCATCTCTAGCCACTCTGGCCTCCTTGCCGCTCCCTGGATCTACCCAGCATGCTACTCCCCCAAAGGCTTGCTTTTTCACCTCAAGACATCCGCGGAGCTCACTTTTCACCTTATTCACATTTCAGATCAAGGACTTCTTATCAGAAAAGGTTTTCCTAATCATACATTCTGTTTAAATAGTGTTCCCTTGACCTGCTTTATTTTTCTTGTTAGAACTTATTAACAAAAGACACACGTATTTATTTGCTTACTCCTTTATTATCTTGCCCCTTAACTAGAACATAAGCTGTATACACCAGAAACTTTGTCAGTTTTGTTCATTGTTGAATGGTCCCTGGCAACATAGTAGGAATCCTTTTAATAGTTGTTGAACTAGTGAAGGGTAATCCTTTATTTAACCACCTTTAATCTCAGCCAGATTCCTTAATAAGTTCTACATTTACTGGGCTTTCTTGTTGTCCACTCCGGTTCTTAACAAATGATCCCTGGAAGTAGAACGATGGCATGTCAAATAAGTCACTTGGGCAAAAATTGCGAGTTCATAAAAGCAAGGGTATATAAAGACATTGGTGAACTCTGAAAAGCCCAAATCTGGATTATGTACTTAAGAATAAAAGTAAGCAACATAGAAAAAACATAATTGGAGAAAATGAATACAATTACAGGCCATGCTGGACTATTTAAACCCAGACTAAAGTCAGTTTAAATCCACACCTCTAGAGAAAGAACCCATTTAACTTATAGAATAGGAGAAGACATACTGTCAGCTATACCAGGCCAATAACTGTATTTAATGACTATGCAAGTAAATAGGGAGAAGGGTAAGGAAAAGTATTTGAGATCTAAATTGCTACAAATCTTAACTGAAATCATGGGCTATTGAAAACAAAGTAAATTTTAAGAAAAGAATTCACAGTCATATTGGGAAAGAAAATCAAAGTTAATGCTACTTCAAAACATATTGCTACATCTGTTTTCTGTATTTTTGTCTCCCTCCAACAATAGCAGAATGTACCTTCTTCTCAAGTGCAGATAAAAAATTCTCCAAAATAGACCATGTGTTAGACCGTGAAACAAGTCTCATTAAATGTAAAAGGACTGAAATTATACAAAGAATGTATGGACACGATGAAAGCAAATTAGAAATCAATAACAAAAGGAAACTTGGGAAATTTATAAATATGTGAAAATTAAGAAACACACCCTAAATAACCAGAGTCAAAGAAGAAATCACAAGGGAAATTTAAAAATACTTTAAAATGAATGAATACAAAATAAAACACAACATACCAAAATGTATGGGATGACGTAAAAGCAGTGCTCAGAAGTAAATTTATAACTGCAAATGCCTACATTAAAAAGAAATCTCAAATCAATAACCTACTCTTCTAACTTTAAAAACTAGAAAAGGAAGAGTAAATTTAACCTAGAGAAGAAAAATGAAAAAAAATTATGAGCATGGAAATAAATAAAATAAAGAATAAAAGAATAGAGAAAATCAATGAAACCAAAAGTTGTACTTTGAACATAACAATAAAATTGACAAACCTTTATGTAGAGTGATCAAGAAAAAGAGAAAAGACCCAAATTAGTGAATGAGTAATGAAAGAGAGGGATATCATAAGTCTTACAGAAATAAAAAGAATTATAAAGAAATATAATGACAGCCCTAGCTGGGGGACTCAGTTGGTTGGAACATCACCCTGTACACCAAAAGGTTGTTGGTTCAGTTCCAGGTCAGGGTACATACCTAGGTTGTGCATTCGATTCATGGCCGGTGTGCATAAAGGAGGCAACCAATCAATGTTGCTCTCTCACTTCAGTCTCTCTCTCTCTTTCCCTCTCTCTCTCTCTCTAAAATCAATAAACATATCCTCAGGTGAGGATTTTTTTAAAAAAGAAATAGTATGATAAGTCAATAACCTATGAGGTCCACCCAGAAGATATACAGCCATGCAATATGAAAAATAGAGACATTTATTGAAGAAAATGCAAGAAACATTGTACATAGGGACAATGATGCCTCAGTCCCCTTCAAAGTAGCATCTTATACAGTTCCCCCAATCTCCATCAGCTACCCCATCCTATTTTCCTGAACCTCATCGATGGTCTGAAATCTCTTCCCTTTGATAGGTGATTTTAGTTTGGGGAAAAGGCAGAAGTCTCAGAGCGCCAAACCTGGGCTATAGGGGGGCTGAGTCACCTCGGTGATTTAATGTTTCACCAAAAAACTCTGCACTAGATGTGGTGCATGAGTGGGCATGTTGTTGTGATGAAGCTGCCAATCACCAGTTGCCCATAGCTACGGTCTTCTGAATCACCCCAATAGTTTCTGCAGAGGAATGTTCAAGCTTAATGCAAAATTTGTTGCAGATCCGTTGCTCTCCTTGCTCAGTCATTTTGAATGTGATGGCCACACAGCACACATGCCTACTCAATGGCCCTTACCACCCCCACTGACTAGTGCAGCGAAGTCATCATTGTTCACACATGCACATTCCAGTCCACTCTCCTTTGCTGCGAGGTTACATCGACATCGTGCAAACCAATCTCAGTATAGTAACAATGGATGGACTTTTTTCCAGACAGACATCATAGATGAAATGGACAAATTCCTAAAAAGAGACGTTCTACATAAGCTGAGTCAGAAAAAAAGAAAATCTGAATGGACCTATAACAAATCAAGAAATTGAATAAATAATCAAAATACTCATCACAAAGCCTAGAGACTAATGAATTTACTGGAGAATTCTACCAAATATTTAAAGAAGAGAATTAACATGAATCCTTTACAAACTTCCAAAAAAAATAGAGAGGAGGGACATTTCCCAAATAATTCTATGAGGCCAGTATTAACCTGATACCGAAATCAGACAAAGGCATCACAAGAAAAGAAAACTACAGACCAATATCTAACTCATATAGATGTAAAAGAGATTTACCTGAGGAATGTAAGATTGTTTCAATATATCAAAACCAAGCAATGTAATATACCGTATTAATAGAATAAGGAACAAAAATACATGATCATTCAATAGACATAGAAAAGTATCTGACAAAACCAACACTCTTTCATGATAAAAACAAAACAAAACTCAGAAAGGTTGGAATAGAAAGAAACTTCCTCGATTAGATAAAGGGCATCTATGAAAACTTAATGGTAAAAGACTGAAAGCTTTCCCCCTAAAAGTAAAGGATAAACTAAGATGCCCACTCTTGCCACTTGTATTCAACACTGTATTGGAGATCCTAACCAGGTCAAACAAGAAAAAGAAATATGATCCATCCAGATTGAAAACTATCTGTATTTTCAGATTACATGATTTTATATATAGAAATCCTGAGAAATTCATACATCAAAAAAAACTATTAATGCTAGTAAATGAGATAAGCAAGTTTGCAGGACACAAGATCAATATAAAATAATCGTACTTCTATATATTTGTAATAAACAACCCAAAGGTAAAATTAAGAAAACAATTTCAGAAAGAATAAAATACTTAGGAATAACCTTAACAATAGAAGTATAAGACACACACATTGAAAAATACAAACATTATTGAAAAATTAAAGAATACCTAAATCAATGGAAAGACATTACATGTTCATGGGCTGGAAGGCTTACTGTCGTTAAGATAGCAATACTCCTCAAATTAATCTACATCTACAGATTCAACACAATCCTTATCTAAATCAAAGTTGCCTTTTTTTTTTTCAGAAACTGACAGGCTAATCCCTAAATTCATAAGGAAATTCAAGAGATTCATAATAGTAAAAACAATCTTGAAAAAGTATAAAAAGTTGGAGAACTTCCATTTCCCAATTTCAAAGGTACAGTACTTGCCATAAAGCTACAGTAATGAAGAAAGTGTGATACTGGCATAGGATAGACATACAGGTCAATGGAACAGCATAGAGGGCCCAGAGATAAACCTATACAATTATGATCACTTGATTTTGATAATATCATATCATTTGTCTCATATCATATACAAAAATTAACTCAAAGTGGATCAAAGACTTAAATGTAAGAGCTAAAATTATCAAATTCTTAGAAGGAAACACGGGACTAAATCTTCATGGTCTTAGATTAATGAGTTCTTAGATATGACACCGAAAGCAGAAACAACCAAAGGAAAAAAAATAGATTAACTGGACTTCATCAAAATGAAAATATTTTTACATCAAAGAACAGTATCAAAAGGTTAAAAAAAAATAATCACAAGTTGGAAGAAATTACTTACAAATCATATATCTTAAAAGGCTCTAGCTTTCAAAATATATTTAAAAATTATGTCAACAATAAAAGACAATTAATCCTATTAATAAATGAGCAAAGGATTTGAATAGACATTTCTCCAAAGAATGTATATAAATGGCCAACAGGCACGTGAAAAGATGCCTCATATCTTTAGTCATTAAGGAAATACAAATCAAAGCCACGAGATACCACTTTATAACTAACAGATGGTTATAATAAAAAAGACAGATAACAATAGGTGTTTGTGAGAATGTGGAGAAATTGGAACATTTATACAATACTGGTAGGAATGTATGATGGTGCAGCCACTTTAGAAAACAGTCTGGCATGTAGTTAAACATACAGTTACCATATGACCTAGGTATATATGCCCAAGAGAACTGAAAATATATGTTCACACAAAAACTTATACATAAATGTTCATAACAGCATTATTTATAATAGCCAAAAATTGGAAACAACACAAATGTCCATCAGCTGATGCGAAGTTAAACCAATGTGATATATATATACACAGTCATAAAAAGAAATGAAGTACTGATACATTCTAACACTGATGAACCTTTAAAGAAGCTGGTCACAAAAGAGCCACAGATCATATAATTCCACTTATATGAAATGTTCAAAACAGGCAAATTCATAGTGACAGAAAGATGATTAGTGATTGTTTGGGCAGGGGGAGGGGTGGATGTGGGGAGTAACTGCTAATTGCTAAAAGGCTTCTTTTGGGAATAATATAAATGTGTAATTAGATAGTAGTGATAGTTGTACAACTTTCTGAACATATTACAAACCACCAAATTGAACACCTTAAAAGGCTGAATTTTATGATATATGAAGTAAATCTCAATTTTAAAACCACCTGAATCTGGGAAGTAGCAAGTTTTGTAGAATGAGCTATATTCTGGGGTGTTACATGCATGGTAAGGATAAAATGAAAGAGGACAGGTGGAAGGTATAGTGCTAGGAAAATGACCAAAATCAAAATTTTTTTCCTTTGGCCAGAAATATCCTCATGCACCATGACAAAGAGATTAGTGGCTACTTCCAGAACTGAAACAGACTATGAAAAATGAAGTGCCTAGTTCTTAGATATGTCATTTGTGGTTTTAAGGTCAAGAAATAATGCAAGGTGTTTTGATACCTAGGTCACATTTTTTAATTGGGCAAATGAAAATGATGAGATATTTATATTTAATTTAAAATCTATGCTTCTCCCCAATGGGGCCCTCTTGCCAAAAATGTGCTGTGACAGTCTCCCCTGTTCTAGTTACCACAGTCTTTAGGGCTGAGAGAAAAGAACATGCCAGCAAAAAAGAAAAAGTGAAAAATTATGTTATATTTGAAAAAACTCTACTTTGGTTTTAAAAAATAGAACTTCCAATACTTTCTTACTTTTATAAGAGAAAATACAAATACATTTCAGGATACTAGTTATCTCCAGAGAAGAAGGGAGGGAGAAACAAGGAGGAGAAGGGATAAAGTTGGGGAGTTGGGTAGGGAGACTAACTTTAACATGTTTTTATAAAGGCAAAGAGTTAAAGCAATGTAATTACATTAATTTAATTTTAGTGATAGAACATCCATTATTTTAGTTTTGGATATTTAACATGTTTAAATGTTTGAAATATATCAAAATTTAAAAACTATTTTTAAATTACTTGATATTTAAAATACAATATATTTGTCACTGCAATAATATTTTTTCAACATGAACACATTTTATACCTTTGTTTTTAAATTCCTGGTTGTAGTTAATAAGCACTGCTGTAGGCTGGCAGGAAGTCCTTAAAAATAGATTTGATAAGTCATGAAACATTGATTCAGGACCTACCGTGGCACCATGTGCCAATGTGCCAAGTGCTATCAAAGGTGCTCATGAGATAAAGGTGAGTAAGACAGCCCGTCCTCAAAAAGCCCTTGTTCTAGTTAATAATTCAGACCACTAAATGGGTAATCCCAATACAATTTAGTAAGTGCTATGAGAGCTAATATATACAAGAGGCATGGACTCAGAAAAAGGAGTGAAAGAAATCAGTCACATGTACTCCCCAACTGTCTGTGAGGAGTTAAACTGGATATGTTAAGCCTCGGGGGGAGGGAAGGAGAAGACAACAAGAAAGTGTTTATTTTATCTAGCATAGTGACACCATCAAATGTAGGCCACGAAACTATAATTTTTGCCTCTGTTTTTAAAGTTTTGATTTTATGCTTATTTTAATCAAATCCATTTAGCTAAATGAAGTTTCTGCATACTTGTACTAAGGAAACTTTTATAACTAACATTTATTGTTTACTCTACATGGAAGTCATTGGACATGGATTATTTCATTAAATCTCTATAATGTCTCTGGAAGATAGTGCTGTTACATTTTACAGATGAAAAGACTGAGCCATAGAGTAACTAGAAAAATTGTCTGAGCTTACAATTTTACTTAAAGGAACTTTTAACCATCTGTTCGTGTTATATCAATGTCAATTATATAAGGAAAAAATGAAAGATCCATAACCCTCTATTAGCACAGAGAATATTTTTATCATGATATTTGAAATTCCATCCAATTTATAAGATGAAAAAGCCCTTGAAATTATTTGACTTATTATATCTTAGTGACAGAATGCTTGTATGTTTAATTTTTAACTCTGCAACATGTGCAAAGGGAAATAAATCCATCTAATAGTATCAGTTTTCCATGATCGAACAACTGGATTTGGTTCTGGTCAGTTAAGATGGTCTGCCTAGGACTCTCAACATGATAGTGATTGATGTTAAAAAGGAGCCCATTTTGAGACCTACTGGCTGTTTTATAGAGAAAACTCACAGGATCCAATTCCTTAGTGGTGTTTGGACTATGGGTACACAGTACCACTTACGATCAGCAGGGTGTTACCAAAAAAAAAGGGGGGGAAAGGAAGGGAGGGAGGGAGGGAGGGAGGAAAGAGAGAGAGAAAGAGAAAGAAAGAAAAGAAAAGAAAAGAAAAGAAAAGAAAAGAAAAGAAAAGAAAAGAAAGAAAAGAAAAGGCATGTATTATTTAATAGAGATCAGCTGCTGAAGAGACACTTACTAGAATGCCTTTGTTCCCCAGGCTGGAGGATTTGCCACAGACTCACCAAACAAGAATGCAAGCAGCGTTGCACAGATTTACACACACACACACACACACACACACACGCACACACACACACTCACACACCAGAAACTGTCCAGGAAGCCAAAAGGATAGAGCAGAGGGTGATGTCCCAAAAGTTCTCCAACGTTGCGTGATGCCAGACTCCTAGGACAACAGGGGCTTAAGCTTCAGGGCTCCAAAGGGACACAGGGCAGTTGCCATGTAAATGAAGCCTGAAAAAAAGGGCCACACTGCTATATTTTTATTGTTTTAATGGGTTTTAGCTCACATCTGAGCTGAGAGGGCTCCTGCATTTCTCAATGACTCAGCCACCTGACAGACCACACACCTACGAGGACCCACCCTACCCCATTAAGTATGAGAACAAATTCCGTTGATTCTCCTCCAGCGAGATCTTGGCAATCACACAGCAGGTTGTGCCTTCCACACAAGTGTTTCCTTGTACAATATTTCAGCGACCTTTGCTTCAACCCCTTGCTCCCACCTTTCTTGCCTTCCTCAGACACTATGTTATGTATGACATTGTTTTGTAGGCTCATGAGACTTCTTCCATTTTTTTATTATTTGGCCAAGGCTATGGGGGTCACAATAATATGGGAGTCAGTGACGGTCCTTAAAAGGGCCAGACCAGCACTCAGGAGTCAACCAACTCCCTGACAATTCCATACATAAAACAGAAATTCTAACCGGGTGTCCTAGCTTTGAAGGTTACTTAACTACTCTCTTTTCCCATTTTTACAAATGCAAATTAAACAGTAGGATAATTTTTCTAGAGTTTCAGAAAGCCACTCAAGTGGTAAATTACCTAAAAAAAGTGAAGTATTTCTTCATAAGGACAACTGCAGAATGATAAAAACAATAAAAGCACATTACATGAAAATACATGTAACAATATAAGTTAAAAATTGAATTAAATATTTAGTTTATGTTCTCTGTTTAAAATTCTGAAACCTACCAGGTATAACTAAGGTCAGAATTTTAGGTTCTTAGTTTGTATGGTAAGGTCACAATTCAGAAAATGATGCTTTTATGTTCAACAATCTCAGAGAAAATGGGACCCCCAAATTTGAGGTTTCTTACAGACAGTCTTCTGTAATGGCTTAGGATTCCATGTGGTTGTGATATTTCCATGTGAATGAAGGACTAAATCAATCCTGATGAAACTTTGAAAGATGCCACCAAGTCTAAATGTTTCAAAGCCAACACTTCAACTGCTAAATCATTCCCTCTGTTTTAAAGGAGTGATTATTTGACTGGCAACGGGGGTGGAGAAAAATCTTCACCAGTAATGCATATGGGTACATCATTTCCATGATTACATATGAAAAACGATGGGAT
The DNA here is from genome assembly GCA_004026545.1 of Mormoops blainvillei. Lineage (NCBI taxonomy): Eukaryota > Metazoa > Chordata > Mammalia > Chiroptera > Mormoopidae > Mormoops > Mormoops blainvillei. The sequence continues at coordinate 281,660 of PVJD01001018.1, forward strand.
CCAGGGAAAACCCCCTGATTCATTCAGACACACAAATCATCCAAAGGAGGAGGTTACCCCATTTTCTCTTGAACTCTAGTAGGAAATTTCCCATGCCATAATTGTATTTGTTATAGTGCAATGATCAAAGTCAATAAATTCCTCCATCTATCCCCATTCAGGGAAACCATATGGCATTACTAGGAGAGACACATGTAAGGCTGGCTTGTTCTATACATGATTAAATACCCATGGGGGAAAGCAACACTGAGAAGAGCAAAAGCATTTAAAAGAAGAGACTAAAAGCATGAACTTCAAGAGACACATGGGTATATATATTCTACTTCTACAAGACCTAAAGTAGTAGGTCTATATAGAAAACACACTGTGATACGGCCATGACAGAAAAAGAGGCTCTGGGAGGCAGATATGTCCATTCTGAAGTCCAGTAATTATCAGTCCTACTATCTAGTGCTCTGTTTGGTTGTAAGGAAAATGTTAGCATTTAGTAAAAAGTAAGGAGGCGATAGCATTTTCCTTCCTTTCAGATTGGTGAAGATTAGAAAATTTGATAGTTCCCAGGCTGGAGTGGATACAAGGAATTAGATACTACTGGAGTAAGATTTTGGAAATGCTATTTGACATTATTCATCAAAGTTTTTAATTTGTATTAACAATGGCCTCACAATTACATGCCTGGGAATTTATCTTATAGAACAGGCAAAAGATACAAAAACATATGCCCATGAGTATCTATTGTAGCATTTTTTATTCCAGCAAAACATGGAAAAAATCTGAATACCTAGCAAGAGGGAAACAGATAAATGGATAAAAGCAGCGATTTTCAACCTTTGTCACCTCATGGCACATGTAAGCTAATTACTAAAATTCTGCAGCATGTCAAAAATATATATTTTTTGCCAATTTCACAAAAAAACTGGGTATAATTTCGATTCAGTCACACCAAAATAGTCATTGTTGTGTTGGCTGTTGTCATTTTTTTATTTGACAGTCTAAGGGGAAAGAGGTCAATGCCCCTGACTAAATAGTCAGGTATTGCATGTTTTAAGAATTCTTGTGGCACACCAGTTGAAAATCTCTGAATTAGAGTAATTCACTCAATAGAAGATTATGCATCCAGTAAGAAAAAAGAATAAGGTAAATCTACTATTTCAGTGTCTAAGAACTTTTTTAAGAGTTTTTGTTATTTTTAGAGAGAGGAGAAGAGGGGGACAAAGGGAGGGAGAGAAACATGCATGTGCCCTGACCAGGAACAGGACCAGTGACTTTTTGGTTTATGGGATGACGCCCAACCCACTGAGCCACACCAGTGGGCTAAGGTTTTTTGTTTTTAAGTTAATTTTTATTGTATTTTTTTCTATGACTATTTAAACCCCCTTATGCCCCCCTCCCACTACCCCATAATCACCACACTGTTGTCCAAGTCCATAAGTCCTTTTTCTTTTTGCTCAGTCCCTGCACCACTTGACTGCCCCCCTTAGCTGTCTACCTGCTCTCTACCTATGAGCCTGTCTCTATTGTCCTTGTTAGTTCAGTTTGTTCATTAGATTCCACATATGAATGAAATCATGGTATTTGTCTTTCTCTGGCTCACTTATTTCACCTAACCATAATGTTCTCCAAGGTCCACCCATGCTGTCTCAAAGTGTAAAATTTTCTTCCTTTTTATGGCCTAGTAGTATTCCATTGTGTAAGTGTCCCATAGTTGTTTCATCCACTCATCTATTGATGGGCATTTAGGCTGCTTGCATGTCATGGCAATGGTAAATAATGCTGCAATGAACATAGGGGTGTTTATGTTCTTTCAAATTAGTGTTTTGGGTTTCTCCAGATATAGTCCCAAAAGTGTGATCTCTGGGTCAAAAGGCAGATCCATTTTTAATTTTTTGAGATCTCTCCATGTTGCTCTCCACAGTGGCTGCACCAGTCTGCATTCCCACCAATAGTGCAAAAGGGTTCCCCTTTCTCCACATCCTCGCCAGCACTTTTCGTTTGTTGATTTATTGATGACAGCCATTCTGACAGATGTGAAGTGATATCTCATTGTAGTTTTAATTTGCATTTCTCTAATGATTAGTGACATTGAGCATCTTTTCCTTTGTTTATTGGCCACCTGTATGTCCTCTTTGGAGAAGCATCTATTCAGGTCCTCAGCCCATTTTTTTTATTGGATTTTTTGTTTTTTTGGTGTTAAGTTTTCTAAGTTCCTTATAAATTTTGGATATTAACCCTTTATCAGATGCATCAGTGAATGTGTTCTCCCTTTTCGTGGGTTTTTTTGTTTTGTTTTGTTGATAGTGTTTTTTGTTTTTGTTGTTGTCCATGGTTCCTTTGCTGTGCAAAAACTTTTTAGCTATCTCTTTGAAAAGATCAATAAGATTGACAAACCTTAACTGAACTCATCAACAAAAAAGAGAGAGGACCCAAATAAATAAAATCAGGAATGAAAGAGGGGAAGTAACAACTGACACCAAAGAAACACAAAGGATTGTAAGAAAATATTATAAACAACTATATGTCAACAAATTGGACAACCTGGGTGAAATGGATAAATTCCTGGAAATTTTTATTTATATATATATATATATATTTTTTAAAGTCATAGAATATAAGTCCCCTTATATAGAAGGAAAGAAGAAGGGAGAGAGGGAGGGCAGGGAGGGAGGGACAAGAAAAGAAAAGGAAAAACTTCAAAGTAGAGGCATACCTGACAAATGTTTATACCAAACAATAGAAATAACATAGAAATTTTCTGGAAATTTACAAAAGAAAGTGTTCTTAGTAATACGCCCCAAGTAGTGGAAATCTGAAGAAGAAAGAACTTTTAGTTTTCATTTTACACACTTTTATTCTGGTTTATTTATTTCTTTTAAATAAGCATGAAAAGTACAATTTTTAAAGCTAACTTATAAAACATCATGTTCAGCTCAAAGGTGTCCCTTTTTTCTAATCAGTCTTTAAGTACAATTAAATTTACTGATTCTAATTAAACAATTCTATGAGTTATGACAAATGTATATAGTCATACAACCGCTATCATAATCATGATATAGAATACTTCCATCACCTTTAAAATTTGCTCCTTCCCCTACCCTGTAACCCTAACCCTATCCCTGTGTCCCAGAAACCACTGATCTGCTTTGTATCACTAGTTTTCTTTTTCTAGAATGTCAAATAATGTAATCACATAAGGTGAAATTTTGCATCTGGTTTTTTTTCACTTAGCATAATACTTTTAAGATTCATCCATGTTGCATATTTTTACTTCAGAGAAATATTCTATAGTGAGGATATACCACCATTTGTTAATCCATTCACCAATTGATAGGCATTTGGATTCATTCCAATTGTTGATTATTATAAATAGAACTGCTCTAAGTATCCAAGTACAAGTCTTTCTGTGGACATGTTTTTCCTTGACAAGTACCTAGGAAAGGAACTGCCATGAAATATATTAATTTTCATTGTTTTTCTCTTTTCTCTTTCATTGATTTCTATTCTAAACTTTATTATTTCCTTCTTCTGTTTATTTTGTATTTAATTTTTTTCCTCTTTTTCTAGTTCCTTAAACAGGAAGATTAAATCGTGGATTTGAGAATTTTCTGTATCTCTAGTAGAAATTAATGCTTTACATTTTCATGTAAGCACTACTTTTACTGCATCCCAATATTTTTATGTGTTGTCATTTTGTTTGGTTCAAAATAATTTCTACTTTTCTTTGTAATTTTTTTATCCATGTTTTTTAATTTGGTTGTTTAATTTCCAAATATTTGATTTCTCAGCTATCCCTTCATTATTGATTTTTCATTTAAAGTCATTGTGATTAGAGAATATACTGTGTATAATTTCAAACTTTTTCATTGTATTGGGATTTGGTTTATGGCCCAGAATATGGTCTACCTTGGTGAATATCCCATGTGTACTTGAAAAGAATATTTATTCTGCTATTGTTGAGTAAATTGTTCTATAAATGTGAATTAGGTCAATTTGGCCAATAGTATTATTTAATCAGTTTTCCTCACTGATTTTTCTGTCTACTGATTCCATCAACAAAGAGGACTATTAAAACCCCCAAATATAATTGTGGTTTTGTCTAATTCTTTCATTTCCATAAGATTCATTTCATACATTTTGAACCTCTTTTATTACATGGATTAATATTTAGGTTTGATAAGTTCCCTTACCACTTCATCATTATAAAATGTCCCTGTTTATCCCCTGCATATTTGTTATTCTGAAATTTACTTCGATATTAATATAGCAATCCCAACTTTCCTTTGATAAAGGTTTGCATAAAATATCTTTTTACATCCTTTTATTTTTATACTCTCTGTGTCTTTATGTTTAAAGTGGGTTTCTGGGATGGGGAGCAGGGCAGAGGGGACAAAGAGGGGAAAATGGGACAACTGTAACAGCATACTCAATAAAATATACCAAAAAAATTAATTAATTAAGTGGGTTTCTTATAGATGACATTTAAGTTGCCTTACTTTTTTTATCCAATATGACACTTTGACTTTCTTTTGATGTTGAAATTGACTTTTTAAAATTTATTATTGTTCAATTACAGTTCTCCTGCTTTTTCCCCATTGTTCACCACTTCCGCACCCCCCCCCACTGCCATCATCAATCCCCGCCCCATTGTCCGTGCCCATGAGTCTTATATTTGTGTCCCTTTGCTTGCCCCCTTTCCCTTCTTTCCCCCTCCCCCTCCCCTCTGGTCACTGTCGGTTTGTTCTTTATTTCCAAGTCTTTGGTTCTGTTTTGCTCATCTGCTTATTTTTGTTGATTAATTCCACTTATAGGTGAGATCATATTGTATTTGTATTTCACCGCCTGGCTTATAAATAAGGCATTTATACCTGCATTGTATAAGATGGTAGCCACTAGTCACGTGTGGCTATTGAGCTCTTAAAACATGGCTATGAAAAATGGAGATTGCTTTAAGTATAAAATACAACAAAATTTTGAAGGTTTAGTTTTATATGAATACATAAAAGAAAATACCTCAGTAATACTTATTTGATAACATATTGAAGTAATATTATTTTAGATATTTTGGGTTAAATAAAATAAAATTTAAAATTATTTTTACCTATTTTATTCTTTATGTGACTACTAAGAAATTTAAATTTTACATGTGGTATATATTATAATTCTATTTTTAAAAGCTAGCTTAGACCATTTATATTTAATATCATTGTCAATGTGGCTGGGTTTAAATCTACTAATTTTTTAAGACTGCAGTTTTAGGTTTACAGCAAAACTGTACAGGTACAGAGATTTCCCGTGTCTCTTGCCCCCATACATGTATTGTATGCGTAACCGCCTCCATTATCACTATCACTCGCCAGAGTGGTACATTTGTTACAACTGATAAACCTATATTGACACATCATAACCACTCAAAGCCTTTAGTTTACCTTAGGGTTCATGCTCAGTGTTTAATTCTAAGGTTTGGGCAAAATTATAATGACATATATCCATTATTATGATATCAAACAGAGCATTTTCACTGTCCTAAAAATCCTCTGTGCTCTGCGTATTTGTCCCTCCTCACCCCTACCTCTGGTGAGTACTGTTCCTTTTACTGTCTGCTTAGTTTTTGCCTTTTCCAGAACCTCATATAGTTGGAATCATACAGTATGTAGACTTTTCATATTGGCTTCTTTCACTAAGTAATGTGCATTTAAGCTTCTTCCATGTTATTTCATGGCCTGATACCTCATTTCTTTTTAGTGCTTAATAAATGACTGTCTGTCTGTACCACAGTTTATTTATCCACTCACCTACTGCAGGACATCTTTATTGCTTCAAAGTTTTGGCAATTTTAGATAAAGTTGCTATAAACATCGTGAGCAGATTTTTATGTGAACGTGTTTTCAACACTTTGGGGAAAATGCCAAGTATGTGATTGCTGGGTCATATGGTAAAGTGCATATTATTTTTATAAGAAACCACCAAACCGTCTTCTGAAATGCCTATTCCATTTTACATTGCCATCAGCAATGAATAAGAGTTCTTATTACTCCACATCCTTACCAGCGTTCAGTGTTGTCAGTGTTTCAGGTTTTGTTCATTCTAATAGGTGTGTAGTAGTATCTCATCGTTTTAATTTGCATTTCTCTGATGGCATAAGAAATGGAGCTTTTTCCATATGCGTATTTGCCATATATAAGTTTTGTGGTGAGGTGTCTGTTAAGGTCTTTGGTCCATTTTTTTAAATTTATTGATTTTAGGAAAAGAGAAAGAAACATCAATTTGTTGTTCCACTTATGTATGCATTCATTTGTTGATTCTTGCATGTGGCCTGACCAGGGATCAAACCCACAACTTTGGTGTATAGAGACAATGCTCTGACCAACTGTGCTACATGGCCAAGGCTGGCCCATTTTTTTTCACCAATACCTCACTGTCTTGACTACTATGGTTTTAGAGTAAGTCTTAAAGTCAGGTAGTGTCAGTTTTCCAACTTTGTTCTCCTTCTATATTGTGTTGGTTATTCTGGGTATTTTGCCTCTTCATATAAACTTTAGAACCAATTTTTCCATATCCACAAAATAATTTTCTGGGATTTTGATTGTGATTGCATTAAGTCTATAGATCAATTTGGGAAGAACTGACACTTGACAATATTGAGTCTTCCTATCTATGAACATGGAATAGCTCCCTATTTAGACCTTTTTAATTTTGTTCATCAGAACTTTGTACAATAATTTCCTCATATAAATCTTGTACATATTTTGTTATATTAATACCTAATTATTTTATACTGGGGGATGCTAATGTAAATGGTATTGTGTTTTTAATTTTAAATTCCATTTGTTCATTTCTAGTGCATAGGAAAGTAATTGACTTTGTATATTAACCTTATATCCTGCAACCTTGTTGTAATTTCTTGTTAATTCCAGGAGAATTTTTTTCTCCTTTCTTTTGGATTTTCCACATAGATGACATGCCATCTGTGAACAGACAGTTTTATTTCTTTCTTCTCATTGTGTATACCTTTTATTTCCTTTTCTTGCCTTACAACATTAGCAAAGATATTCAGTTCAATGTTGAAAAGGATCGTTGGGAGGAGAAATCCTGACTTTGCACCCAATCTTAGTGAGAAGCTTCTAATTTCTCCCTAATAAATATGATATTAGATATAGGGGTTTTGTAGATTCTTTATCACATTTAGAAAACTTCCCCCTGTTTCTAATTTACTGAGAGCTTTTATCATAAGTGGGTTATTATATTAATATTCATTTTCTTTTTGTCCCATCTGTTTTTTATTCTTTTTTTCTTACTTTTACTGCCTACTTTTGGATTCACTGAAGATTATTTTATTTTATCTCCACTATTGGTTATTAACTATATCTCTTTATTTTATTTTTTTAGTGACCCCTCTGGTGTTTGCAGTATACTACTTTAATTTGTTGCAATCTTCCTTCAAATAATATTGATCATTTAATTCATAGTGTAAGAACCTTACAATAGTCCACTTCCATTTATGCCCTCTTGAACATTGTACTATTTTACACTCTTTATTTCTATGTTATAAATCTCATAATACAGTTAATTATTTTTGCTTTAAACAGTTTATTATCTTTTTAAATATTCATAACTTATTTCACTATAAGTCTACTTCCAGATATATATCTAAAAGATTTCATTAAATGTGCATTCAAAAGGTATTCAATGGGATAGTATTTATTAGAATGAAAATATGACAGCAATCTAAGTGATCCACAGTAAAAGAATTGTTAAATTATTGTACACAGTGGAATATTAGGCAGCTCTTAAAGTTTATGTTCGAAGACATTTTTAAAGTATTAAGAAACAAAAATGCTCATGATCTAGTGTTAAGTGAAAAAAAGCAGAACGATGAATATTCTCTATAATGTCATTGAAACTGTTTATACTTAAGAGGGAGAGAGAAAGAAAAAGGAGAGAGGGAGGGAGAGACAAGAAGAAAATGTGAGGCAAGGATACCACAAAATGCTTATGTACAGGAATTTAGGTAATTTTAATTTTTAATTTTTTCCCCAATCCATTTGTTTATAAAATTTTCTAATTTAATACTTACTATTAAATTTAAAAATATTTTAATTGAGAATATATATTACATAATATCCAAAAACACTCCTGAAACTTAATTTCATTTTGGGCTTATTTCTGTGCAAAGTTTACTTTTTACATTGTTGTATTTACAGAGCTCCTAAATTTTTACCAGTTCTGAGGTATATATTTGCATATATATTCTCAAGTCATAAAAACCCACTATCTCTTAAAGAGATTTAAGTAAAACTAAAATTGTCATTTTTTTAACCACATAATGACTATTTCCACATCTCTTTATTCCTTCATGTAGATCCAGATTTCTATATGGTATCAGTTTCCTTCTGTCTGAAGGACTTCTTTTAATATTTCTTATAGTATATATAGATCTACTGTTAATGAATTCTTTCAGCTTTTGTTTGTCTAAAAAAGGCTTTACTTCAACTTTGCTTCTGAATGCACTTTTCACTGGACAAAGGATTCTAGGTTGACAGTTTTTTCATTCAAAACAAGTTAAAGATGTCACTCCATTGTCATTGTTTCTAGTAACAAGTCAGCTATCAACCTTATATTTGTTCCTCTGTATTTGAGATCTCATTTCAGATTTTGTATTTCCTAACTCTATAAAATCCATTTTTGTCTGTTTTTTATATCTCCCATTTCCTCTCTTTATCATATTCATATTGTTTATCTTTTTTAAACATATAAGAGTACATTTATATGCAATTGCTGTTTTACCATCTTTATATGCTAAGTCTAACTTCTGGGTCATTTCTGAGTTTGTTTTTAGTGATTGAATTTTTACCTCCTGATGGGTCATATTTTCCTGTTTCTTCAAATCTCTGATAATCTTTTTATTTGTATAACAGATCTGGCAAATTTTATGATTTGACTGCTAGATTTTATTTGTATTCTTTTTAATAGTTTGAAGGTTTTTCTAAGACATCATTTTGTTGCTGGTATTAGTTTGATTCTATCAATGTTTGCTTTAAAATGTGTTAGGGCGGGTCCAGAGGAGCCTTTAATCTACAGCTAATTTGGTCCTTTCTGAAGACTCTACCTAATGTCCCATGAGTTAGGAGTTCTTTCTACTCTAGCGGGAGAAAAACCTGGCCTGTTCTCAGCCTGCCCAAGCTCCAGGGGTTATTCTTTCTACTTCTTTGCAGTGGTTCTTTCACCAGCCTGGAATAGTTTCTCACGTGCATGCTCAAAAAAGTATGCAGTTAAAGACTTGAGGGAACCCCCCTATAAATCTCTGGAATTCTCTCTCACTCTGTAGCTCCCTCTGTTCTGGTATTTTTCTCTGCAAGTTCTAGCCACATTGACCCTCTTGAACCACAGACTCTTTCTTCTTAATTCATACAGGCTATCCCTTTGGTCTCCCTTCCCTGGGTTACAGGGAAGAAATTCGCTTAAGCAGTAAAGTTTGGAAATCAAAGTGTTCTTCTCATTGTTCCCCTTCTCTCAGAGATCACTCTGCTGAACTGCTAGTTGACTATGTCTGAAAACCATTGCTTCATATATTTCTTCATATATTTCTCTAGTTTTCTAGTTGTTTAAAGATGGAATATGTATTTGGTCCCTTACCCTATGTGGTCTACACAAAGATTTATAATTTGTAAGTAACAGAAATGCAAAATACAGGTAACACGGAAACAATCTTTTTTTATTTTTATGAGACTTCAGGATCTGAGATTGCCTCCTGATCATCTTTCTGGGAAGTTATCATATGTTATAATTATGCACAATGACATTGAATATATATAAACTTCTAGAAGAGACTATTATATCTTTTCTCTACTCCACATCTCACCATTATCCTGAATGAAGCCAGTATCTACAGACAATTACTACAACTCTCTTTTCACAATTCTTTAAAGGGCTGATTATTTTTTGCTTGCCCATGAGACCCATCATTTGTGCTTCTCTGCTTCTTTCCACCATCTGGTTAGGTTTACCCAGTAGAAGGGCCTGGCCAGCTATCCAAGGGTGGGAGGAAATAGTGATCCCTCCTCGCACATCCTCCTCCAGCCAAGGTTTTGGCAACAGCTATATTCATCTAGTATGGCCGGAGCATCTAAGAGTGGTACCTCTCCCATGGCTATAACACCAACCATGTTCCAAATAAAAATTTTTTTCTCCTTGGTTCTTCAGGCCTAGGAATGAAAAGGGCTTGGTTTTCTGTCACTGCTAGTTTCTAAATATATTACCATCCCTTGTTATTGTTTTATCTGTTCATATCTGTGTAAACAGTCCCTCTGTTAAACTTTCTCCAGTAAATCCCGTAGTGAGTCACTTGTTTCCTTTTGGGACCTCCATAACTTCAGCCACCCTATTTATGCTCCACCTCTGAAATCAAAAACTCAACATCCCAGTCTCTGACCACAACTTCCTATCATTTCATTTCTCTATTTCCATTACTCTTAATCTGTCTTTCTCCAGTTTTGTACCTGATCTCTCCCTCCCCTGCCCCTCCCAATTTGTCAGCCTCTTTCTGGTTTTATTTTCTTCCCAGTTCAGCCTAGATTCAACAATACTTCATGTCTTTCACTATTACGTTACCCCTTTTCAGTGATTCTTTCAATTTCCCAGAGTTCTGACTCTTCAGCTCAGAGGTGAAGTTTTTTTAAAATGTAGTAAGTCCTTGTCTAATGTCATCAACAGGTTCTGCAACTTCAAGCAAAACGATACAGCATAACAACACCAATTTTACAATACGCTAATTCATATAACCCAGAGATAAGTTCCTACAGCATCTTATCAACATTATCATGAAACAACATTATTCAAGGACATGTTGTATTCTGGATCTTTCTTTGTCTGTAAAATGAAGAGTTAGATAATACAATCTAAGTAGGATCATCATTGCCCAATCATGTTGCTTCCGAGAATAAAAGGAGGAGCTATTAATTATTACACCAGGAAAATAGGACAGTCCCAACAAAATTGGGCATGTGACCATCTACCTTAACAGCTTCTTCTAGCTCTAGAACATAATGATTATATACACACATTAAAGCCAGAAGGTTTTTTTTTCCTGGAGTCATGAGCTTACAGCTTACAATATGTTCTTGTTTCGTCGACACAGCAAAACATTTGAAAAAAATAAAGATAAGAAATCAAAGGCACAGAGGTGAGGGCTCTGAAGTATGAAGACAACATAAGAAGAAATGATCCACAACAAAATGTTTCCTTCCAAATCTTAGGCTCATCAGACAGTTGTCCTCAAGGACAGGTCCTGCTTTTTCTAATAAGCATGTGGAACTGAACGCACAGAATAATCAACCCATTTGGGTATAAACAAATCTAATGCCCTCTTGGCTATTGGTCTCTTCTTTTCCATTTTCAGTTTTTAGTTTTAAACTCTACAGAAGCTGATGCTCTGCCTTGTGTGCTGCCTGCTATCCCACAACAAAAGGACTCTTCCGACTGAATAGGCATGGTCGCCATGGCAGCTGAGGGTCATAAACTCCTGAGCTGTGGGCCTTGGCACAATTCCAGGCATTATCTGCATCCTGGTGCAAATCAGTCCCTTTATCTAATTAGTAGCCTTACAAATAGCCACCTGCCCCGGAGCTTAACCATTAAAGATGCAATATTGCTGAATAGCTTGAGACAAGGGGTGAGGATAACAGAAAACTGAAAGCTGATCTTAGTGAGGCCCCTCTCTGCTGACTACAGACACCTGCAAGCCCTGGCCCACCCACATCGCAGGAGTTCAAAAGGAGGCAGAGAACAGATCATTTCTGTCCTCTTTTCATGGCTCACCTTGAGTGTCTCCTTACCCACTGGCCTCCCAGAAGCTGGGCCTGCTGACCTCTGCCTGTAGGATTTGCTTGACCATGCCTGCTCAGGTGCCCAGCTGTTTCCTGCCTCAGAGCTTCCTACCTGAAACAGCCAGCCCTGTCTCTGTCTCTAGAACTTGATCATTTGCCCTGGCCTCCTATATCCCTGGTCTAGATACTTCATAACTATTTCTTATTTCACTTGGAAGATCGGATCCTTTCTAACTTGTTTAAATGCTAAAACTTTCTCATGCTAATGCCTATTCCAGACTCCCAATACCTGGATGTTTGTCAGATTCATGTCTTTTTCTTAAATAAATAATTCTAGGAACAAAAAAAATTATTTTTTCTTCAACAGTCACTCTGTAGAGGTAAATATCTTCCTATATTCATTTTACAGAAAATGATGAATCTAAACCTTTAAAAAGCTGAAACCAATGCATTCTGAATGTGTATTATGTGGTGGATCTACCTTTTGTTTCCGGGGCTAAATTTCAGAAATCACATGAAGTGCTAGGGATAGATGTGGGTAGGTGGATGGGAGAGGAGTCAGCTACAATTTTACAGTTGATGTTGTGCAGTGCTACTTCTGCATGTTTCTGTTTATTACAAAAGTCAAAGAGGACTCTAATACCATATACCCACCATGAGCTTCTGGAATGAAAACAGATTGAAAACTGACCCAATATTCTCCTTCATTCTGTGAAATACTCATATTTTTTCCATTTGCACAGGGCAAGTATGTGTCTCACTGTAATTTTATTTTCACATATGATTTTGAAATTTTTTTGTTATTGTACTATGTGTTTATGAGAATATATGTCCAATAGAAACCTGTTATCCTAGGAAATGATTATCCTTACGATGCTGAAAATGTTCAAGGGCGGGGGGGAGCTTCATTAAAAAACTTAGAGGTAGAAAATCTTTACTAAATCTTTTCATCTATTCTTTTGTCATTTCTTTTGTTTAACTATCAGATTAGCCACTCCAGTTTTCAATGATGTCAAGCAACAGGGTTTCTCATACTTCCTTACACATGCTATTCCAGAGGCTAGCAGATCTGACTGATAGAGGCTTCTTGATATTCAGATACGGTCTCTTTTCTTGAAGTTCCCATTGTTCTTATTTATTAATTTATACTTTTAAATAACATATCTTCAGGATTTCTGAAAAGAAGTTAGTGTTTTGAGTCTGGGCAAGCAAAAATGAAGCCAGGCTGGCATTCGCACATGGCCCCCTGTGACTCCCCAGGCCATTCCAGGGACAACCGGATTAAATAGTTGTGCTCTGAACCAAAGCTGAAAGGCCTTCTTTTTTTTTTTTTTAGGTTTCTTTTGAGAAAGAAAAAATTAAAAACTCACAAACAAAAGCTATCTTTGTGAAAATTTCCACTTTTCTTCTCTAACCCTCTTAATTAAGGGTTGCCAACCAATCACCACTGTATTCAACACAGATTAAAATATTCCGAGTGCATTTATCTCTTTGGCCATTTCCATCAATTCTTACCTGGTGTTCAATTGTAATCTTATTAAACAACTGTGTTGAGTATTTAAGGAGGTAATATCTTTCTGGTTCATAACTGCATGTTCAATGTCTGATATCTCTCCAGACTTTAAACTCTATGAAAAGAGGGACCATTCATTTCTTAATTACCACTCCATTCCTGTGAATGGATGTTTATAACAAGGAGAAAGTATGCGATGACCTCTTTGTTGTTTAGGAAGTATGAAAAAGAGTAAGTTAAAATCCTAGGGCTTTAAAGACTTACAAAGTAGCATTTATATTCCCAGTAATCTCTTAATAATATAAACCATATTATCATCAATTAACGAGTGAAAACTGTGTTTGGGCTTTTAAAAAATGGAAAAGATACGTTTGCTGAACCTGTGACTCTAAAAATTAAAGAAAATATTTCCCAAACAGCCATTACATTGAAAGGATACCCATTTTGAAACTTGTTGAGCTATTCAAAGGAAGTTGTGTAAGCCTAAAATCCATTGTTCAGAAACACCTGAGATAATCTGTAAATTCTCATTTACATGGTCTTTTGGGATATAGCTTTTGACTTAAAGACAGCCTCCCTAACTTGACAAATTTATCATTACAATTAACAAATAATCTTCTTTTTTCCAGACTGTCTCATCCTCCTCTGCAAATCCCACAGAGGACACAGTAGAGCGGGCAGGAATGCAAAAGAGGCCTGTGGTTTGGAAATGGCCCAAGACAAACCGAATTTTTCTGAATATACATTAAACTGTCAGCAAAGAGCACCATGACCCAGAGTTTGAACAAAGGGAAAACCCTATAGCTCTCTGAAGTCACTGGGCCTGTGAGTTATTTTAGGGAGAGGGCAGACAACCAGGGATTATTCACATGATTAAAATGTCCATCCAAGCCCTGATAAAAACTGCCTCATGAACAGACAACTGGGGTTATTTCCCCTTTTCTCTCCCAGGTTAAGTGTGCATTCCCCTGAGCAGCTCAGTTTTGAAAACACTTGCTAGACCTGTAAATCACTTCTAAGACTTGCAATATAAGGTCCTGCCCTCATCCTAAAGGAAGGTCCCAGGAAACTAACATCTAAGCATCTTGAACATCTGGGATTGCAAGATGATTGGAACCTGAAGGTAAGCAACTGGCCCCAATTCTTCCTGAAGCATCACATTACAGAGACATCCTAGTAAGCTGTGTGGGACCTATGGCAAAAGCATGGGAACAGGGAAGATGAAGGCTGGACAGCTTTGTGCTCTAGACTGCCCCATCTCCCTGATTCTGGAGTGACTAATGGGAAAATCGGAAGGTAGGTGAGAAACATCTACCTTCACACGTTATTAATTCCCTGGTTATTATATTGATCCATGTATTTATACCCAGGAACATGAAAGTAAAGATGGTATTACTGACACAAAGTAAAGAACACATGGGAGCATAGACTTTAACAACTTTAATCACTAGGGTTCTAGTGTCTCCTTAACTAGCCATGTGAATCTGAGCGATTTAATTAACTTCTATAGGAACAATTTCTGCATCTTCTAAATGAGGCATATGAGGCCAAAGTTTCTAAGATTACTTCTGGTTTTATAATTATATGGTGTTCTGCCCCTTGTGATGAATTTCTATGAATTCTACTATATGTAAGCCAAATAGAACACCTACGCTGTAGGATATTCACTAATAATAGAAAGAGAATCATAAGGGATGTGGGTCAGTGAGAATTTGCTGCTCTTTTCCAATCACCCGGGAGGAATTTGTGAAAGAATGAGATGTTTTCATGTGTAAGAATGTCTACAGGAGTAAAGGGTGCAGGCTTCCTAGCCATGTCTTATAGCCAAGAAAATAAAATTGAAGAATAGAGTATAAGCATTAAGAAAAATTTTCCTAGAAATAAATATAGGCAGCAGGTGTAGAGGAAAGGGACAGAGATAAACTGATATGCAGCAGAGAGCTAAAGAGCTTTGAATTGAATGTGAGGACCCAGACATGTTTCAGAAGATATGTCATGGCCAAAGCAAAGGACAGAAAAGATGACTTAAGCCCAGCATCATGGATATACAGAGAAGGCCAATGGTGGTAGCCAGAAATCGATTAGGGTAGGATAATTCTACAATCCATTCTTTGAGCACTTACTGTTAGAACTTTTTGTTAGGAAATTTATAAATACCTGTCTAATTTCCTGAACTCTCTCCAAGGATATTTGTGCTATCCATCATATAGTAAGTAAACAAAAGCTCAGCAAAAGTGATTCCCCAATGGCACAGCCAGGCCTATCTGTGCTAATTTCAATACACTATTACTGTCTACCCATGAATAGGAAAGCCCCCTAATTTAGGAATGTAGTGACTGGCATGCAGTAGAGCACTCGATAACTACTATTTCTTTCACTAAGCTCATACTTTAGCTATGGGGCAGGACTAGCCATTTCTAGACATTAAATATTGAGTAGGAAGAGAAGACAAGAAAAAGTGAATAAAGAAGGATTATACAAGTACTATTAATAATATAACCAGATTTATATAATATTTTTCTATCACATTCACCTCCAATCCAACCTAGGAAATGGGTTTCTGTTATCTCTTGTACATATTTCCATCACTTGAGTTACCACATCATTTTAAAATTACCTGTTTTTGTGTTTATTACCAACCTCACCCAGCCATTGTGAGATCCTCAAGGGTAAGATATTCCATCTATTCATCCTTGTATCTCCTTTCCATCCATCCATTTGATCATTCATTTCTTCATTCAATAAACAGATATTAAGTGCACTTCATGTGTGAGATAGTTTTTTGGAAATAAGACAGTAAACAAAGTCCCTGCTTTCTTAGAGCTTACATACTGTGATTTACATGGACAACAATAAAATAAATAAATATTTACAATATTGTCCAATGAAAGGCTATAAAGAATTACCCAGTGCCGAGCACAGAGTGGATTTTCCATAAATGCACTCCAGTGCATTGGTTTCTATTCAAAAACTTTCAAAGTTTTGACATTAGATTGTCTTATCTAAAGAAGTTTTCATATCTGTATACCATTTGGAAGAGGAAAAAAATCACTCTGAGGATTTTGCACACCCCCATAATTGCTTTGTTCTCCTTGTTGAAACACTGACTGGAGATGCTTTCTGTCATCTTCTTCCTCCTTCACTCCTGTCCAACTCCCTGAATTCACCCTCTCCTTTGACCACCCTATCAACACCCTTGCCATTCCCTATCCAACCAATATTCCTTTCCACCAATGTACATTTTTTGTTTCCCCTTCTGACTCCAAATTTTGAAAGGACAGAAAAATGATTTCTTTCCTAACTGTACCTTTATTTAAAATTTCTCCCCTTTTCCCCCGTTCTTATCCACTCACCACATCTCCAGCTCACCTCTGACCCCCACACTTCCTCAGTCATTTCATCACTAACTTGGCTGGAGTCGGAGGAGTGATTCATGGAATAATAAAACCCAGGATGGAAGAGACCTTAAAGGTCAGCTAATTCAACCACCCAACTAAGTGGAAAAAGCAGCTCTTATTTTTATTCTTTCTTCCCTGACTTCTCATACTTGACTGCAAACCTCAGAACAGTGTCTCTAACTGTTATGGAACTTCCTGCTTTGAATATCTTTTTAACCAAGGCTTATCCCCCTCTCTCTGAGATAGCTTAGGGAGGTAGATTCCTGTCAGTGGTAACTAACGGATTAAAGATGAAAAAAACCCTATAATCCTCCGAATATAGAGTTGGTCACTCTTTCAAAAAGTGTTTAAAGGTGAGCATATTTATTTTACTTACTCCATTTATTCCATGGGACAACTAAATGTTGTTTCCAGAAATAGACGATTAATCAAAAAAAGATGCTAAAATGCCCATAAACATAGTAAAATATAATTGATCTCATTTATAAGAAGATAAATAAATGCCAATTAAAATTCAAATGAGATAATAGTTCTCATCTATCACATTTGGTAAAAATTTAAAGCAGGCCCTCTCATACATTGTTGGTTGGTGTGTACAAAACCTTTATGAACAGGGATTTGCAATAGCTAACAAAACTACATATGTAGCTGCCTTTTGACTCATCAATCCCACTTCTAGAAATACACCCTAAAAATGCACTTCCAAAAACATAAAAATATGCCTGTACAATATTATTCAGATTATTTATTGAAGTATTGTTTATCACCTATAAGAAGAGTCTAATGAACAAAATTAACTAATGGACAAAATAGAACCACAGACGTGGAAACATGGAACAGACTGACAGTGACCAGAAGGGGGGGTGGAGGGGGAGGGGATAATGATGGAAATAAGGGACTAGACGAAGAACATGCATGAACAACCCATGGACATGGAAAACAGTGTGGGAAATCAACTGTGGGAGCTGGAAGTGGGATGGGTGGAGGAGCACAAAGGGGGAAAAATAGGGACAACTATAATAGAAAAGCAATTTAAAATGATTTTAAAAATATTATAAACAACTTAAATGCCCATTTATAGGAGAACAGTTGAATAAACTATGGTACATCTACACAGTGGAGTACTATGCAACTGTAAGAAAGAATTAGTCAAATAATGAGCCAGTAAGTGCTCTCCAGAATATACTGCTAAATTTAAAAAGAAAGGCATTATCTATAGTAAGCTTTTTGCATAAGAAAGAAGAGAAATTTAGAAAACATACATGTATCTACTCATTTGGGCATGAAGAAACACAGACAGGATAAAATAGAAAATAATGAGATTGGTGAAGAGAATAAAAGAAATAGTGGGAAATTACACCACTTTTTATATAATCCTGATTTGTCGAACCATGTGAATGCTTCACATACTCAGGAAAACAAAGGTGAACTAGAAAATGGAATACAAATAGAAACAAATAAAGGTACCAAATTGGGGGATAGGGGGAGAACTAACTTAAGTAACTTTAAAGTGAAATAGTTGGACTATATACTTTCAGGCTTAAGACCAATAGAAGTGTTCATTATTGAAGTCCACTCGGGACGGTTTTTTTCTCACACCTGTAGGTTCATGATTCTGAAACTACTTTCTGTATATTCTAGGATTAAACAAATAAGTAAATACACTTATGAGAGCTGATTTCTCATTGAAAAAGAAGAGTTACAACTGTGGAAAGGGGGACAGTCTGAATGATCCCTGCAGGTTTTCCCAGCTCTGTCTGCTGAAAGGGCCTAGAAGCAACGACACCGCCCTCCATGTACAAAACAAAACAGGTCTGGGGCAGGGAAAGTACAACTTGAGTCTGAAATACCTTTTCTGTGGCAGAAAATAAGGAAGTTCTCAAAGAATGATGGGGATATATATCAAAAGGGCAAAGAAGCCAGCCTGAAAGGCTTTCCACCAGTCAAATCTTGGAAATTTGATCATCAAAATAGTATGACAGTAACTTATAATAACCCTTTGAAAAAAATAAGAATTTATGAATCCAGAGTGATAAACATACATGCATATATACATACATATATATAAAGAGAAAGTTCTTCCTTACAGTACAAAGCCAACTAATAAATATAAAAGAAATGATAGACTTAGAAAGCCACCATTTAGCAATCATCATTGCACTTTGATTCAGGCAAGAATCATTAATGAATGCTAACCTAACATGTGTGAATTTGATGAATAACAGCATATCTACATAGTCTCAAGTTTCTCCCATAAGATATTAATTACAATAAAAAAACAGTAACTTAGTGGAGAAATCTGGCAGATACCATCTTAACCAAATGACCAAACGTCATCAGTAATGGTACATAGCCGTGCACCATGCCTCCTGGGTTGATGGACAGAGAAGGACACGGCATCACTCCTATGAATTTCTGACAAAAATGTGTAGCCCACATCTAATCATAAGGAAACATCAGGCAAATTCAAATTGAGGAGCATTCTGTAACATAACTAGTAACATGCTTCAAAATATCAGTGTCATAAAATACAAAGCAAGATTAAAGAATGTTTCAGATTAAAGGAGACTAAACTGAAAGCAATGTAAGATTGACAGGTTTATCTTGTTGTTGTTTGTTTGTTTTCTATTAGAGAATTACATGTACAATTTGAAAAATCTGTATATTAGAAAAGAGTTATGTATCAATGTTAATTTTAATGATAACACTTGATTATATGAAAGATTGACCTAGATTTTAGTATATACACTTGAAATATTTTAGGAGTAAGGGGCATCACATCTGCAACTTTTGATTTTTGTCTTTTTGAGACTCTAGGTGAAGGATATATGAGTATCCTTAGAAATTCTGCAACTTTTCTGTAAGTCTGAAATTATGTCAAAATAAAAACACGTAACAAAAAGACTATTTTCTTCATGAGGTTGATCCTTCCATTACTTACGGGGCATGTATCATGTTCTGTTTACTTCACTTTGTGTTCCATTCTATGAGGTCTTCCACCCACTCATCCTGATATTAAAAACTGGAGAGTTTGGGTGGATTAGCCAGCCTTTCGATTCTCCTAACTCTCAGATATAAAAAGCAGACATATTTCCATTTTTGTTTAACATTTACCTAATCCATCCTTCACACACAATAGCAGTTGTTATAGGTACATATGCTGCTCTCATTATGTCATCTACCAAAGGTGGCTGCAAGAATATGATGTGGGACATTTGGGCCAATTCCAACCTTTTTCTATAAATCTATGCTAAAGCAGAAACACTTAGACACCAATATAGTCAGTCCAAAGAAGACTAAAGAACACTAAAATAGGTACATTTGTACTTTTTGAAAGTATCTATATATTTGAAGAAGAGCTTGTGTGCACTACATTTAATTGGATGTTCAAATGTGTGTGACTCATTTATTTATTCATTCATTAAGGTCTTTATGGAGAAATTAGTAGTACTTGCCAAGTTTCATGGGTAATTTCTATAGATTTCAAAGCTAAAGGAAATGTTTCTCTTCTAAAATAGTATTTTCAAGAAAGAACAATGTGATAAGTGCTGTAATTGAATTATGGTCTAAATTTTATGGAAACACAAAGACAACTAACCTCACACCAGCTGACATTAAATCACAGAAGCAAGAGTCAGAAAGCCATAAAAGACACCTCCACACTGCCTTTGCCAGGCTGACATCCTCAATCTTATCTGTGATGTTCCTGACCAGTGAGCATGCGCAGGGGTGTCGTGTCAGACCTAAGCTTTGGCACTGACCCAGAGGTACAGTTGGGAAAAGGCAGGACCCTGCAGAGGGGAGAAAGTTGACCAGAGCAGCCAATCTCCTGGTCTTCTACCTCTGGTTACTCAGAGTGCTTTCACTTTATTTCTTTAAAATACAGACTCTCTACCTAATAATATTTCATTTGGTAAAAAGATATTAGTGCTAAAAAAACTGAACTGAACATGTTTTTAGCACATGTTTTCTCGTATTGATATGAGGGCGGGGCATGGGTTTCCAACAGGAATATAGTTCTCTCAATACCTGGCATCTAGGTAAACAAAAAGTTTGTTCAGAGAGGCTGTGCTAACCATAGTTGATTTATGAAAATGGTAATTATTGCTGCAGTATTCATAAGTGTGAAACGCTGATACAACTTCAACATCCAGGGAATGGTTAGATAAGTGCTACACTGAACCAGCAGTACTACAAACGGATTTTTTTTAAGGAGGTATATTTCTATGTGCTCATACGGAAGATTGTCCCAGATACATTGCTAAGTGTACATACACTTTTATTAGCATTACAGTGCTAATGAAGAATGAATCTCGATTTATAAACTCAGATATGTAAACAACGTAACTTTTTTAAAATAATACTTTTTTTTTCTGTGTTAAGCTTATTCTTATGTGGTAATAGAAAACTAATTCCTGATGTTGTATTGAATTCCAGGAAGGTCTACCTAGGGCCAAGATGTGCATGAAGAGACATCTTATCCTTGACTTTATCCTTTATCAGTACTGGTGTCCTAGGATCCAGCCTCACCCTGCCTGGTCACCCATCTTAAGATCATGCAAGTCATTTCTGTGTCCTCCCCTTCCTGAGTCTGGCTCTCCCAGCTAATTTCATGCCCTTCCCATGAGTCATTCCATTCATGCTAGGCTATAGGAAATTCTGAGAGACTGTCTAACATCCAATTGGTCTAGACACACCCCAGTGGCATTCCTTCTGCTTTTGGGGCCTTGTAACCAGCCCTGCCTGATGGTCTGTCTACCATGGAAGCAGGTACAACCCCTCTACCTTAAAATTCCCTAAACCTTGCTTACATCCTATCTCTCCATTGCTAAGTTCACCTGCTTTGGCAGACAGAACAGAAGAAGGAACCCCCAATGAAGGATGCCTCATACAGTGGTGTGGTTTGAACGCTGCACAAAGATCCTTGCTTGGGCATGGGAAGGGCTGAAATCTAAAAAGTCAAGACCCTCGGCAGTGGGCCAAGGGTGCTGGAAAAAGGAGGGGCTTTTGTCTTTGCACAAAGGTGTTGTCAGCTCTCTAAGTCTCAGTCCCTGGGAAGGATCCACTCAACAAGGCAACTCATTGTAATTCATTCACCAAAATGTGGCCTTTTTCTACTTTTCAGAGAGAAGCAGCATAAGCTGTCAAAGGTCCTTTCTTCCTCTCTGAAACTCTTCTCCTAAGAATTGAAATCTTTTTTTATCTCACTCTGCAAGCTCTAAGGCTTCTTCTGACTTATCATATATTCTTCCAAATCTCTTTTTATTCCCACGAGGGATAGAAACTCTAAAATTTGACACTCAAAAGCTGTTGACTTCCTTTTTTAAAAATGCATTCAGTTGGGTCATCTTTTCCCTGAGGTAATGAATGCAGAATGTGCTAGCTGATGGAATGAGTGAAAGGCCAGGACCACCAGGAAATATAGTGGGGGGAAAAAACTCAGTTAATATTTCAAAATGTCATCCTACCCATTGTGTGTGCAGAGAATAGCCTCTGGAAGGCTGCACACTTGTCTAAACTATTAGCAGTAGTTCCCCTGAGGAGTGAAATTTGGAGATGAGACTTCTATTTTTTGCTATATAAATTTCTGTTTGAATTGTTTTTACAAAGAGCTTGTATGACTTTTTCAAATTTTAAAAAGACTAACTTTTAAAACTGGAAGAAATTGCTCCAGTGTACTTTCAGTAGTGATATTCAGAATGATAACTTGTTTGCTCTCCCTTCTCATGAGTGTTTTTGGGGAAACTTCCCTATAGTAGAGCTCAACTAATTTTAAGTTCTTGTTTATTGTTTAAATGATGATATTAGTGTAAGTTATGGAAATGGCAACATTAACTGGTGGAAATAATATGGTTTTAAATGCACATAATTTGCATAATTTAATGTGATTTCCCAACTTTTTCTGCAGACAAAGAAGGACTAACACTTAACAGATAATAACAGTAAATCCCAGAGGGTGGCTCAAAGAAACAGAGAGCCTGGGAGAGCTGGGATGAAAGCTCCAGTTTTCTAGATTGCAGTCCAGTTCTTTCTATTAGAGAACATACTGCCTCAGTTCGGTTCACTGCTCTGCCTCAGTGAATATAGGCAAAATGGCAAGCACAGGTGGGTTCGAATGAATGAATTTAAGCGTTGAGGGCCTCATTTGCAGGAGCTTTCTCCAAGGGCTGCAGCACTGGATTCACATGCGCACATGAGTTTATTTAGAGTGTGTAAAGCAATATTTTTTTTTAAGTAATTGCTGAAGGACTCCGTCTCTTTCCACTCCAGCTTCCCTTCATTACTAGGTCGCATCGGACAATCATGTGCCATTTGAGAACATGAGTAATGATTAGTTGATTAAGCTGGGAATACATGCATATAGTTTCAGTACACTTTTGTATATGGTAGACCCCCCTTAGCCACGGGGCATACTTGTATGTTCCAGGACCACCAGTGGGTACATGAAACTAAGAATAGCACCAAACCCTATCTATGCTGTGTTTTTTTCCTGTATATACATACCTATAATTAAGTTTAATTTACAAATTAGGCAAGTAAGATTAACACCAATAACTAATAATAAAATAGAACAATTGTAACAATATACTCTAATAAAAGTTTTGTGAATAATGGTCTCTCAGAATATCTTATACTGTTCTCACCCTTCTTCCTGTGATGATATGAGACGATAAATGGCCATATTCGGTAGAGAGCTTTCGCCTTTTCACTTATAAGGAAGCAGTTAACAGCTTCTCTCTGGCATATCTGAATTGCCAGCATCACTGCTCTTGTGCTTTGGGACCATTATTAACAAAATGAGGCTTATTTCAACACAAGCACCATGATGCCAGACAGTTGATCTGGATAATCAATAGGGCTACTATGTGCCTAATGGGCCAGGGTGTATATATCGCAGGAGCCGCCAAAGGGATGATTCATGTCCCAGGTGGGTCAATGTTGCGAGATTTCCCAGTGAGATTTCCCAGACAGATTTCATCACACTACACAGAATGGTGCACAATTTACAACATAAGAATTGTTTATTTTTGAAACTTTCCATTTAATGCTTTCATATTGCAATTGACCTCAGGTAACTGAAACCATGGAAAGTAAAACTGAGGATAAGGGTGACTACTTTATTTATATGGTTCACAGTTATTCACTTCCATGAAAATTATTGCTGCTATCCCAGTGTAGGTATAGATTCCAAAAATCCCCTTACTTCCTATTGTGTCAACTCTCTTCTCTGTCGCTCAGCTCTGACAGCCTCTGGGGGTGGAGAGAGGAGGTTGAAATGTATGGAGCCCAGAGACTAATCTGTAGAAAATTCTCTCAATCATCAAGTGTGTAAAATTTTAACAGAGGATTCGGTTCTCATCAAGATCTAATCGAAACAGATGTTTTCTCCTGTCAGGAATATATTAGAGAATTTGGTACTACATACAATTATAAAAATGCTTTACTTTTCAAAGTTTACAGTAATTGGGTATAGCAGAATTTATCAGAATTGTTAGGTTTTAAGGGAATAAACCCATGACTACTAAACATGGAGAGCAGGTCTATATCAGCTTAATAGTATGGTAAGAGCTTTTCCTAATTTAACACAGCCATAAAAACTTATATAACGTTACTAATAAAGATGCTACTAAATTTTATAAACGATCAATATTTTTTTAATGTTCAATCAACACTAGAGTAATTACTTTCTAAACATAAAATTTAACATAAAATTTAAACATAAATCAACATAAAATTTATTTTTAGGAAAGAAACAATCAACAAGTATACAGCCAAAGCAGTATTTTCTTTTAAGTATTGTAAAGATGTGGTAGACAATTAATTTAAAAATTGCTCTTTCTAGATCTTTTTGGTATTTGTGGCTTTGTAAGCTTTTATAAATATGTACTTTGTGTAATCCATGCGATCTTTGTGTACCTTTTGTACTCTTCTTTTGAAAGAGCGGCCCTCTTTCGAACTGCGTAAGCTCCGGGAAGCCATTAAACCCAGGCCGACCCCGACAATGAGCGCGGTTTTCTTCTGATGCTCGTCGCAGCAGCTTCATTAATCCCTGCGTTTTTACCAAAGTCCCGTCCCACTTGTCCCTACTCCTTTGCTCCCTTACCCTTGAAGGTAACATACAGAGAAGCCTTCTTCCCAAGATATCTAGTCAGAATTAATGATGCTTTTTTTCCGTTTCCACAGTTGCCAGAGTTTACCTCTGTTAGCATACTTATCAGGGTCTGCCCCGGATTAATTCATTCAAGTATGTATTGAGCACTAGTTGTATGCCGGGTTCTACGCTGGGGCTCAGTACCTCCCTTGAACCAGACCTTGCCCAGGTCCCTGTATTTCAGAAGGCCCCCCCATGCACCCCTCCAAATGGGCTGAGGGTCTTTGTGACCAAGGGGGCAGACTCATCCAGAGCCCTGGTCTTCTTCCCTAAATAACATCCTAGACACCTGGGACTCCAGAATTCCTTGTGTAACTCCATACTGAGTTTGCTTCTTTGCGAGCCTCTCCCCCTGGTCTTCACTCCAGAGGTGGGATTTGCCTCTAGTTTGTTCCTTCCTAGGAGTTATATTGCTGAGTTATCAGTACCAGTTAATTGATCATTTTAATTAGTCAGTTCAGGTTAAGCAAGGTACTACTATAATTGGTGGATTCCAAGGCAGTCATCTGTTCCCTTTGTAAGTACTAATGTTATGTCATGTAGAGTTTAGCAAAAAGATGAATTTGACAAGTAGAAATTTTCTTTCTACTAGTAAAAGGTGAATCCTTAGGGAATAAAAGGGAAGAGCTAGGGGCAAACAAACTAAAGGTAAGAAAAAAGGGAAAAAAAGCCTAGATGAAAAGAAACAGTCCAGTTATTTGCTAGGTTCAGAGAATCAAACTGAATACGACCTTAGACATCTGTTTGTGCTGGTGTTGCTCTTCATTGGAGTGGAGGGAGGTAATTAAAATGCCATGTAGCTGCTTGCCTTGTATGCATTTCCAACCATAATTCAAACTCTTATGAGTCTGCCCTCTGAAAGAAATAGCTGATTATAGAAACAGAACAAAACCTCTTTGATCCCTCTTGTGATACAGCTAGGTCATGAGAAGCAGAATTCCAAATGTATTCTCAGTTGTGGATGACTTTTCATGGAAAATCTGATTGAGGGAGATTTAGAAATGAACAATGATGTAAACCAAGGCAGAATATAAAGCAAAACACTGTTGGCATGAAAACCACCAACTTTGCAAATGTTACCTAAATGGGACTTTTTAACATGACTATTTTTTGTAACTTCCTTCTAATAAGATTTTTCCTAATGAACAATGCCTAAAAATGCGTGTAAAGATGGGTGAACTGATTCTGCCACGCAAAACCCATAATATCTTGGATCCTCAGGAAAAGTTCTTAAAAGGGGGACATTTATTAGTTTCTCATAAACTTCTAGTGGCTTTGTTATCTGAAATACCTAAATGTATCTTTGTCTTCTAGTTAGAGGAAAACTTTTGTGCTTTTGGGATTAGTTATGCCTCTATCCAAAAGCAAAAACAAAATATTTTGTAAAGAAGCTATTGTTTTTTATCATTAACATGTAAAATAATAATAGGATTAGAATAAGGCTATATATCAGCTAAGGTTTTTTTCCTTACTAAGAAAAGACTACCAGATACAAACCAGTTTTGAAGACAAAAGGGACCTAATGGCTCGTAACAGTAAAGGTCAGACATAGGACTGGTTCCAGATATAGCTCAGTCAGGGACCTGGATGTATTTTCCTATAGTTTTCTTAATTTTGCCCTTCTCCATAATGTCATCTTTAGGTTTTCTTCATAATTCCAAAACAAGACTCTTGGGAAGATGAGTTTCATGTGTTATCACTCACGTCTCTCAATCTGGTCGCTGACTGAACTTCCCCAGCACCAATCCCAGTGGCTTAGGATGACCACATATGCATGCACAAGCCTACAGCAAGCAGAAGGGGAATGTCTCACTGGTTTGGTTTATACTAATGTAGGATCCACCCTTCAGCTGGAGTCAAGTTCAGTCCCACCCCAACCAATAGCGACAGCATAATGAGGAGGGGTATAGTTCCCCAAAGGAAAATCTTTACTGCAAAAAAGGAGAGAAAAGGCGTAATGGATACTGGGAAGACAATGTTCACTAAGGGTCATTCCCATTAACTGTCACAGCAGCTCTTACATTTTCTCAGCAAGTGTTAACTCTAAGATTTTTGCAAAAAAAACAACTTTCCATTCTAAGTTATATAAAATGCAGAAATATCAATGGGTTTTTCTGAAAAAAAATCAAGGAATCAAATTAGCAAGGATTTCAAACATGGAAAATGGTTTATGGCAGCAGTTCGGATTCACTTAACAAATATTACCTGAGTAACTTACATGTACATGTGACTTACTTGTATAGGTGCTGTGCTGGGTTTAGACGCCAAGGAGCTCTCTAATATTTTTCTATATTAATTCTACATTGCAAAAAAATTTACCTATCAAACTACAAAAATACTAACTTGTTTTCCCATTTTAAAAAGTAATCAAAGACACATAAATTATAGGAAATTCCAATGGTAAAAAATGACCAGTGCTGAAACTTTGGAGACACTTGACATTTTTATTAGTCTATTCCATATCACGGTGTATAAATAATAGATATATTATTTCTGATAGGCTAAAAAGCAGTATTACAGATTTAAATAAATAATATATATATGTGATTTCTTTGAGGGTTTTATAAATAATGACTTTTTTCTCTCAAAATTAGTCATTACTACTGTTGTGAGCCTCTAGTGAGGCAAGGACCCCATATTAGGAGCAATAAAAAAAAGTGTAGACACTAAATATATATATAAGTCATATAAATCCTAAACGCTATTGCTATTAACTTTAAAGCTCAATCCTTCACTAAATCATTCTCTCGCAGTAAAATACACCAGCAGCAATGAGGGTCTCACAAGTGACTTACTCACCTGCAGGAGTAAGACTGAGCAATCTGAATCAGTCTGAATCTGTGTCATATGACACTGAACAACGACACCGCAAACCTCAGGGTGCCACTGGGTAAGCAGTACGCAGTTCACCTTAAGAATTAATATCTTTAGTATTCAAGTAGCTCATACCACTCACGAAATTCTCTCTAACAAAGAGTAGCCTGTAGTTCATACATTAGTCAAAAACCTAGCAGAAATGTACGCAGGACCAGCCGGCCACACAGCTGACTTTGCATCAGCAATGAGTGCAGGCTAAGCACCCACTTCCCACTTTTCATATTTCCATCCTGCCCCCGCACAGCCAACCTCTGTTTAGATTACCATTTTTACTAAACACTTCACCTCCCACAAAGCAATAGTGTGTAAGATTTATATAATTAATGTTTGTAAGGGACCATTAGAGCCTTCTCTGAAAGATGTCTTTTGAAGAGGAAAGAATTGTTGATACTATGATGTCCTGGATTTCTTATACTTATCAAGACTGCTTCTATGAGGAAAAGTTACAGAAATGATAGATGAGACCACTTTTATTCAGCACAGTTACAGGTGGCAAAACACTGCTGGAGGACTCAGGCAAGAATATGTCCCTGGCGACATTAACTGTATAAACATGTATCCTGTCAATCACTAAGAATGCAGGTACAATACTTTGTAGGCCAAGGATAATGTTAATTCCATCCTGCTTACAGTGTGCTTTGTACTGAAAAAGTTCAAGGCACTACGTGAGAACCATAATTTAGCAAAGCTTGAAATGAAAGGTACACATAGGAAAATTGAAGCATTTTTAAAAATTAAGACATCTTTATTTGGCCATTAGTCAAGAAGTTCTGACATTCAGTGCTACAAATGCTACCCCCCCACCTCCCCGCTACAGACTACTTTTGTTGTTATTTAGGAAAGGAAGGAAGAGGAAATTGACCTTCATTAAGTATATACAATGGACTATGTATTGCTAGGAGATTTCATATTATTTATCTTATTTACTGTAAAACAACTCAGTGAGGTATGTTTTGCAGTTGATACAACTAAGGCTTAGTGGAATAATTAATATGGTTGAGAGAACATAGGCTATTAAGTGACTGAACCAGGAACTTAAGCCAAGTCTGCATGATTCCAAAGCTATTACTCTTTCCATGGCATATGCAACAGTAGAAGAAATGAACACCACAAATCTAATAGTTTCTTTCTTCTAGGTGCTTGTCCTTACCTTTGCAAAGAACAGAAGAACCATAACTCTTTCAAATGAATTACTGCTGAAACACCCATGCCAACCTTCATTTCCCTTTTCCATCCATAAACTGTGGACTAGAATACATAATTTAGCATTTGATTATTTACGGGAAGTCTCTATTTTAAAATAGTACCTGATTTACAACTACCCACCCCCAATCAGGCACACAAACCACCTCCATTGCTGGAGAGAATAATGTCATTACTGGGATAGGAATTCCAAAAAGAGGCAAATTATCATCAGGGAAAACATAGAAATACCTGGCAAAACAGAATGACTTAAGATAATAGTTTGTATGGGCAGGCAGACTCAGGAAGCTGACCCTCATCTCAAAAATATGCTACTATCCTGTAGGCCAGACACTTTCAACCAACATGCAGCAAGAATTTTAAAAACATGCAATACCTGAGTATTTAGTTAAGGGCACTGACCCTTTTTCCCTTAGTTTGTCAAATAAAAAAATGATAACAGCTAACACAACAGTAGCCATCCAGTGTGAATGAATCAAAACTATACCTTTTTTTTGTCAGATCAGCAAAAGATATATTTTTTGGTGTGCCACAGAATTTTAGTAATTAGTTTATGTGTGCCATGAAATGAAAAAGGTTGAAAATTGCTGCTACAGACTAAAATTTTTAAAGACACTTTGTTATACAATTGGAATTTGAAAAAAGTAATAAATATCTTAAGTTCAATGAACATTATTTTCCTAAAAGACATATTTTATTAATACTAAAAGGACTAAGAGGCATCTAACATTCACAACTTAGGGACAATTCATACTGTTTTTCTAATACCTCTGTGAGCTCAGTTACACTAAGGATCTACATTTTTGTTAGGAGAATGAAGATAAACATAGATAATTTTGAAGCTTGGGGTGACTTGAGGGAAGGAAAAGTTCAAGGATCAGGGTACAATGTTGGGCTTGGGTCAAGATGAAGGCCCTCTGTACTAGTAATCTGAGGAGAATGTGAATGGATTGACAGAAGGAAAGGTAGATAGAAAGAGACTTGAAAGGATGTTAAGAAGACATTAAAGGATTTGGGAGAGGTACTTGACAAAATGATTCTAAAGTTCTTCTAGAATTATAAATACAAGAGTCATCGCCAAGAAATAAATGGTGGTGTTATATGCAATGGAATATTTTCAGCCGTAAAAAGGAATGAAGTTCTGATACATGTTACAACATGGATGAACCTTGAAAACATGCTAAGTGAAATAAGCTAGACATAAAAGGACAAATGCATGATTCCATATATATGAAATATCTACAATAGGCAAATTCAGTGAAAGAGAAAGTAGATTAGAGGCTATCAGGGGCTGGAGTAGGGGGGTGGTCCTGGGAAGTTATTATTTAATGGGTACAAAGTTTCTGTTTGTTGTAATGAGAAGTTCTAGAAAGATATAGTAACAATCATTACACAATATTGTGAATATAATTAATGCCACTTAATTGTACAATTAAAAATGGTTAAAACGGCAAATTTTATTTCATGTTGTTTGTAGTACGAGGTCTGTCCAGAAAGTATGCAGCCATCTACCCGTTTCATGGTGGGTGACTTACACCAACCGCACCCGTCCACGCGGCTCTGAGTGTTCAGCGGTTTTTGATGAACAGCAGCATGATCCCTGTGCCCCACCCTCCCTATTCCCTCAATCTTGCCCCACCAGCCTTTTTTAATTTCCCCAGATGAAAACAGCCCTCAAAGAGAAGTATTTTGCTGATGTGGAAGAAGTGAAACAAAAAACAGCAGAAGCACTAAAAGGCATCAAAATTGACAAGTTCAAAACGGTTCTGAGCAGTGGAGAAAACGTCTCAATAGGTGTCCTGAATGACATAGAGATTACTTTGAAGGTGACTGAAGTTTAAACATATAAGAATAAATACACAATTTTTTATAAATAAATTCCCGATTTTCTGGGTCCCCCCTTGTATATTTATAATGCATGAGATAAACATTAAGCACCTTCATTTATAATTAGCACTGTTTAAATTCAATAATAAAAAGACAATACTCCAAGAGAAAAATTAAGTATATTAAGTCACAAAAAATTACAAAAAGTCAATAAGCCTATGGAAAAAATTCTACCATCATTAGTAATCAAAAAACTGAAACTAGCCCTTCCGGTGTGGCTCAGTTGGTTGGGGGTCATCCCCCTGAGCAAGAAATCACCAGTTCGATTCCCGGTCAGGACACATGCCTGGGCTGTGGGCTCAGTCCCCACTTGGGGCGTGTGCAAGAGGCATCCAGTCAATGTGTCAGTCACATGTTGATATTTCTCTCCCTCTTTCTCCCTCCCTCCCCCTCTCTCTGAGAAATAAATAAATACAATGTAATTTTTTTTTAAACCTAAAACTAAAATGATAGGTGTTACTTCATCGGGTGGGCAACTATCAATCTATGTAGCGTTGTTGATTTTTCAAGGAAATGAGTATTCTCACCCATTGATGGTATAGATATAAATTGGTCTAACTGCTATAAAAGGTACTTTGGTAGGAAATACCAAAAGTGTTTATAACATGAATACCATTTGGTCACCTGATTCCATTTCTAATAATTTAGACTAAAAATAATTAAAAACATGCACACATTTTTTACCTACAGTGTTACTTCATCCTTGTTCATAATAGAAAAAAATGTAAATATTTAAATGCGCAAAGTAAGGAACAATTAAGTAAATTTTTTTTTCTAATTTTTCTGCAATGAACATAATTTGCTATTATAACATAAGCAATAAAAGACGGTTTCAATTTTAATTAAACAGTAACAGGGAAGTTGGTCCCCTGTTCTCAGGACCCATTAGTTCAACAGCTACAATATCTGTGTTTTTCCATGTGTCAAGAAAAGGCACTTAATATCATCATTCTATTTGATCCTTATCCTTTCATTAGGTATCACTAACCCCCTGGATGAGGCCTTGGGTTCAGAAAAAGGAGCATTAAGGTCATGCACTTAGTGACATAGCTGAAATTATTGTCCCCTCCCACCCCTGACTCCCACTCACACCCACCCTGGTGTCTGATGCCAAAATATGTTCTTTACCAGAAACTTTTCTGGGGCCTCTTGTGGAGTAATTAGGCTTTTTGCAAGTAAATTTAAAAAACTAACCACCACATATAATAAAGTTTGGGCAAAGCTGTTTTGGCCACACAACTTTTTCTTACACTTTTGGACCCTGAGAACGAACATACCTACTAAGAAAGGTTCCTGGTGGGACCAAAATTTGGGACCAAATTTTAAAAAACAAAGCCTAGCAAGCATCTCTGCGTGGGGGCCTCGCACGCGAACTGCACTTCACAGACAAGCCTGCACTGAACTGCTTGCCTCTGCACTGAGCTGCCTGCCTGCACTGTATTTCTGCCGACTGACTCAGCCTTTATAAAGAAGTTCCTGGAATCCTACTTCAACCAGTAGAACTGAGGCTTTCCCCACCTAATTGGAGCTGGACAGCTTTAACCTTATCAACATCTTCACCAACCAATTAGAGCAACTCCATTCTGACCAATCAGGGAAGTGCCTTTTGGACCAATTAAATGCAAGGATTTGGAGTCCTTATTTGCATGAGGATAGACCAATCAGGGACTAGGGACGGGAATTTTCATCTATATCAGCCAGCTCCCCTCGGATTTCAGGAGTGCACTTTCCCTTTCCAGCAAAGGTCAGGGATTGTGTTTCCCTGCACAGACATGACTGCAGGGCTGCCTCACAACTAGCTGTTTTCACAACTGTGCTGTATCACAGTCGAGCTATTTTTCACTGAATACTTTCCTTCTTCACTGCATCCCAAATTGGGGTTTCCTATTGGCACTGAATTGGCGCCAATGACCACGGATTGACAAACTGACACTGCCTCTACCTGTTCGCTGCCTGTGTCTGTGTCATGCTCATTCTCCTTGGAGGTAATGGGTGATAGCAGAGGCCCAGCATTAAACTTCCTGGATCAAACCTGACTACCTGTTAAAACCGTAAAACCTTGGCAGTGATTTAACTTCATTGGGTCTGACTCCTCACCAGTAAAATAAAGATTTGTCCTACCTCAAGAAGTTCCAGTAAGGATTAAATAAACGAATCCACATAGTGCTTTGTGAGCTAAGTGTCTGACACTTGGCAAGCACTTTGATAAATAATTAAAGTCTTCCAATCATTAAAGTGTTTTCTGGACAATAAATTTCCCAAGGGCAAAAATCCCATGTTACATAGCTTTTGAATTCCCTAAAGAGTTCGCTTGATGACTGATCAGTGGATTGAAGCTGTAGGTAAAGTAGTAGCTGGTGGGAAGTCTCAGCCCTGCATGTTTTCTGCTC